>JBBPBT010000584.1:2324725-2360124 GCA_037974875.1 Cicer bijugum
TCTACACATTTGGCAGAATTAACAACGTATCATTCAAAAAATTAATAGTTTCTTCCTATTATATTCAATAATTTCAAATAAACACCCATTAACAAAAGAGGTATTAGTTTTACACCTTACAATAATTACAAATTCAATAGCTATAAACATGAATGAAATTTGTACCGCTGATAGTAATTTTCATTGGTCTAATAAACATATTTAAATTTTGATTTTTACTGCATATATATATATATATATATATAGTCATATTATACCCTTATTAAATAAGTGATATTATCACCAAAAAATGATAAATTATTATTTCCAAAAATAAATAAATTGAACTTTTGAACCCAAAAAATTAAGTCTAACAAGTGCATATTTCCAGCAGAATATTTCATCCAAATCATCCGCTCATTTCTTTATATAATTCATAGTTTTTCACAAGTTCAAATACGGAAAACGAATCTGAAAAGTAAAGATTATGGGCTGGATTAACTTTTTTAAAATACAAACCATACTAAATTAATAAGAGTACGAACAATTTGTTGAAGTATGGACAAATCGAGTGATACATTTGGAAAACAACGACTAATAGGTATATCATGTCACTTAAAAACTTCAATTTTGTAATTTTATTATATATTGTTGGATTGTTCTATAATGATATTTTACATGTAATGATAGGGTTTAGTCAGCTCATTAGAAATTGAAGTTAATGTTAAAACACAACATGAGTAACATGTGTAAATCTTGGGAGGCTATGAAGAGTAAAGTGCGTGAACTTGCTTCTCCAACTACAAGTTCAATGTGTCCACCACCTAAAAAAGTAAAAATCAAAGGACAGGTGAAGAAGAGTGAGGGTAAGAAATCGGATGAACTTGATGTATATCGAGACACTTCTTCCTTTGAACATGTTAATGCAACATATTGTGAAAATCCTAGTTTTATTGATAATAATTAAAACTCATATCACCAAGAACACAATAACAACATAATTTTCATTCATTTCACTATAAAGTTTTCAGCGTTCTAAAAATAGACTGTTCGTTAATGCATTCAATAATCATTTTTCTTATATCATTAAAATAAAAATATAAAGTTTTCATCAATTTCCTCAAGACACATATATTGTTCATAAAAGTCAAGTTTTTAAATTTAAAATACTCAAAAGTGAAGACTTAAAATCAAATACATCATAGTAAACATATTATGAATCATAACATTATAAAAATCATAACTTCATGATTAAATATTCTAAAACACGTAAAGTACTAAATATTTTCACTATAAACATATTTATCAAGGCATAATAATAAAAATATAACTCTAAAATTAATTTCATCAAGATAGAGGTATTACAAAAAAAACAATCAAAACATTATATTTATTTCTTTACGACGAAAATAAAATCAGTCTTTTTCTTTTAAGACATCCAGACCTCATATCAATATCTTACGATTCGCTAATTTAATATCTAGCCTAACTCTGTATGGGGAAAAGCCCTTACCTCGAGTGCTTTCCTTCCAAGTGACACTATATCGTCTTCAAATATTTCAACAAGATGAAGGAACAAAAGTTTAGAACCACGATCCGAATGTGAGGGAATGTGAGGATGGTTGTTTGAGTGACTTAGAAAATATTTGAGATAAATGTAATGTTGGTAATGACGTGTCCTACAAAGGAGAGGTGTCTGTGACTAATAAAGGAGGTGTGTAATTGATCAGAGAGAAGGAATAATTCCCTTCATTGAGCTTAATTGCCCACATGAATACGAAATTCAATTGGAATAATGTCATTCAATGACCAACCATTAAGAATTAATTAACATTCATGTATTTATTTTTGTTAGTTACACATTTAAATGGACACAAGAGTAGTGTGGGTGATTCAATTTTGACTTGGTCAAAATTGATTTGATCATTGTTCACTCTAAGACAAATATTTTTACGAGTTTTAATTAGTTAATAAAAAAAATCCCAATAATTAATTAATTAATATAAAAATACTTCATCAAATAATCAAACATTCAAGGAATAATTATTCTATTATCGTCACACTAAAATAATCAAAAAGAATAAACAAAACTAAGGGTTTTAATTTAATTAATTAAAATAAGGGTGTTACAATACTTACCCCCTTAAAATAGTTTTGTCCTCGAAACTAAGAGGTATCTAGAAGGTATGGGTAAAGCTCCCTCATCTTTTCCTCCAACTCCCAAGTGGCATCCTCAGTCGTATGATTCTGAATCACCTTAACCAATGGAATTTCCTTTCCTCTTAAATGTTTGGTAGTTTTGTCCAATAAACTTCGGAGTAAGCTTCTTTGACTTCAATGCCCTACCAACTCTAGTAGTGAGTGTCACTCTCAAGAATACATGTTCATCCTCTTGAAACTCCAAAGGTCTCCTATGTCGATATGCTTAACTCTTCTGCCTGCTTTGTGTTGTCCTCATCCACTCTTGGATCTGACACACCTTCTCTGTAGTCTATTGCACCAACTCTGGCCCAACGATCAAGTTTTCACCATCCTGATACCAACACAAGGGAGTTTGGCATTTGCACCCATACAAAGCCTCGTACGGTGCCATCCCAATTCTTGCATGATAACTATTGTTATAGGTAAATTCTACAAGAGGCAATAGATCATCCCAACTTCCTTAATTATCTAATGTACTAGCTCTTAGCAAATCCTCTAATGTCTGAATAGTCCTTTCAGTTTGACCTTCGGTTTGAGGGTGGTAGGCGGAACTCAATCTCAATTTAGTACCCAATGCCTCATGTAATGCTTCCCACAAACGAGAAGTGAACTTTGGATCTCTATCAGACAAATGTTAGATGGTATCCCGTGTAGTCTAATAATTTCCACAATGTAAATCTCTACAAGCTTTGACACATTGTAAGTAGTCCTTACAGGTATGAAATGGGCGGATTTCGTGAGCCTATCCATAGATATGCTATCCCATTTCCACACTGGTACATCTAATGACTGCAACAATCCAACAAGTTTTTGGTGTTCAACCTTAGCCTTTTAGCAAGTCAGGCAAGACGCCACATATTTCGCCACTTGTTTCTTCATTCCTGGCCACCAAAAGTTGTGCTTCAAGTCTTTATACATCTTCGTAGTACCAGGGTGAATACTCAGTTTGCTCTTGTGGGCCTCATCCAAAATAGTTTTCCTCAACTTTGCATTATTGAGAACACAAATATGTTTATTACACCACAAAATGTTATCTCGATCTATTTCAAATTCGGAAGCCTTGTCGGTCTCAACCAATTTTCATCTCCCTTGAATAGCCTTATCAGTCGCTTGAAGGGCTTTTATCTCATTCATTAGTTTATTATCTACGATGATCATTTCACATTGTACTTTTCCCGATACAGAATCCAAATTAAGATTCAAGTTGCGAAAATTCTCTAACAACTCTAACCTTTTCAATGTTATGGATGACAAATGGGCTCGCTTCCTACTCAAGACATCAGCCACCACATTGGCTTTTCCTGGGTGATAGTGCAGCGTAAACTCATAATCCTTGATAAACTCCATCCATCTCCGTTGTCGGATATTGAGCTCCTTCTGGTCAAACAAGTATTTCAAACTTTTATGGTCAATGTATACATCAAAATTGCATCCATACAGATAGTGCCTCCAAATCTTTAGTGCAAAAACTATTGCAGCCAACTCCATGTCATGGGTAGGATAGTGTTTCCCATGCACCTTCAACTGTCTTGAAGCATATGATACCACTTGTTTATTTTGCATAAGTACACAATCCAACCGTTGTTAAGAAGCATCACAATAAACTTCATATGGTTTTTCTGGTTGTGGCAACACCAACACCGGTGAAGTAGTTAGTTTCTCTTTCATCATCTGAAAACTCCTCTCACATTCCTCTGTCCATGCATAAATATGATTCTTCCTTGTGAGTTGTGTCAACAGCACTGCAATCTTGGCAAAGCCCTCAATGAATCTTCTATAATATATAGCCAAGCCCAGAAAACTTCAAATCTCAGTGACAGTTTGTGGTTGTTTCCATGCCACCACGACCTCTACTTTAGTTGGGTCGACAACGATACCTTCCCTTGGAATGACATGTCCCAAGAATTTCACCTCCTCCATCCAGAATTCATATTTCCCCAAATTAGCATACAATCTCTTGTCCTTCAAGACTTGCAAAACTTGACGTAGGTGAACTTCATGTTCCTCTCGACTCTTAGAATAGATCAATATGTCATCAATGAAGACCACTACAAATCTGTCGAAGAAGGGGTGAAATATGCGATTCATGTAATCCATGAAAATAGCTGGTGCATTGGTGACACCAAAAGGCATCACCACATACTCAAAGTGTCCATAACGAGTTCTGAATGCTGTTTTAGGGATGTCTTCTTCCTTTACTCGAATCTGATGGTATCCCGACTTTAAATCAATCTTTGAAAATATGATTGCTCCTTTGAGTTGGTCCATCAAGTCATCGATGTATGGCAAGGGGTACCTATTTTTTATGGTGACTTTGTTAAGCTGACGGTAATCGACACAAAGTCTAGATCTTCCATCCTTCTTCTTCACTAGGAGCACTGGTGCTCCCCAAGGTGAGACACTCGGTCGTATGAACTGTTTAGACAAAAGGTCCTCCAATTGATTTTTGAACTCTGACAATTCCGACAGAGACATTCTATATGGGGCAATAGAAATAGGTCTTGTACTCGGAATCACATCAATTGAGAATTCAATATCATGAACTGGGGGTAATCTTGGTACATCCGGCGGAAATACCTCTGGAAAATCTTCGAACACAAGTATCCCGTCTACCTCCACCTCTAGCTTCATACTGACTGAGTTGAGGGAAACACATTTTTGAACTCCCCCCCTTTCAAAGAGAAGTTCAATTTATTGGTATCGAGGAATCGAGAAACACTTGGGTCTGGGAATATCACAGACTTACGAGCGCAATCCAATAAAACATAATGGTTTGACAACCAATCCATCCCAAGGATCACTCCCACATGCTTGAGGGGAATGCAAATCAAATCAACATTGAATCTCATATCAAACACAATCAACGGACATTGCAAGCAAGCCGAATTACATATCATCGATTTGGTAGAAGGTAGGGTGACCACCAAATCAAATGGCAAGGTACTAACAACAAGTTGGAGAGAATCCACCCAAACCAATGAAATGAACGAGTGTGTTGCCCCCGAATCGTATATTACATTAAGTGATTTTCTAGCAATTAAACACTCACCTTGGATAAGTTCAGAGGAAGACGAAGCTTCTTGTCCATTGATATGGTAGACACGTCCCTTGGCAGTAGGGCGTGCAACATTTTTGTTGATATTGTTGTGGTTAACAACTCTGTCGTCCTTCCGTTCAGGGCATTCATTTGCAAAGTGGTCTGGTTTCTAACAAATGTAACAAACCCTTGGTCTAATTGGACAATCAGATATCTCGTGTCCTTCCCTGTTACAGCGAAAACACCTAATAGTGTATGCCTGGTTCTGACTTGGAGTCTTTTGCCCTTGACCTTCCCCGTTTTGAGGTCAAGGTTGATCTCTAGCATTCCCCAGTGGTCGGGCATACAGCTTGTGTTGTTGATGTTGCCTGCCCCTATTCTGTTGGTCGTTATGCCCCTGTTTAAAATATTAACATTTAGAGGTAAATATTAACGTTTAGAGTCTAAGCTTATGACTCTCATGATATGGATGGATTTAAATCTCTACCTGAGGTCTGATGGGTCCAGCTACAACACCCCTATTCAGACGGCTCTATTTCATTTGCTCTACTTTCTTGTATTTCTCCACTAAGACTTGATATTGACGTATCTCCAAGGGCCCCACTAACTCCTTAATCTCATACTTAAGCCCGCTTTCGAACCGCTCACACATGTATTCTTCATCTACCTGATTTATAAAATAGCGGAAGTGCTTTGCTGGGGACTCGAACTTTGCCGCATATTCTGCTATTGTGAGATTCCCTTGATACAACTTCAGAAATTGGGACTCCTTCTCAGCCCTAGCACTTTTTGAGAAATATTTATCTAGGAACTTATTCTTGAAAGTCTCCCAGGTCAGCTCTTCATGATTTGTCTCCATCATTTTCTTTGCACCTCGCCACCAGTATTCAGCTTCACCAATCATTAAGTAGGTCACATACTCTACTTTCGAATTGTTAGGGCAGTGTAGGATCTCGAAGATCTTCTTGATTTCTTGCAGCCAAAGATCAGCCTTGTCGAGGTCATGCTCTCCTTTGAACTTAGGCGGATCTTGTCAACGAAATTCATTCAATGCTCTTGCTGCACTAGTTGCTTCATCCCTCTGATCCCTCTGTGCATCTCACTGAGCCTGGACCGCAGCTTGTTGGGTCATTGCAGCGGCCATTGCATTCATGGCTTGGATCACTTCAGTTATATCGTTTCTTCCTTGGGAAACTGATCGGTTTGTTCGACGAGCCATAACGCTTCCTAAAATTATCTAATTAGAAAAATATTCTAATGTAATTTTAACCTCAGGGTAGTATGGAAGTCTTTTATTGAACACTATATAGTAGGTCCGGATTATACAACAAGTCATGTTTTTGAGGGTTTCCCAGGAAAGAGAGGTGGGTCAATGAATCACTTAATAACCAAGTCTTTCCTTAGCCAGAATCCTTTAAATACAACTCTTTATGTATTATCCTTCCCTTCTATTGTGTGAATCATACAATTATACATGATTTAGTGTTTAGAATATTGTCTTAATTACAAATATTTAGATTATATGATGAAAGCTCAATAATTTTAAGTCATGGTAATAAACTCATAATTCACAACATAATACAACCATAAATATTTATTGTTTAATTAAATTAAAATTATTTCTAATCCTATGATCAATAATTTAAAACATATTTTTCATCATAATTATTCCAAGAAGTTAGACAATTAAATTCACATAATTAATATTTAAATCATTAATGATATAAAGTAATTAAAAGTAGATAGTCTAAAATTAATAAAACAAAACAATCATACAATACAAGAAAAATCATAAAGATTATAAAATGTAACAACATAAAAAAAATATAAAAAAATGTCAATAAAGCATGCAAGATAGAGATTTCAGATTTGAAAACAATTAAATGCACCATTAAATCAAATATTTAACACAAATTTTAGTTGACAAACATTCATTGAGTTATACAATTAATGACAAATAATAAAAATTTAAGTACAATTCAATAATTAGAAAATTAAACAATTAACATATTTAATGTCACTTAATAGAAAAATAATTAAATTCACCATTAAATCAAATATTTAATGACAAAAATTCATGTAAGTTATACAACTAATGACACGTAATAAAATTTAAGTAATATTTAATAAATATAAAATTAATAATTAACATGTTTAATAACACTTAATAAAAATTTAAGTAATTTCTAAAATTCAAATTCTTAACTAAATACACCATTAAATCAAATATTTAAGGCATATTTTTAATGATAAAATTTATGGAGGTTATACAATTAATGACACCATTAAATTCAATAATTAGAAAATTAAGCAATTAACCTATTTAATGACACTTAATAAAAAAAATAATCAAATGCACCATTAAATGAAATATTTATGACGTATTTTTAATGACAAAAATTCATGCACGGTATACAATTAATGACACCTAACCGGAATTTAAGTAAATTTAATAATTAAAAAATTAAGCAATTAACATATTTAATGACACTTAATAACACATAATAGCACTTAATAACACATAATAACACATAACAGAAACTTGAGTAATTAGTAGAATTTCAAACTCAAATAGGTTACACAATTAATGATGTAATAAAAGTTAAAATAAAATTCAAAATGACACATAATAGATATTTAAATAATTAATAAAACTCAAATAATTAGAAAATTAGACAATTAAACATCATAAAACATGCGACATACACGAAGCGTTCCACCCACTAATTAAGTCTAAGAATTAGTGCTCTGATACCACAATGTAACGCCCTGGATTTTGATCCAAGGCATTACTCAAAAATATTTATTTTCTTTCAAAACGATTTTTTTTAAGTAATTCATCTTATAATCAATAAAACTTCACTAGTAAATAGTTTCATTTCATTTTAAGAAATAGCGCAACACAATTTACTTGACATTATGATTATTATTATTATTATTATTATTATTTTTGCAAAGACAATTTACCAATTATAGAAAATATTCACTTAAGTATTAAAATAAAATATTTGAGATAAATGTAATGTTGGTAATGGCGTGTCCTACGAAGGAGAGGTGTCTGTGACTAATAAAGGAGGTGTGTAATTGAACAGAGAGAAGGAATAATTCCCTTCATTAAGCTTAATTGCCCACATAAATACGGAATTCAATTGAAATAATGGCATTCAATGACCAACCGTTAAGAATTAATTGACATTCATGTATTTATTTTTGTTAGTTACACATTTGAATGGACACAAGAGTAGTGTGGGTGATTCAATTTTGACTTGGTCAAAATTGATTTGATCATTGTTCACTCTAAGACATATATTTTTACGAGTTTTAATTAGTTAATAAAAAAAATCTCAATAATTAATTAATATAAAAATACTTCATCAAATAATCAAACATCCAATGAATAATTATTCTATTAACGTCACACTAAAATAATAAAAAAAAGAATAAACAAAACTAATGGTTTTAATTTAATTAATTAAAATAAGGGTGTTACAACAACCCTCTCAATCCTCAAAGCAATTTCTTGATCTTATTCAACTATACATTGATGACATATTTAATGTGATAGCAAATGATGGCTATTGCACTATTGCATTATTGCTTGGACACGATGAAGAATCTTGGTCTTTGGTCCGCCATAGTTTGGACTATGATATTTCTTCTCATATAAGTCCATATGATAGATTGTTTCCAAGACGCATAAAAAAAGTAAGAGATCCGTTGAAGATAACAAGCTTAGGTGTTCAACCCATAGATAAGTGAAAGTTCATACCTGATATGGGTTACGTGATAACGACAAACATATAATCTTATTCTCATCACATTTGGTCAGACATTCTCCATAAATTTCTTTCCTATGAGGGGTTCACATTCATGATCAACGATAAATGATCGTATTATATGTATTGGTTTTATTGAAGTAAGTCATTGGATTCCGATAAACATTTTTTTAAATGATATTATTTTCTTAAATAATACTTCTATTTTTTAAATAGTAAAATAACTTATTTCTATTTTGCAGTTAAAGATGAAAGATTGATTTTCAATGTCAGACATTGCACCAGGTTGGAAGCAATATCACATCGAAGAGGCAACTTCTTGGACAATAGCATATACAAGACGTCTATACAATTGGGTGTTTATTAAGTCATATGACACATGTTACACAAAATGCACAACCCGTAGATGTCATGTCATTAGATGAAAATTAATTTTATATGGAATAAAATACTTTAAAACTTATATAAAATGCATTTGTTATTAGATCATTTTAGATATTACTTTCGTTATATTTCATCACAAATTAAAAGTAAAGTTAATGATATAACAATATGTAAAATGATAAAATAGTATAAAATTAAAATAACATCAACAATGTTCATGACAAATAAAAGTAGAGTTAATGATATAACAATATTACAAAAACAATGTTCATCACAAATAAAAAATAATTATTCATTAATTTTATGACGCGTTAAATATAAAGCTCTAAAAAAGTATATATATATATATATATATATATATATATATATATATATATATATATATATATATATATATATATATATCGTCATTTGGATCAATATTATGTACATTCAACCCCTGATGTATAAGACACCTACATATTGAATGATAAATGGTTGTTCACGATAAGCTTATGTACCAGTGGAGATATTAAAATCTAGAACTCGAGGTACAACATCTGGTCACACTAAAAGTGGATGAGATACCTTGTAGAACCACTTCAAATATTCATCTTGACACTCAGATGGATATGTAGCTAGACATATCATGTGATGTAGTTCAGTGACAGGGCTCAAATATCGCATCCATTCGACACCTACATCGGATAATCTAGAAAACACTAAAGGTGGAGGTGGTGAAATATGTTGGATGTTTCCAAATTGTCTCAGATATCTCAGGAAAATACGTCACTACAATGCTGCATAACCAGAGGTGGCTAGTGTATAACATTACATCATCAAAGGGAATGACATCTCTATGATTCTCCATATGACATTGACATGTGTCAGTGCATCAATCATCTTTATGTAATTAGAGATTTTGTATTTGTCTTGCTTATAACTCCATTTGTTCATTCTAGCAATGCACTCAACATCAACACTCTAATCATCTCTTTTACAAATATATGAAAAATATTTGTATATCCAACACTGTTGCAAATAAAAATAATAATATTAATGATAAATATAAAAGTTATTAATTAAAAATCATAATAGTTAATAATAATCATAAATATTTAATACTTGCAGCAGCAACCACTACAAGAAATTTAAATTATTGCGACAAATGGCCTACGACGGGTGGTGCGACGGTTATGGACAACCGCCGTCGCGTTTTGTTGTAAAACACGCGTTCCTTTTCACATCCTATGTCATTCCGTTCATTTTCCTTAAAATCGCGCCTTCAACCATCACGATGCAAAAAAACCCTAAAATTACTCATCTTGCGAAAAGCCCCAAATCCCTAAAATCCCTTGAAGCCTCGCATCCTCTAACTCGAAGCCCCAAATCCCTTGAAGCCTCACGTGCTCAAACTCGAAGCTCTGTGTACTCATACTTGAACTTCAACTCAAATCCATGCGCATTGCTTTGCACCGCCGCTGCATTTTGTTCTGAACTTCATAGGTATGAATCTCTTTCTTATTTCCCTTTTCTGCATCTCTCGAGTTCACTTTTGTTAATTCCTTTTTCTACATCTCTCAAATTTTTTGTTGTTGATTCCTTTTTCTACATGGTGTTACTAATTTACAAAACCTAATTTGGTGTTACTAGAATGATTTAATGAAAGCTAACATCAAAGTCTGATTTAGTGTTCACCAAATGTTTTTCTTTATTGCTGTAGGATTCTCTGTGCATCTCATAGACTTCTAACAAGAATTAAATACTTTGTTCTCATGACAAATTTTTTCATTGTTGTTGTTTATGTTGTTATTATCAATTATTAAATAATAAAATGTACTTTGTCTAAAGTATCTTTGCGATTGGTTTATGAATCCTCTTTATTACTCTTTTGCGATTGTTGCAACGTATTAAAAAGCAAAAGAAGGAACAATCTTGAAACATTTCTTCGACGCGCCGCGTCACTGCTTCCTGCCTCTCTCTCCGGTGACGGTGCTGCTTCCTACATCTCTTCGGTGACGACAATTCTTCGTGCCTCTCTCCAAATGAAGTAATCGAAAGAAGCTGCTAATAATGCAATCAAAGAAGATGGGTCTTCTATAAAGACTATTTCTCAATTAGCACTTATGTTGAGAAATTTGGCATAGGAAAACAAGTTTTATCTATAGAACTTTTTGTCATGATCTTTGCTTTGTTTCTTTTCATGTTTTTACTTTTTCTGCTTTGCAATGACAACCGATCATTGTGTGGATACTTGGCACCAAGGGTACTACCTACCTTTTCGTACTTTCTATTGGGTACTATATCTCTAGTTTTGGTTTTGTAATGTCATGATTT
Organism: Cicer bijugum; assembly: GCA_037974875.1. Taxonomy (NCBI): domain Eukaryota; kingdom Viridiplantae; phylum Streptophyta; class Magnoliopsida; order Fabales; family Fabaceae; genus Cicer; species Cicer bijugum. The sequence goes on from JBBPBT010000584.1 coordinate 2,336,420, forward strand.
ATCATATCTAAATTTATGTGTACATTATCCAGTATTTACCTTGTATAGTGATTTTGTTTCTGGTTGTTTTAGATAGTTAGATAATGGTCATTACAAGCTTCTGTTGGATTTGCAAATGCCCTTTAGACTAGTTAAATCCAAATGCTCTTAGCCTAGGAATGGTGTATATGTCAAGGAATCTATCTTCAAACAAATTTGAGACCTGAAGTTCATTCTTACTAGTGTTTTGCTAAACTTAGTTTCATTTTTGAGTTTGCTAAAATTTGAGTTTGCAATCGTGTCAACTCGAAATTAATATCTATACTCTTGAGTTTGACCTTATATGGCGAGGAATTTTATTATAGGATGACACCTTTATTAAGGTATTTTGGTTATCTTTATATTAGTCACAAAACTCATGCGGTAGGACATTCTTTGTTAGTAATTTATTTTATAAACTTTGTTACTTCCCTTGAATGTATATATATATATATTGCTAAAAAAAGACTATGATGAGATAACATCAGCAAACAACTTTGTAGTAAGTACGTGTTTTGCAAAGACTTATGTATTCTATATATGCATCTAATCCTTAATTGTTATCCTATATGCAATCTAACAGATATAAGGTAGTGTGTTTTGCTAAGGCTTCTGTATTCTATATATGCATCTAATCCTTAGTTATTATCCTATATGCAATCTAACAGTTATAAGGTAGTGTTGACTGAAGAGTGAAATTCTCATTATTGTGTATAATTTTTAGAATAATATCATTTCATAATTTGCTTTAAAATCTATATAAGTCTTGAACAAGGTGAGTTTCATGAACTTGGACATGGAAAAAACAATTCACATACCAATGGAATGGTTTTTTAAGTTAATGAATTTTTCTTTGATTAAGATTTAGATTAAGAGTTTTTTCTTTATTTTTGATAGCACACAAAACAATACATTATATATTAGTTTCTGTCTTAGGCTTCTAAATTTCATATATTTTGGGGTTTATCAAATGGTTATTGAGTTGTCATATTTTTGCTAAAACACTGCATTTTATATTAGTTTTTTTGCATCTTTTTCCTCTTCTTCTTCATCTATTTATTCTGCTTCTCTTTGTTATGCGATACATTTTGCTTTGTTTGCTCATATGGACTGTGGTTAGGTGAGCTGGAAATGTATTAAGTGGATTCTAACTTGATTGATCATTTTGTTCACTTCAACTTGATTGCTAATCTTGGATATTTTTGTGCCTATTTGTTTTAACAATTCAAAGTTCTTAGCTTTCTTTTGCTAGTTAGGGCCAATGAGAAGTTGGTGAAGTTAACAAATCTTCATTATAACCAAAATGAAGAAACTTCTAGAAAGACACCTTAGGTAATTGTATACAGCCAATTACCTATTTCGAAAGACTTCTTTTAATTAATACATAGTTACTATTTTTATCTTCTGTTGAGTTGTTTATTACTACTATCAAATCGATGAATTAGTTTGATGCTTGCATCTTTTGATTTTGAGTGTTTGATCGTGTTTAAATTTAATTAGTTTGATGTTAACAAGAAAGTATTGAGTATGTTTGAAAAAGTTAGTTGAATTTGAGTTTAATATATACAATTATATTTTTTTTTCAGGAAGCAAACTTAGAATCGCTTAGAAATGGTAGACGTTCCAGAGTCTAGCCATCAACTTTCATGATCATGAAGCAATATCATTTGAGAATACTTAGTTGTTTTCATGAATTTTAAAGTTTGATGTAGTTATTTTGTATGTTCAATATCTTTACTAATATTTTGGTTTTTGATGTAATTTTAAAATTCTATGTATGGTTGTTATGTTATTACTTTTTAATAGATTCAATTATTTTTAATTAGTTTTGTGTATTTTAATTATATGCATAATGTTTATGCATATTTTTATTTTTATTTAAGATCAATTGTTATTTAATAAGCCATCAAAATAAAATTTATGAAAAATACAAGAAAAAATGTCACCCAAAAATAAAACAAAAATTTATCAGTTTGTGACGAGTCAAACCGTCGCAAAAAGTATTTAGAGGCGGTTGCAAACTGTCGCAATACTCAGTAGAAACAAAAACATCAGTTGCGTTTAACGACGATTTGAACTGTCGCAATTATTTTTTGAAGGCGGTTGGAGCGACAGTTTTTAGAACTGTCGCAAAATAGCCTCGCGACACACGAATCTGCGACAGTTATAAAATCGTCGCAATTGTACAATTGTGGCGGGTACAACCGTCGCAAATAGCCTTTTTAACCTTCACAAACTCTTAATTATTTTTTGTAGTGAACATATATCCACCTAACTGTTTGGTGTCATAACAATTAGCATAAGAGATATAGTCATAAAGGACTACGGGTGCAACACTACCCCAAATGTATCTGCTTGTACCTTCCAAATCTCTGAATAAAGGGAGGTATTTCACATCAATTAATATATGACTTTTATTCATAAAAATAGTACTCTCTACCAGATTCAACAGATAACCCCTAACTGCACAATCAAATCGCTCTACTGCACATTATCTAATGAATACCTCTTTCAATCAATCTAATCTGTAGTGTGCACCCCTTGTTTTTTTAGTTTCCTCTTATATCTCTTCAAGAGGAACCCCCAATAAAGTTATAGCAAGATTACATGCCATTACTCTATCTAGGTTAGGTGGTGGAGTGTAGAACTCACCCCTAATATGAACGCCTAACATATTGGCAACAACATCCAAAATAATTGTCATTTCTCCAAATGACATGTGAAATGACAAGGTCTCTAGGTGTCATCTTTCCACAAATACAGAAATCAGGTTGTTGTCAATAACTTCATATTACCCCGTTGTAATGAGCAGACAAATTCATCTACGTCTCTATCATTCGTGGAAGAATTTGTGGAGTAAATTGTTGCAATTTCTTTCTATGAGCAACAATTTTCAGCATTTGTTGCTCCTGCATACAAATAAAACATATATTAAAATTAAATATAGAATAAAAATAATAATTAATTAAAATATTTTTAATGTACCATAAATAATAACTAATTTAAATATTTTTAGTACACCATAAATAATAATTAATTAAAATATTTTTAATACATCATAAATAATAATTAATTTTAATATTTTTAATACACCATAAATAATAATTAATTTCAATATTTTTAATGTACTATAAATAATAATTAATTTAAATATTTTTAATACATCATAAATAATATATAATTTAAATATTTTTAATGTATTATAAATAATAATTAATTTAACTTACTTTTCCAAACCACAGTCTTCTAAACACATGATTTCGATATCGTGTAAGGACAAACATATCATACGGTCCTATAAGATACCGTGTCAGTTCACCTCACCTTCCTGCTGTACAAGCCTCTCGTGTTGTACATGTCCCTCATCCACATGTACATGTCCCATATCCTCATGTACCACACTATACTCCTCCTCATGTACCACACCTTGCTCCTCCTCATGTATACCAATCTCAACCTCAAGTGTACTAATATCAACCTCATGGATAGATATATGATCCTGATCTCTCGAGTCATCATTTTCCATTATATATCGTTGTCTCCTCTGGAATGTTGTCGATCGAATCTTTTTTGGAAGATCCATAGATGATGAAATTTGAGCATCATGTGTTCTTCATACTATCTTGTCGTCTCTTCTTCTAGCACTCGTACCCATTAGAAAAAATTAGTTAAAATAAAATGATTTAAATAAATGGTATTTGAATAAAAAAATTAAAATTTAAAACAACTTCCAAAAAACTTGTGGGTTGAAAAATCTCAAAAAAGATTTCTGAAGATAGTCTTCTATACCAAAAAACTTTTTTTCAAGATTTTTAGAGTGTTACTTATGTACCTGAAAACTTAAAAAAAGTTTTTTTTGAAAAAAATGGATTTTATTTTACTCACTTTTGTATTGGAAAATTCAAATGGTAGAATAGTGGAAATCTAGAGCTTTCAAAATATTTATATGGGGGCATTTATGTCTTTTCCTTTAGTTTGTATGTAGTATATATAAAATACTATATATGAAAAATAATATAAAAAATAATTATTCTTTATACTAAATTCTATCTGATAAATTGAATCAATAAAAAATTAATATATGACATTATATATATATATATATATATTAAGAATTTTTCTAAAATTGATTTTGTCTACTTTTTGTTGATTTCCATCATGAAATTTGGTTCTTGTCCCACATCCATTGTAATTCTTTTCTTTCTTTCTTTTTTTTGCTATTTATATTAATGTTGGTGGTCAGCTCGTCGGAAAGTCTTGAACTAATAAAAGGCTTGACACCTTTTCTTTTTAAGGAAATGCTAAATGGTACGAGGATAAATACATACAAAGAGAACAACATAAGATGTGGAAAAAAACAGTCAAGTTGAACTTGAGACTAGGCCAATAAAACATGAAGAGAACAACAATTCACAGTGGATGTGAATCAAAAACAAGGCTAGCATCCAAAAGCCTAAACAACCCTACACGAGCCTTGTACAAACACATATAGAAGAGAAGGAACTAAAGAATGTTAGTGAATCATTGGCCAAACTCAAGTGGAAAAAAACTATGGATATTGAGTTCAGTGTTATAATATCCCATAAAGCATGGACACTAGGGCCCTACCAAGGTCAAGAGAACCTTATTGACTCAAAGTGGGGGTTCAAACCAAAGTACATGGCAAATGGCTTAATTGAAATAAGGAAAGAAAGACTAGTTGTTAAAGGTTTTCAACAAACAACTGTCCTAGACTTTGAAGAAACCTTTAACCCTGTAGTCAAGTCTAACATAGTTTGAAGCAGGCACCCAGGACTTGGTTTGATAAATTAAAGAATGTCCCACTGAATTGGGGTTTCCAAAACACCAATAATGAATCATTCCTCTTCAAACTCAAAGGAACATATCATACAATTTTCCTTCTTTTCTATGTAGATAGTATAATATTGACTAGCATCAACAATAAGTTCCTAGAGCCAGTCATCAAGCAGTACTACTTCTTAGGCATTGAAGTACAAAGATATACAATGGAATGTATATGAAATAATCAAAATACATAAATGATCTACTCAAGAAGTTCAAGATAGAGAAATCATCATTTTATCCAACACCTACAATGATTGGCAGACAATTCACAACTAAAGAAGGGATAATGCAGATTCAACCCTACATAGACAAGCCATAGGCGCATTGCAATACCTAACAAACACAAAGCCTAATATTGCCTTTGTAGTCAATACATGAGCTTTCCTACCACTGATCATTGGCAAAGAATAAAGAGAATCATGATATATCTCTAAGGCTCATTTAATCATAACTTACACATCAAGTCATCCATTGATTTAGATATAGTTGGGTTTTAAGATGTTAATTAGGCCACTAATGCAAATGACAAAAAGTTCATGTGTGGGCATTTGTGTATTTCTTGGTCTTCAAGAAAACAAAAAGTAGTGTCAATGTCCAACACCGAATCTGAATATAGAGCATTGGCCGACTTAGAAAATGAGGTTGCATAGATAAGGTCATTGATAAGGGAATTGAAGTTGCCATTACCAAGAAAACCAATTCTATCGTGTGAAAATTTGAATGCAAAGGCACTAGCCTCAAACCTATTTTTGCATGCTTGATCCAAGCACATTGAAATTGATGTCCATTATATATGAAACTAGGTCCTAAAAAATAAAGTCACAATGGCTTATGTATCGTCAGTTGATCAAATTGTAGATTCCCTAACCGAACTACTCACTCACACAATGTTCAATCTATTGGGGACAAACTTAGTGTGACTCTTTCACCATCAGTTTGAGGGAGGAGTTAGAGGAAGTAGTTACTCACATTCCTTTAACTTGTGCGTATGCATACATTAAGTTGATACTAAGTTATTTCTAATTGATGTTCTAGTTGTAAATCGTCAACAGCATTATAAGTTTTCCTAATCAAGCTCACGTGTAATTAACATTAGCATGATTTTAAATTTGAATCCTCTCAATCTAAATTTCCCTCAATCAATTTTATTTCTTTTAATGTTATTTTTTTCTTCGTTTTTTCTCCATTGAATTGAAAGTTTACATCATATAGATCATGTATTTAAGATTTTTCACAAATCTAAAATAATTAGATATGCTATTGAGATACATCAAAATTAACGTCTTATATATATTTACGAAGCATTGTTAATCATCATAAGTCTCAATAACATATCAAATAATTTTATCTTTATGTAAAATTTTATATGCATGATCTATATGATATAATTTTTTAATCCAAAGAATATTTTTTCTTAAAAAATAAAATAAAATTAAAAAAATAAAGATAATTGAGAGATTGAGGGAGACTTGAATCGAGAGGATCCAAACTCAATGATTCTAAGTTCAAAATGGCGCACTACCTTGTATATTTAAACATGTTATGTGGATCTACATAGCACAACATTTTTTTTATCATTCTAACTAAATTTTCATGGTTTCTTGAGCTATTTTGGCCACTATCCACAGATGTGTTGAAAAGGCTTTCCATGCAGAACTAAATACACAATTTTATTTTATTGTATATTCAAAATATATATAAATACATGTGTTAAAGCGGTGATTTCCCACAATTTTGTTTCGTAATATATAACATTCGATTTTTTGCAAGAAAAATGCTAATTGTTTCGGGGAGAAGTAACTATCAAAGAGATGAAAGAGTTTACAGGAATTTCGGTTGGTCGCCTCCTTTTTCATGCTTATTAATCTTAACCACATAGTGGATCAATTTCAGTATATTGTGTTTCCTCTTGGCATTCACTTTTTTCATAAGATTCTACTAACACACAAGCTCTCATAGTTTCTTGAACTATTCTGGCCATTGTCTACAAAAGGGTTCAAGATACTATCCATACAGGACAAAACACAATTTTATTTTGTTATATATTCAAAAAATTATATATATAAATAAATATGTGTATCAGAAAATTAGATCAATAAAAAAATTATATATATGGTTCAAAATATAAATCAGATGCGTACATTTTTTTTTAATTCAATTTTTCTTATATTCGAGATCAAATAGAATATATTTATTTAAAAGATAAGTGATCATAACACTCTCTTTAGTTTTATCTTTAGTTTTATCTTTAATATGTATTTATTATATGGTTAATTAATTTTGCTTCTACATGTGATTAGATGGTATGATTGTTCTGTTTTAATCTTAAAAATTATATTTTAATAAAAGCAGTTCGTTTTTAATAATTAAAAAAAAGTCAAATAATTTTTTAGTCTTTATAAAATTTGAAAATTTTATTTTAGTCTATATAAAAAAATTCTCAATTTTTTTATCCTTACAAACAAAAAGAACTGATCTTTATTTTAAATTTTCTGTAAAAAAATTGATACTTTTAATCTTAAAAAAAATCCCTATAATAAAATAAGGACTAAATTTAAATAAAAATATTTTAAAGATTAAATTTGAAATATCATAATTGTATAAGACTAAAAATATATTTAACGAAAAAAATTCTCTCTCACTTTATTATATTATATAAAAAAAATTGAAACCTCTCTCACTTTATTATATTATATAAAAAAATTGAAACCCTTTACCAATTTTAGGTTATGTACTAATGATCATACAGGTAATGGCCGACCCTCCATAGATAATTTACTTGCTGCAGGTTATTTGAGAAAACAGAATTTCTCTCTCTTGCATTATTAAATATAAACTACATCATTTATATAGGTCATTCATATTTCTCTTCAAATTACTTTTTGATTAAGTAATTTTGGACAAGGAAATTTCTGTTTTTTGCATTATTAAATTATTTAAGTATATATTTGCTTCTTTAATTATATAAATCGTTACGTGTATATTTGGATATGCAGTAAATTTGACAAATTAAGATCACACCATAATTTTGTAACCTACACTAAACCAAAACCTTCAATCATTTCTAAAACTTTACATTAATGGTGTCTTTGATTCGCAAAATAATAAGTATATATTTAATATAACAAATAATTGTATATTAAGAGTGTGTTCGATGGTTGATATATGGAACAAATAATTTTAAATACATATAATTAACAAAAATCATAAAAAAAACCATTTAAATATAAAATTTAAAAAATGCGATCAAGAATCTTTGATACTTTTAAGAATTGCAATTAAATATGATTGATGAAGTCTCATTTATTGTAATTGAGACATAAAAACCATGATGACGCGGTCATAATCGTGATCATATATTATTTTTAAAATTCTAAAAAGTACGAAATGTCTGAACTGATACTACTAAAAAGAGTCAAATTTCTTATTGATTGGAGTATATTGGAATCTCTTTACCAAACTTTGTATAGTCCTTGTATAGTTGACAATTAATTGTATAGGTGGGACTAGTTTTACAAAATAATGCACACAACTTGGAATATTAGCCTGGTTGTGAGACTCTACTCTTGTGACAACAATTGACACAATTTCATCCCAAGACAAACGACCAAAAGGCATGTGTTTTTCCAGCAGGTTATAGATGAAATAACCAAAAAACATGAAAACATAAATTGGACAATATGCTAATACATACTTTGAGCTTTGAGGAGGTTCTGCGGATAAATGACAATGCATAATCAGGAACTTATGCAAGTAGCTTCAAATAAAAATATGTGCCTAAGACAAGACAAGATTAATACGAAAGGCTTCCCTGACATATAGTAACATTCTTTCAACTATAGTAAATCCACGAGCAAATTGTATATTGATACTCTATATGAATGCATGTGCATTTTGTTATAGTAAAACAATGACCTCTGAGTTTATTTGTTTGAATATTAAAAAGTACTTCAGATAATTTATTAGACAGACTACTAGAGATAGCAACAAACTCACATGCAAATAAATTAAAACTCATGATCCCCACTGTTGATCCTAGTATCAAACTTTATATGAATTAAAAAACATCTATACAACATTATTGAAGGAAAATACATGGAAAATACATGTTAAGAAAAATTATAAGATACTATTTCAACAAAATCCTTCCATCAAGGACAAATTTAGCAGAATTTAACTCACAAAGAATAACAAAAAGTAAAATAACATAATCCAAGAACTAAGCATTATTGACATTAAATTGAAACCCCAAATACACAACATAAACAAATGATGTGCAAACTATAGCTAGTCAAACAACCAAAATATCATTAAAAAAACTTCATAAACCAAACAAAACAACTATGGCCATAGGAACACAATTCTTGCAATTCAAAATCTCAAAACAAAAAATTCAAATTGATGATATATGATTTGATTTATTGGATTGATGATCCCAACATATATTAAATATTAATTCAACCATAAAGCTCACATGAAATGTATAAGCATGAAGAAAAATAACAATATAAGATATGAACTAGTTGAAAATTAACCTTAGCTTGAAGATGAGAAACTCATATATGTTTTTTGCACTGTCACTATTGTTTATCTGAATATGAAAATAGAAGAATTTCAAATCAGTTTTATTTAAAAAAACTAAAATCAATCAAATCATTCAACCAATGCAAATTGCTAATAGAGAAGAAATGATTTTCACTTGTGAATTCCTGAATCGTTGGGTAATGAATCGAAAATGATAAACCATAAATTACTAAATGGTAAGAGAAATATGATTGAAGAAAAATGATTGAAGATGAATACATATTAACGAGGAAATCAAAGGAAAACGATTGGAGAGGAAATTGAAGGAATCGATTGAAGATGGAATTATTGTTTTTTTAATAAAACGGGAAAAACTTCTTCAACGAAAAAATGAGAATCAATGAAGAAATTGAGAAAAGCTTTAATAATTTCTAAGATGAAATAGAGAATTTTTTTTTTAAGAAGAGCTTTAATAATTCCTCAACCTTTTGAGCAAATTTGAGAAGAAATAGAAAGAAAAAAAAAATATGAGATGAAAATGGAAAAGAAATAAAAAATATATTGTTGGGTGAATTGATGTTCGAGTGAATACGTGAATATTTTTTTTTGGATGAATAAGTGAATATTTGATTTTTTTTTTAAGTTAATACGATGTATTGATATTAAATGAAAATAAATAATACCTTATTTGTACTTAAAAGTAAGTAAATATAATGACAAATAATGAGGTATCAATAAAAGTTAAGTGTCACAATGGTTTTTTTTTTTGTAGTATCAATAAAAGTTAAGTGTCACAATAATGACAAATAATGAGGTATCAAATTTGTTTTCATATATGTACTATGATCGATAAAAAGAAGAGTGAGAGTGAAGGAAAAATATTTTGTTTTCATATATCTACTATAACAGTTTGGATGACATTGAATCTCTCTTTGACTTGTTACTGAGCCAATTGTTCAACATCGAACCACTTGCAAGGATGTTATTATTAACAATCTGGCAGCAATGAATGCATCCTAGCGTTTGTGTTTTGCCATGAATCTTTGGGGTATCTTACAATCATATACCAAAGATTGGACTAGAATGCAACTGCAAGAGCAAAAGCAATATTGTCATTCCAAGATAGATGCATCCTGAAGCTAGTTCGCATAGACACAGCTTTCTTCGAAGATCAAGGATATATTGCATTGAGTGCTTGCGAAAATGGAGTATTCCTGATCAATGTTGGTTGAAGAAACAACAACTTTACTACTTTACTTCACTTTCCAATTGTTAGCTCTATGCCACCCAGAAAGAGTTATTCATCTAGATTTCAATGTCGTAAGACAAAACCAAACACCCGTAATTGAAAATCAGTGGCTATTGGAACACAATTTTCAATATATACATTTTTTTTTCTTTCAAAAATAGAAACTTTTTTTTTCTGAAATAATAACATTTTTCTAACACAAATATAGAAATGTGTCGTTAATCAATTTGAATATTTCATTTGAATGCTAAAATGTATTCTATTAACATTTATTAAATACATATTTTATTAATTATTAAAATACTTGATATTAACTATTATAAAATATTTTTTTAATCATTAAATTGCAGTACTTTAAAATGATTAATATAAACAAATAGTTAGTTAATTGCTTTCATTGTAGTGGTAAATGGCATAAATTTTTATTTATAAAAAAATCTCTTAATTATTTAATAAAAAAAATGAAATTTTTGTTTTTAAAAGAAAAAAATACTCCATTTAACCTATAATAAATGAGTAATTTATTTATTTTATACATATTAAAAGAATGTATAAATAAAAGAGACAAATAATTATTTTTATTAAATTATTTTTATTAAAAGTTGATTCATTATCAATATCAATATTATAAATATACAATACAAGATAATATATTAAAAACTGAAAATAATATAAATAATATTAATTAATCGATACAATTAGAAAAAAGTATATCAAAAATAAAAATCATCATTCAATTTAAGATAATTTAAAAATTATATATATAAAGAAATTATTTTATGACGAACCTTGTTTATACTATAAATATAGTGAAAGAGGACACATCAATTAAGTTATCTAGTTTTAAGTTAATTAAAAAACAAACCCTCTTCTATCATAAACCTTATTTGCTCCAAGTAACCCAACAAAACACACCCTTAAAAAAAACCGCACGGGTGACATACGAGATTTTGGTAGTTTCAATATCAGTCACTCACTCCTTTCTCCGTCTATCATAATCCTCTTTATCTTTCTCACACATTCATTTTCATTCCCTCATTTTTCTTCATCAATGAACCATCAATTACTCCAATCCCAATTCATTTCATTCTCATCTCTCACCTAAACTCTTTTCTAAATTTCCTCAATGGAGGGTACCCTCTTCCCCAATAGACCACTTCTTCCACTCCCAACAAAAAAATCTCCACAACAACCTTTGAAATTCAAACCTACATTTTCTCATTCTCCACCACCACCACAGCAATCACCACCATCACAGACACCTCTTACATTTCATTTAGATTCTCTTCTTCACCATCTTAAACACCTTTCTTCAACACAAAAACTTGTCCCTTTAAATCAAAACAACAACAACAATAATAACACCCATTTCTCTTCTCTCCAAATTCCACTTGATAACACCGACAAAACTCTTCAACACTCTCATACAAAACGACCCAATTCGGCTTCTGTTGATTGTAATTGGTTTGAGGATGCAAAGTTTGGATTTTTATCTGATAAAAGTAAGTCTATGCTTAATTCAATTGTTGGGTTTTCTTTGAATGATTTGATTGAGTTTTTCAACTCTGTGAAATATGAATTACTTGAATCTGATATTACTAGTTTGTTGAAAGGTTTGGACCTTTCTGGTAATTGGGAAAGAGCTTTTTTGTTGTTTGAATGGGTTTGGTTGAATTTTGGGTCTGAAAATATGAGGGTTGATGATCAATCTGTTGAATTAATGGTTAAGATATTGGGTAGGGAATCACAATATTCAATTGCATCCAAGTTGTTTGATATAATTCCTGTTGAAGAATATTCACTTGATGTTAGGGCTTGTACTACTGTTCTTCATGCTTATGCTCGGACCGGTAAGTATAAACGCGCCATTGATATCTTTGAGAAGATGAAGGAGACTGGTCTTAATCCAACTTTGGTTACTTACAATGTTATGCTTGATGTTTACGGCAAAATGGGTCGGTCTTGGAATAAGATTTTGGAGTTGTTGAATGAGATGAAATGTAAAGGGCTTGAGTTTGATGAGTTTACTTGCAGCACTGTGATATCTGCTTGTGGAAGAGAGGGTATGCTTTATGAAGCAAGGAAGTTTTTTGCTGATTTGAAATTGAATGGATATAAACCCGGAACTGTAACTTACAATTCTATGCTGCAGGTTTTTGGGAAGGCTGGTGTTTACATTGAAGCCTTGAACATCTTAAAAGAAATGGAGGATAATAATTGTGTGCCTGATGAGGTTACTTACAATGAGCTTGTGGCAGCTTATGTAAGAGCCGGGTTTCACGACAAAGGCGCTGCTGTCATTGATACAATGGCAAGCAAAGGTGTTATGCCGAATGCTATTACTTATACCACTGTGATAAATGCATATGGCAAGGCAGGAAACGAGGACAAGGCGTTGAATATGTTTGGTCAGATGAAGGAGTTGGGGTGTGTTCCTAATGTATGCACATACAATGCTGTTCTTGCAATGCTAGGCAAGAAGTCGAGATCAGAAGACATGATTAAGGTTCTCTGTGACATGAAATTGAACGGATGTCCTCCTAATCGTATCACGTGGAACACGATGCTTGCTGTGTGTGGTGAGAAGGGTAAGCAAAAATATGTTAACCAGGTTTTAAGGGAAATGAAAAACTGTGGATTTGAGCCTGATAAAGACACATTCAATACATTAATTAGTGCCTATGGTCGGTGTGGATCTGAAGTTGATGTTGCGAAAATGTACGGAGAAATGGTTACAGCAGGCTTTACTCCATGCATAACGACTTATAATGCTCTTCTTAACGCTCTTGCCCGGCGAGGTGATTGGAAAGCAGCTGAGTCCGTCATTCTTGACATGCGAAATAAGGGCTTTAAGCCGAATGAAACTTCGTACTCGCTTTTGCTTCATTGTTATTCTAAGGCCGGGAATGTCAGGGGTTTAGAGAAGGTTGAGAAAGAAATTTATGACGGTCACATCTTTCCTAGTTGGACACTTTTGCGAACCCTTGTTCTTACAAACTATAAGTGCAGACAGCTTGAAGGAATGGAAAGGGCGTTTCATCAGTTGCAAAATAATGGATACAAACTCGATATGGTTGTAATTAACTCCATGCTTTCGATGTTTATCCGAAACGTAAAGCTCGAAAAGGCGCACGAAATGATAGACCTCATTCACAAAAGTGGGTTTCAGCCGAATCTTGTGACATATAATAGCTTGATAGACTTGTATGCCCGCGTCGGTGATTGTTGGAAAGCAGAAGAAATGCTCAAGGAAATTCAAAACTCGGGTCTGAAACCAGATGTCGTGTCTTACAATACCGTCATCAAGGGATTTTGTAAAAAAGGGCTCATGCAGGAGGCTATAAGAATTCTTTCGGAGATGACTGGCTATGGAATTCAACCATGTCCGATTACATTCAATACTTTCTTGTCATGTTATGCAGGGAAAGGGCTATTTGCTGAAGCTGGTGAAGTTATTAGATACATGATTGAACATGGTTGCATGCCTAATGAACTAACTTACAAGATTGTAATTGATGGTTATTGTAAAGCTAAAAAGCATAAAGAAGCTTTGGATTTTGTGTCTAAGATTAAGGAGGTTGATATCTCTTTTGATGATCAATCTGTAAAAAGATTAGCTTCTTGCATTAGGGAGAGTTTGGGGTATTGATTTTGTGAAATATGCCTTTTGGGTTTCTTTTGACTTTTTCCTTTTCTTAGATACCTTGGCAACTCCATTTGTACGATAATAGTATAATCTCTAATAATACATCATTCTTCAGAAAGTTCTTCTATTGCCTCTGGTCCAGAATAGATCCTCAGAAAATTACTTCATTTTTATGGAAGGTCATCCTTGACAGAGTTCAGAGAATGACAGGCTGGCGGACGATGCCTGCCTGGCCGCTTTTACGATGCTCTTCATTGTATATATATTATATTGGGTTTTATTGTATAGTATTCATTTTAATTTAATTCTCTTGTTTGAGTTTCATAATATTTATGTTATCTGAATGCATCTAAATTTTAATTGTAATATTCATGTTGTGTGTTTTAAAATTTAAACTTGAAAAAACAATTGTGTTGGTAAGGGAAAATTTTTAAATATAAAGATTTGACTAAGTTTGGTAGTTACTTTTGAAGTTTCATTTATATTATGGTTTCAAATTTGTACAGTTTCTTAGTTTGTTACCTCCTTCCTCCATTGTTGCATTTGTAAATTTGTTTTGTGCTTGTATTTGTAAATTTATAACTTAATATTTTCATATACAATACTATATATTTGATTTATTAATTAAAAATTTAAAAATTTGGCCACCTAAAAAAGTTTTTGTTCAAGGTTTGCCACTATTTTGTTGTAGTTTTAACTTAAGCTAGTTTCATTTTGAAATTATTGTTTTTCAACTAATAGTACTATGCTTCTAGAAGCTCAAGTGACAAGGGAATAATTGTTAGATTTTTCTTGAAAGAGTGGCATGTTCTTGTACTCATTTTCTTTGGTTAAAATAGGCCAATAGATAAATGAAAATGGCATCATAATTTATCATCAAATGGTCTTTTTATTTGAGTCCAATTCCTCCATCGAAGACTAATCTAACATTGGTATTTTTAGGCTAATTTATGATGGAGAAGTGGATGTTGACCACCACACAAGTGAGATGATTAATATACTTAATATCTTAAGATTTTTAGTGAAAATATGGTGTTCAACTTATTTGTGTAATCGTACTTCACCTAATGTGATGATCTCAATCAACATAATTATTTATATATATATCTATATCTATATATATATATATATATATATATATATATATATATATATATATACCTGCACGTACATGTGTAATTCTTCTTTCGTAAATTATCGTATTCCTTATGGTTTTAGAGGATACTTACTTAACAGCTTCCCTTCTCAATTGTTTTGGATCCATGGCTTCCATTTCTGAAGAATCTCATTCCACTACCAATCTGCCTCGATCAGCAAACAAACAACTGGTGTATGTCAACGTTGGCTCCCAACTGTACATCAAACTCGATGGTGATAACTATCCTATGGATGATTTTGTTCAAGGCTCTTCTCACAAGGTATGATCTTCTTGGCTATGTTGATGGCACCAAGATTTGCCCATCTCAACAGTTCTCAATATGCATGCCTTTGCTTTTGACTTGAACCTATTTCTGGTTGTATCTATACGTCTAGACTTGTCAAGTTCATTGACAACCAATTTCCAGTACTTAATTGACAACACAATCAATACCATCCACTACCTTTCCATCCATAGACCAAACCATGCACACTGACATACCTATACCTAAAGTCAACCACTAATAAACCCAACCCCTCCAACACCTCCTGCCCCAACGGATCATGCAGTTACGTTTTGGTTCTTGTTTAAACTCAGAATTTTTGATTAATAAAATATGTCATTTCCATAGGAGAATCTCCCTTTAAATAATGTTGTTACATAATGATATAAATCTTACTATAACAACTAATTTACAGCTAGACTAATTAATTATAAGAATAATTACATAGTTACAAGTAGCATCAAATCTACACATTTAATGATTATTAAACTATCAATTCCATTGACACCCCCCTTCAAATTGATGTTGATGAGTTTATACGCATCAATTTGTTAATTAGAAATTTATGTCATTGATGTGCCAATGATTTGGTGAGGACATCAGCCAACTGAATCGATGTTGAGACAATCACTTCTATGTGCTACGTTATTTCATGGTATACTAGATTTGATGCAATTTGTATGGCACTTGTATTATCAACATGCAATGGAGTTGGTTTTGTTTGTGAAAAACCAAGTTCTGAAAAAAGACAACGGAACCAAATAATTTATGAGCATGCTGCAGAGATGAACTAGTATTCTGCTTTCGTAGAGGATTTAGATACATAATATTGTCTCTTGCACTTCCAAAAGATAGATGCATCACCTAAAAACATGCACCAACCGCTGCTAGATTTTCTTGTGTCTAGTCAGCCAGCTCAATCAACATCATTGTATGCTTGAAGTTGCATTGTTGAACTGTTAGGGAATAAGAGATCACGACTGAGAGTACCCAATAGGTATTTGATGATTCGATGAACAGCTGAAAGATGCAAATGTCTAGGATTTTGCATGAATCTACTAATTGTATGGACAACAAAAGAGATATCGGGTCTTGTAATGGTAAGATAGATAAGAATGTCAACCAACTTCCAATATAATGTGGGATTTGTAAGGAGTTCGCCTTTTATCTTGTCTTAACTTTGTTGAGACAAAATCTCCCAAATGATTTTAATGATAACAAAATTACTTAAGAGGTTATGATTGTGGTTAATGACTAATATGTATTTTTGAGTGTATTCATATAAGAAAATAGGTTATTAATCATTAAGGAAAAAAAGAAGATAAATCTGATTCAAATCTGAGGATGGAAAACGGCGAGGATGGTCTAATCTTCAAATCTGCACAATATGTGTCCTCACCATAACAAATGCTTTTATTCATTAAAGAAATGTACAATAGTGTCAAACAATGAATAAATAAAATATTTGAAATAAAAAAGTTAAAAGGTCAGAGGAAAATGACGAGAATAACTCGATCTAAGTCTAGAGGATGACAAACTAGTGAGGATGGTTCAGCAAAGTTGAAAGCAACCCATCAAGCATGTGCAAAGGCTACAATTAGACCATTTATTGTGCTTGCACGAATGAATACATGAAGAAGTCAAGTTAAAGAAAGGCAACAACAAACATGCCAAAAATGGAATATCACATGTTGATGGCAGATCTGATCCTCGGACTGGAGAATGAAAGTCCTATGTAAGAGGGTAGCTTTCTCTCTTGTCAACATCAACCTCAAAAAATGACATCAACCTAGTCCTTAAAGTTTTTGAAAAGGTTGCAGCTCACATGGTCAAAGAAACAACCTTATTAGAAACTGGAATGCAACAATTATTGTGGAAACTTTCACATGGTTGAAAGTGTATTTATAAGCCCAAGAAGCAACAACGTTCTTTCATGTGGAAACTGGAATGCAACAATTATTGGATTGTATGGATTCCCTCTTGATTTGAACTGGTGATGACAATGTCATCCACATAAACAAGAAGTATCACAATTTCTTTTGATGTTCATCGTGTAAATATAGATGAATCATAGTTGCTTTGGGTGAAGGAAAAACCAAGAAATGTTGTTCTAAACTTCTCAAATCATACTCTTAGTGCATGTTTTAACTCATACAAAGAACGTTTGCGTTTGCAAATATTATTAGGTAAAGTGGAAGTCATACTAGTACGAAATTTGATGTAATTCCTCCTTGAGATCACCATGAAGAAAGGTGTTCTTAACATCTAGTTGGTGTATTTGCCAATATTTGGGTGCAACAATGGCTAGAATAATGCGCATTGTAGTCATTTTGACCACGGGTGTAAATGCTTCGTCATAATCATGACCAAATTCTTGATTATTTCCAAGAATCACTAACCGAGCCTTGTAGTGATCTATGGATCCATCTGAACAAAGCTTTATAGTGAATACACATTTGTTGCCAAGAGGTTTAACAGACGAGGGACAAAGAACAACATCCCATGTTTGATTCTCTTCTGGTGTTGGAAGTTCTGCCTCTAAAGCATCTTGCCAACATTTTGTGCTCGAGAGCTAGTTTATATGAGGAGGGGATAGAAGCAGAAGTTAAAAATGTTGTCAAAGATAAAAGTGAAGATGAATCATACTTTTTTGGAGGATTACAAGTGCGAGTATTGCGACGTAATGCTACTAGTTATTGTTGAAGTATCATATCAACAACCATAGAATGATCAAGAGGAGGCCATAGAGGTTTTGGATGTCTTTGGTACACCAAAAAGGTCTTAGGTGCTAGTTCTCCTGCATAATTGTTAGAAAACATATGCAAAATAGATGTGGATGTAGGAGAATGAGTATCTTGGTTAGTAGGAAAAAATGCATTATCTTGAAAACTCACATTTCTAGAAACTCGAATCCTATTGAGATTAAGATCATAACATATAAAACTTTTTTTGTGGCTTGAGTAACCAAGAAAAACACATTTAACAGATTGAGTTGTAAGCTTGGTGCGTTCTTAGGGCTGAAGATGAACATAACAGACATAACCAAAGGTACAAAGATTGCTATAAGATAGTTGTTGTCGAGATAGCCCTTAAAAATGGGGAATCATTATTTAAGGCTTGAGAGGGCAACTAGTTAATAAGATGGACAACGATGGAGAGAGCTTTCCCCCATAATCGAGAGGGTAAAAAGGAGTTCAACATGAGAGTACGAACAACATCAAGGAGATGACGATTTTTTTCTTTCTGCTACCCCGTTTTGTTGGGGCGTAGAAGGGCATGACCTTTTTGATATAATGTAATTTTTTGCAATAACTCCTGAAATAAGGAAGATGTATATTCCCCCCATTGTCAAAACACAAAATTTTAATTGTAGATGAAAATTGAGTTTGAACGTAGGCATGAAAAAACTTAAATGCATAAAATGCTTCAGCTTTAGAGCACAAAAAATAAACCCATGTAAAACGACTATAGTCATCAATAAAAGTGATAAGTACTTGTAAAGAGTATGAGATATAACAAGTGCTATTCCCTATTAATCACTATGGATCATGTCAAAAAGGTTGATTTATATTTGGTTGATGAATTGGAAATGATAGAATTTTACCTTTACCAAGTTTACAAGAAATACAATCAAATTCAATCGCCCTTAGAGATGGGGAATTTTTATTGCCAAGAACTGAAGATTTCATCAAGTCATAAAGTACACTTGAGTTTGGGTGAACAAGACGTTTATGTCATGTTTGGAAATCAACAATTTTCGAATTACAAAAAATAAAAGACATAAAAGAACATGGGGACTTCAGTGAATAAAGAGGAAAAAGATGTTCAACTTTAGGCCCCATCACGATCATTTTCCTTCATTATTGATCCTGCACAAGGCAACCAGATTTTGAGAATTCAACTCTATAATCATTGTGAACTAATTAACCAACTAAAAAAAGATTACTAGTAAGACCAGGGAAACATAAACATTGGTGACAGATGAAGAAATACCACCAATTTCTATAATAGGCAAATTGTTCACATCAGTAATTTGTATTTGAAGATTACTAGAGTAACTTGTAACATTGGTAAGGGAAACAACATTGTTGGTCATATGATTAGATGCCCCTGGCTCAAAATACCACAGAGAATTAGGGGAAGTAACATTAGTTGAAAGACCCAAAGCCAAAAATGCTGAAATGATCATTTGTTAAACCATTTCAGGGGTTAAGGCTGGATCAGTGGAATGCAAACTCTGGTTCACATAATTGGAAGTTGTAGAAGGACCAATAGATGGAGAGAAGGTTGTTGCAGTTTTTTTCGGTGGTTTGGTTGGACATTCTCTAATGATATGACCATCAATTTTGCATTAATTACAAAACTTTTTAGGACAATTGGAAGCAAAATGTCCATGTCATTTGCAACATAAATATTGGACATTATTCATGTCTCGTCCACAAGGTCGACCTTGTACCACATATGCTAGAGGGAGAGAAACAACTTTTTGTTGTTCCATGGTTGTCTAAGTGAGAATACGTTGTTCCTCACGAAGTAGCTCATTGAGACAAGTATCCAAGGATGGGGCAGTAGCTTAGTTCATGAGATTGGACCTTAGTTCCTCAAAATTAGATGTCAATTTCATCAAAAATTAATCGTGTTTGATAATCTCATGAACTTTTTGCACAATAATTTGCCCTTCACTTGACAAATCTTTATAGACAATGTCAATGTATTCAGCCAAAAGATTCATAAAATGAGAATAAAACTCAAATAGAAAACTTTTCTGTTGAAAAATTGTGATTTCATGTTCAAGCTGGAACCGCCGAGCAGTGTTGTATTGGTTGTATATTGTCTTCAACAAAACCTATGATCCATGTCATGACTTGTGCATCTTTGACTTCTCATTTGGCATATGCATCCTTCTGCGTCTTCTTAGGGATATAACCGCTTCCATTGACATGACCCCAAAACTCTTTTCCTTTGACAAAAATGTGGAGCTGAAACGTCCATATAGAGTAGTTTTTTCCATTAAGACGCACAAAAAGGATATCATGCTTGTTGGTGAACATGATGCCGAGGGAAACAAATGAAGATAACTTAGGAGACCTCAATTGTAAATAGGAAATGTAGAAACAACAACGAAATTATGATCGTCGGCGGCGATGAACTAAGATTTCAAGAAAAAATAGAGTAGAAACAACAAGGAAACTATGATTGACGTCGACAAGGAACTATGATTTGAAGAAGAAAAAAAACCAAGGAACTCAAGATTTTATTGCAAAAAATACAGAAATCTGATTTGGATCGTAACCTAGTTTGATACCATGTTAAACTCATAATTTCTAATTTGTAAAATATGTCATTTCCATTAGAGAATTCTCCTTTAAATAATGTTGTTACAAAATGATATGAGTCTTAGTATAACGGCTAATCTATAGGTGGACTAATTAATTATAAGAATAATTACAAATATCATCAAATTTACACTTTTAATGATTATGAAACTGTGAATTCCATTTACACCCTTGTAGCAGACTTGTCCACCTATTCAATCTTAGCAACAAATTGAAATACTAATGCTTATGCTCTATATATTGCTTCTATAAATCATTTTTCTAACAACTTAATATAAATACCATTGTAATAAAGGTACAAAAACAACATATTCAAACCCTGTTTATAGAAGCAATAATATCACCCAGACATTTGGTACCACCAGACAACACCAAGAATGTGGTAGGTTGCAAATGACTTTTTTGCATCAAAAGAAACTTTGATGGTAGTGTGGCCAAATTCAAAGCCAAACGCAAACACCTGCATGAATTTCAAGGAAATATGTGCGCCTGTTGTTAAACCACAAACCATCAAAGTTGTATTCACCATAGCTCTTGTTAATAATTCATTTCTCCAAGGAAAGCTCAATGAGGATGTTTAAATGCAGGAGCCCCTCATGTCGACTTCGTGCACCATGTTTGCAAACTCAAGAAATCCATTTATGGTCCAAGACAAACCCCTCGAGTCTACCATGGTGCTCTTAAAGGGTTTGTCATTGATTTTTGGTTTCACCATGAGGTTTAAGTGAAACTTCCATTTTCATCTATAACAAATAAGGTTTGAGACTTTTCTCCTAGTCTATGTTGATGACCTTATTTTAACAGGTACCCAACCACTACTTTTTAACACTTTCAAGTTTCATGAATGAACTATCCACAAGGTTGTCTCTCAAATACCTTGGATACACCATATTTTCTTAGCATTGAACCAGTGCCTACCTCTGATGGTTGAATCCTATCTCAGCATGAACACATAAGAAACTTGATGAGCACTACTACTTCTTTAAGGCTTGAAGTTGGCTCAACACCAACAGACTCCAAGCTCTTTCGTAACATCATTGAAGCCCTTTAGTATATCATCACACTAGACCAACCTCTCATTTTCCATCCACTCACTTGAGTTAGATTTGTGTTTCTAAGAGACGAGATTGAAATCATTGACTATGATTCCATCTTGAGGGGGCATAATAAAGAGACAGCACCACGACAATAAACCCATGGCTAGTGTGCATAAGAGCTTAGCTAATATTGTTTCTTTTTACTCGGATGAAAATCAATTAGCATGATTATATTGTTATTAGCATTTGTGCTTTGATTTATTGATATAATAAATACTGAGTAGTGATCACTACATTTAACCAATATATATGTAATTTTTATATCATGAACAATTAATAAAATTATCATATTCTTTATTTTACACTGAATCCAATAACAATGCATTATTATGCCACATAAGTCTATTTTATAATTGCATTTTGAAAATAAGTATAAAATAATTTATTTTTATGGATTGTCAATATGAAATTAATTTATACTTTAATGCATAGTCATTATTCTACAATATTTTTACATAAATACATATTAAAAATGATATCATTTTGCATTAAGATGATTTGATGTATGTGATCTTTAGAGGGAGTATAACTTATTGGATAATCATGTAAGATTTTCCTTATAATATGTAGAGTCCTCGTTGGTTTAATTGAAGTGAGGAGATTTAGAAAGTTTTAAAATTTAGTTTGACCGTAGTTGCACCAAAAGATAGAGTTGTAATAACAATTAATATATGAGGGGAGGGTAAAATTGGAATGATAAAAGGTCGGATTTTTTATTAATATATTCCTTTTTTAAAATTTTAAATTAAAATACCTTTGTAATTTATATACCAAAATATCTTACTTTTTTAGGCTAGTTGGAGTTCTTGGCCTCGGAGTGCGACCTCCCAAAGTGTTTTATAAATGTTTGTTAATTCGTTTTAAATTTTATTTAATTGTTAATATTTTAATAAATAATTAAATTAATAAATAATTATATTAAATAATACATTAATAATTAATAATAATAATAATAAATATTATTGTTATAATTAATAATAATAATAATACATTAATAAATTTAAATAATAATTATTATTATATTGTTATTATTATTATTATTTTTAAAAATGATTATATTTAAAAAGTAGGACAATGTATGATTAATTTGCTAAAATTAATTTGATATTTACCAATTTTGCTACTTATCAAATTGGATAATTTGCGATTAATCAATTTGTTATAAAATTGTACAATTGATTAATTTTTTCATTAAATATGATTTGGTAAATTAATTAATTTTCTCATTAATTTATAAATTAATTTAATATCAAAAAATTAATACATTTGAAAGATGAATATATTTAATTTGATTATCTCAATATATCAAAAAATTGATTAGTGTGATGGGTAATGTGGCAAAATATATATATCAAAATTAATGCGGTTTAATAAATGTGACAAGACACAACAAGTTCCTGCAAATTCAATTTACCTATCACACCAATCAATTTTTTTATATTAAATTAATTTGATTTTATTATTGTTATTATTATTTATTAATATATTATTATTATTTATTAATGTATTATTTAATATAATTATTTATTAATTTAATTATGTATTAATATATTAACAATTAAATAAATC
>JBBPBT010000584.1:2360306-2374000 GCA_037974875.1 Cicer bijugum
AAATTATCACATAAATCAATTTTTTTGGTATTAAATTAATTTTTAAATTAATGAGAAAATTAATCAATTTACCAAATCATATTTAATTAGAAAATTAATTTTAGTAATTTCTGATTAATCATTAATTTTATCATTAAATGAAAAAATTAATCAATTGTACGATTTTAACAAATTGATTATTCATAAATTTCCCTACTTTTTTAATTATAATCATTTTTAATAATAATAATAATAACAATGTAATTATTATTTAAATTTATTAATGTATTATTATTATTAATTATAACAATAATATTTATTATTATTATTATTAATGTATTATTTAATATAATTATTTAATATAATTATTTATTAATTTAATTATTTATTAAAATATTAACAATTAAATAAAACTTAAAATGAATCAACAAAAATTTATAAAATCCTTTGGGAGGTTGCATTCCCAGCTAGCGAACTCTTACTAGAAAAAAAAAAGTTCATTCAGCTAATCGCACTTCCAGGCCACGACCTACAACTAGCCCAAAAAAGGAGGGCATTTTGATATATAAATTATAAATTAGAGTATTTTGATTTAAACTTAAAAAAAAAGGATATATTGATAAAAAATCCTAAAAAGTCACACCGAAGATTATTGTTTTTATATAGAAATTATTATTAAGTGTCAGGGTAAAATTATTTTACTCTGACAACGTAACTTTTATTTTCTCATATTATTAATAAAATATAAAAAAAAAACCTGTAAGAATACTATAAAAACTAAAGAAAAAAAATATATACGATTAATATGAGAATTTTTTTATCAGTATATTCTACTTTTCAGATTTTTTAATTAAAATGCTCCACTTCTCAATTTACTTATCAAAATGTCCTTTTTTTTTTTGGGCTAACATGAAATCGTTTCTTGGGAGTGCGCCAAAATAAAATTTTTTCCTTTAGTAGGAGATCGCTGACGGGGATGCAATCTCCAAAGGATTTTAAAAAAAATTTTAAATCGTTTTTCTATATTTTATGTAGTTAATAATAATAATACTACATTAATAAATAATAATAATAATTATTATTATTTATTATCGTTATTATTATTAAAAATTGTTATAATTAAAAATAATTATAATTAAATTAGGAATAAAAAGAATAATAATAATATTAATAAGTGCCCGAGGAAGTTATTATAATAATTTGCAAAAACAAACAAATATGAAGAGGTTATTATGATAACGTGTCAAAATAAACAATGATTCTTTGCTATAAAATAACAATGTATTCTCTTAACAACTTCCTTCATTTTGACATGTTGTTATAATAATGCGCAAAAGTGGAGAAAGTTGTTAAAAAAATACATTGTTATTTTATAACAAAATATTAAGAATACTTAATTTATTTTGACACGTCTCAGCTAAACAACCTTTAGGTTCTGTTGTATATTGTGGAAGTTGTTAGAAGTTATCCATTTATGAGCATTGTCATTGGAGAAGGAATATAATTGTATTCCATAGTTTGATGGACTATAGATCATTTCTTAAATTTTCCCATGGTGATTTATAACTCACCAACTTGATGATATATACTGATAGAAATATATGCATAAACTCTTCTGTTAACTTTACATCATAGGAATTAAAAAAACATTTTCTATCCTAAAATCCTAGGAGCTTGAGGAAACTCATAGAGCCAACAAAGAAAACCCAACAACCTAGGGAACTGATAGTTTTCATTCTAACCTCACTCCACAATATTCTTAGATCCCGCTTCTAACTTGTAATATGGTCAAAATCTTCTGTTAGACCTCTTATTAGTATTGTCATTATATTATTAGGCAGACTTATACCTTTACCAGTTACAATTTCATCAATTTCTAGCAAATGTGTAATTTCCTCTAATTGAGCAGCTTGTAACTCATCATGACGCTTAGTAGAAGAACAAACAACATTAACAACAAAAGTGAGCTTCTCAAAAAATTTATGAATTGGAACAATTTCTCTTGATGCACTAACCAAAGCAAGTTGCAATCGATGAGCAAAACAATGGATATAGTAAGCATAAGGACAATCTTTCATAAATAGTGCTTGTAAACCGTTCCATTCTCCTCTCATATTACTAACACCATCATACCCTTGACCACGCATGTTAGAAACATCAAGATTATGTCGAGAAAGTATATCACATACTTCTTCTTTCAGAGTTAATGCTTTAGTGTCTTTAACATGTGCCACAAAAAAAAAATCGCTCTTTTATTAAACCAACTTTGTCCACAAATCTTAACACAAGAGACATTTGTTCCCTTTTTGATTCATCACGAGCTTCATCTACAACGATGCAAAATTTGGAATCACCAATTTCTTCACATATATGTTTTCTCACCCTACTAGAAAGAATATGTAAAAGCTCTTTCTGAATTTGATGTGAAGTATATTTAGAATTATATGGAGCATTTTCCAACACAACTTTCGCAACTTCATCATTGTATGTTGCCAAGAGTTTTATCAATTGAAGAAAATTGCCTTGATTTCTTGACTCGCTAGTTTCATCATGTCCCCTAAAAGCACCACCTTGAAGTGTTAACCAACGAACAATGTCAATTGATGTCTTGAGACGTATTCGATTCTTCAAAATTTGTTCTGAGCTTTGCACTTGAAAAGTATTCCTAATATGTACGTCCTGATTCAACAAGTCTAGACAAGCTTTCATTGCATTGTTGTGTGGTGAGCAAGGATCTATCCCTATGTGTTTGAGAAAGGCGCAAAATTTTCCATTTTTAATTTTCTTCCAGTTTCTAAAACTTGTACCAATGAATACATCTGATCCAGGACGTCCACTTGGCCTTTTGCTAAATAGATAACATGGTAAACAATATGCAGCATCTTTAGAAGGTGAATATTCAAGCCATGACGAAAATATGTTAAACCAAGCATATTGAAACCGTCTTGGATGAACCTCGTTGTCAGATAAAGGATATTCTTCTAAATTTATTTGATAAAGACCAAATATTAGATAAGTTCTTCGTATTGCATCCAATTTATTTGGTGGATATTGCCAAATTTGAGGACGCTTTCCGGGGTCACGTTTTAAACGTTTCTCAAAGTCATCTTCGAAAACTCTATGAACCTTGAGAAGATGATTCTCATTTTCTTCAATTCTTGGATTCTTAGAGATAGTTTCTGATGTAGAAGTTATAATTTCTTCATCTCTTTCAATCTCACAAATTTTCCTCTTGAAAAAAGAATCAATTATTTTACTCTTCTTCATTCTCACAAACTTATCTAAATCAATCAATATAATAAACATAAAACATCTTATATTCAACAAAAAAAAACTAAAACACTTTATATGGACAAAAAAACTCAAACAAAATGCAACAAAACTCAAACATCTTATATGCAACAAAAAAACTCAAACACTTTATATGAACATAAAATCAAACACCTTATGTGCGACAAAAAAACTCAAACACTTTATATTGACATAAAATCAAACACCTTATGTGCGACAAAAAAACTTAAACACTTTATATTGACATAAAATCAAACACCTTATGTGCAACACAAAAACTCTAAACTAAAATCAACACCAACGTCAAATTAAAACTCAAACAAAAATGCTACAAAACTCAAACATCTTATATGCAACAAAAAAACTCAAACACTTTATATGAACATAAAATCAAACACCTTATGTGCGACAAAAAAACTCAAACATTTTGTATTGACATAAAATCAAACATCTTATATGCAACACAAAAACTCTAAACAAAAATCAACACTAATGTCAAATTAAAACTCCAAATCAGAATTTCAAACTCCAAATCAAAGCTCCAAACTCAACAATAACAATATAAGCTTTAAATTTCATGCTAACAAAAATCAAACCTAACAAAAATCAACACTAACCAACAAAGATCAGCAATAACAAAATAATTTAGGGCCACGAGCAGACGAGAGGAAGGCGAGATGAGAGGAACGGAGAGGAAGGCGAGACAAACGACCGATTCGTGACTGCAAGAGGGAGAGAGGAAGGCTGGATGGAAGAAAGAGAAAACTAAATTAGGTTTAGATATTCTTGTAATTAATTAGTTTTAATATTAGTCATTGTACTTATAAAATTTTTTTTTTTGGGTGGCTGTGGCCCCCCTGTCCCAAGGAAGCTCCGCCCCTGGATGTGCTCTTGCTTGCCGATTCATGATAGAGAGCAGATATAATTCACTTCATCTTTTAAATTTGTCTGCTTTGCTTGTCTCGATATATTTTATTTTCTTTGCCGTTATCTGTTTTGTTGTTGAAATATGATATACATTATCAGAAACCCAAACGGCGAACACCGACATATGGAGGAAGGTCTAGTAGTGTGCCTGATAAATCCCAGCGTTCTTCCCGTAGCATGTCTGTTAGTCCTGATCGTGTTCGTGTGAGGGGTAGGTCCCCAGCCTTTAATGCACTAGCAGCTACTTTTGAGAGCGCCAATGCTAGGAATCTTTCAACTCCACCTCCAGTAATTAGAAAGCTGTATCCTAAATCTACGACACCAGATTCTGCAATACTAGCATCAAAATCTAAATCCATAGCTGCACTTGGTTCTGCTTTTGAACGACCACCTTCTGCAAGAGAAAGTATTATGCCTCGGTCAGTTAAAGGTAAAAAATTGATGAAATAATTGCACACCCCCTCCCCCCTCTCTTGCCTCCCTATTTTGAGTAATACTTTTTTGCTTTGCGTAATATAATTCACTTTGTTGCAACGTGCTTTCTGTTCTTGGTTATAATTTGAAGTGAGTCCAGTCACTCCAAAATCAAACCCTGAGAAAAATGACAAGGAGAATTCTGTGAGCGGCAGAGTGGAATCTCTTACAATAGAGTAAGATGTGAAAGAAGGTGAAGCTGAAGATGAGGAAGGTCTCATTTTTCACCTATTCGAACGCCTTAAAATAACATCTACAGATCCTGTGACAGGTATTGATGTAACTAAACGAGAGGTAAATTGGTTCTAGTCTTGCTATAATATTATTTTGTAACCTAAATTTTTCTCACAAGTTTTATATTATTCTTGCTTGACGTTCATATATTTACTTTTTCTAGTTGCTCGTGTTAAAACCAGGAAGCTTCTCTGTTTTGCAGTAAGGAACTGGACATAATATGGATGAAAAAGGGACAGCATCAGTGTTTTTTTTAGCATAACTGCGTCTGCTCCCAGGAAACTTTTCTTGAAGAGAAACTAGAGATTTTCCACCTCTCTCCTTCTCTTTGCACTGGTTTGAACGTTTAGGT
The DNA here is from genome assembly GCA_037974875.1 of Cicer bijugum. Classification (NCBI taxonomy): domain Eukaryota; kingdom Viridiplantae; phylum Streptophyta; class Magnoliopsida; order Fabales; family Fabaceae; genus Cicer; species Cicer bijugum. The sequence continues at coordinate 2,365,564 of JBBPBT010000584.1, forward strand.
TTTTTCTTTGTTGAGTTAGCTGCGTGGCATTAATTTTATAGGCAAAAAGGTTGTTTGTGAGCTTGGTTTTTGAAAGAAAAAAAAAACTTTTGGATTTCAACTTTCATGTTACTTCTTCATTTTATTTTATTTTTTAATTTAATTTAAAATTGTTTTGGTCAAGCAATTGGGGTTGCAAATGCGGTCTATTTAGGTTGTATTGATATTTTGAGGATAAAGTGTGTATATTACTAGTGTAAAAACCAGTCAGCTTCGATACTATTTGTTTTGGAAATAAAGTGTGATTCTTTGTTGTTCTCTGCGCAATTTCCGACCACGTCATTGAAAAGAGCAAAAAGGGTTAGTCAGACAACTTTGTTTTGTCCGAAAACTGATTTTTTTTTTTAATTAAAAATTGACACCCTATACCAACACCTTATGTTTTGTTCATGTGCTAAGTGGCTACTGACTCATAAGTAGTACAATTTCTCTCCAAGAGAAAACACGAGTTAGATGTGATTTCATATTTTAGGTTTTAGGTTCTAACTGCTTGAATGCTTTGCATATCTTAGTAAACGAGAACTCATTAAATCCTTTTTCAAGTTGAACAACCTACCATAAACCAATTAGCTATCATAGTTACAAAAGTTTTTCACGCAATACCAACAATGTGATTGGAATATCACTTTTAGACATGGTAAATCTACCATGCAAGTTACTTATGCAATTGCTGGTATTTGTCTTCTGGATTTTTGACAGTGAGGGCAGATCATTTGATACAAGGTTTTGATAATTGGTTTAAAAGAATACTACAAGAATTCTTGAGAGATTGGGCAACAAAATTTAAGACATATTAACTTCCTACCAACGATTCATAATAATCTCCATAATATATGTGAAAAAACAAAATATGTTTATATAAAGAGACTGATATAGCGATTTGATTTCTATTTCATACAAAAAAAAGAGACTAAGGAAATAATTTTTTTGTAATAGTGCGGTTTACTCTAATATAAGTCAAATTTGACACATTTAAGTTTTTTTTACTCAATTTTGCACATCTAAGTTAAATCAAATATAAGCAAAAATTGACTATTTTCATCTATTTAATGATAGTATCAATGCCCAACTTTTACAAATTAAATATACATTTTTTTTGTGCAAATAATGAGATAAAAGGTAATTTAGATAATAAGTTGAACTTCTAAATGAAATAACAAAACTTAATTAAAAGGCCCAACACAGGAAGAAATGTTTGCAATTTGACAAACTAACCAACAGAAAGGCTCAATTCAGCTCACTGAAAGGCCCAACACAGGAACAAAATAAAAACAAAAAAGCCTAATAAAAATAACTAATCCCTAAGTATCTTTTATGTTATCTAATGGATCAAACTTAAATTATATGTGATAATCTTAATACTAATCATATGTCGTCTACACAAAATGAGTTCTAAGGGAATTGTACCGTGCACTCCCTCACTTTTATCTCCTGCCCCCCATTTTTTCATAAAGACCATTTTGTCCTTTTTCAAAAAACCTAAACCTATATTCCTTTTTCAACTGTTTGTAACCGAAAGTACCAAATCAACCGAAAGTCATATATATCTTTTCTCTTAGCAAACCCAAATTTAGAGAATGACCTTGACTATCCCAAAAATTTCTGAGGAACTATTCGAATTTTATAAATTAGGTTCTTAATAAAAAAGAAACACTAAAATCTAAAATAAAAACAAAATATGTTTTATTTAAATTGTAAATAACATTAAATAAAACTTATAAATAATGAGTGTGTTGTTTGAGTTTAAATAAAAATAATTTTTGTTTTAACAAATTTAGAAATTATGTTTTAGAGATTAAAAAAATGATTTTTTAACTCTAGTTTGTGTATTAATATAAAAATGATTTTTAACATGTTTATACAAGATTGTAAAAATGAATTTTTTAAACTACAATGACCATTTTGTAAGCACATTTCAAAATTTGATAAATGCAATTGAGTATTTCTAAAAAACCAATAAATAAACATATACAATAAAAAATAAAACGATGTAAAAAAATCGAAAAAGAGAACAAAAATTGATAAAAACCTAGATGAGGGTCGTATGAACGAGGAAACTAACAACATCATGCAAAGAGGAAAAAAAATGGCCACTGCGTGAAGGAAAAAATGGATAGATAAAACTTATTAAAAATTAACAGAGGGCAATTTAGGATTTTCAAGATAAAGAAGGGTAATTACGTCATTTTCTCTTGTTAATGAGTTAAGTTTCGTGTTTTGCCTTTTCTCTCTCATATATAGCAAGAGGCAAATGCACAAGAAACTACAATTTTTTATTTTTCATTTTTAGTCAAAAAATAATTTTTTTAACAAAGCCATTTCTAAAAAATCTAAAACAAACAAACACACTTCAAACCCTATAAAATGATTTTTAACTTGAAAAAAATATATTTTTTTCATGAAAAAATCTAAAACAAACGCACTCAATATCAATAACATCGAAAATCTAATTTTATTTTTATAAAAAAATTTAAGTTTCTTTTTTTTCTAAAATTTGATTATATTTCTGAATTAATTTTTTTTTTATATATTTATGAGCCCTATAATACAGTATGAAAATCTTTCTCTTTTAGTATTTTTTGAAACTCTAATAAAAAAATTTGGATCATATTGGTCTGTCAGCATATACCCAGGGTTGACCCTGAGGATGATCACGATCATAAAAAAGTTTTATAACTACTTCGACAATTATTCCTTCATACTCTTGAATTTGAAAAAGGTGTGAGGAAAGAAAGTGAAAAAAATATTTAACATTAAAAATAGTTGTACTCTTAAAAAAATAAAAATCGTTAGTCAAGTCATATATTGACTACTGGATTCAAGTGAAAGTATTTATCTATCAAGTGTATTTTATTTAACTTATGTAGAACACATCGATGCTTAACTAAAAGTAAAAAATATTTCAAATGTTTTAAATGCAAAATTATTTATTAAAATATTTTAATCAATTTTGTTCAATAATTTTCAATTGATAATATGAAATCAATCTATTCAATATTTGTTAAGATGTTATTAATTTTAAATAAGATTTTATCATTTTTTAATTATTAATAATGTGAAATTACGGTTACAAATGCAAAAATAAAAATACAAAAAGCATTTTTTTTTGTGGTGAAAAAATCATATTCAACCCAAGCCCAATCAATTTCTAATTTTAACCTAATATGTATTTATATTAGTAGATTCAAGGATTTTGTTCGCCGATTCAAGTACGTCCCTACCTAACAAAATATTTAAAAAATGAGACGTCGTCCTCCCCCTCTCCGCCGCTCTTCCCGTCACGGGTCTCCGATCCACTCCCGCTCCTAGATTCGTCCTCTTCGCCTCGGTCGTCGACCTCGCCCCAGCCCCAACCCCAACCCTCGCCCCCGCCCGCACTCGCTACCACTCATAACGAGGTATTGAGGCATGTTTGGGATCTATTTATAGCAAATGTTGGGTTGCTTGGATCTGTAACTATTATGCCATTATCTGAAAATTTTTGTTTTGTAGTTTTACTACATTATGCGGTATTTTTAACACAACTATTTTTAGTGCTTAATTATTATTCTGAGGGAGGTCGCGTTTTACAGTTGTCCATGGTTTCAGAAATAATAATACTGATGCTAATGGGTATCATTTCCATTTCCATGTTGTGTTGGACAATGGGATGTTGGTCATGTTGACAGCTGTGTTAGCAAAACGATGTCCGGCGGTCGCATCTGGAAAATATGGGTGGGCGAAGAAGGGTGAGTTGTATTTATGTTTGTATGTATATATATTTATGTATACGTATTTACGTTTGTATATATACGTATTTATGTATACATATTATATTTGTATTTATGTATTTATGTATACAGTATATGTGTTTGTATATATGTGTTTAAACATTAATATATATACATAAATACTTATTATATTTAAACATAAATACATGTATATACAAATATAATAAGTATAAGTATTAATATTTGTATTTATATGTAATTATATATATATATATATATATATTTATATATATACGTATTTATGTTTGTATACATATATAATATTTGTGTTTGTATATGTGTTTAAACATAAATACGTACATATACAAAATAAATATGTATACATAGTTACGTATTTAACCTAGTATGTATTTGTATTGGTAGAATCAAGGGTTTTGCTCGTCGATTGAAGTACATCCCTACCTAACAAAATATTTAAAAAAATGAGACGTCGTCCTCCCCTCTTCGCCACTCTTCCCGTCTCGTGTACTCAATCCAGTCCCCACTCCTGGATTCGTCCATTTCGCCCCAGTCCTCGCCCCCGACCTCGCCGCAGTCCGCACCGCTACCTCTCGTAACGAGGCATTGAGGCATGTTTGGAATCTGTTTACGGCAAATATTGGGTTGCTTGGATCGGTAACTATTATGCCATTAGCTGAAAAATTTTATTTTGTATTTTTACTTCATTATGCCATACAGCTATTTTTAGTGCTGAATAATTATTCTAAGTGAGGTTGTGTTGGACAATGGGATATTGGTCATGTTGAGAGTTGTGTTAGCGAAACGATGTCCGGCGGTCGCATTTGGAAAGTAATGGCGGGCGAAGAAGGATGAGTTGTATTTATGTTTATACATATACGTATTTATATTTGTATGTATACATATTTATGTATACGTATTTACGTTTGTATATATACATATTTAAGTATACATATTATATTTATATTTATGTATTTATGTATACAGTATATGTGTTTGGATATATGTGTTTAAACATTAATATATATATATAAATACTTATTATATTTAAACATAAATACATATATATACAAATATAATAAGTATACGTATTTATGTTTGTATACATATATAATATTTGTGTTTGTATATGTGTTTAAACATAAATACGTACATATACAAAAATAAATAGGTATACATATTTACGTATTTAACCTAGTATGTATTTGTATTGATAGAGTCAAGGGTTTTGTTCGCCGATTCAAGTACATCCCTACCTAACAAAATATTTAATAAATGAGACGTCCCCCCTCTCCGCTGCTCTTCCCGTCTCGGGTCCCCGATTCAGTCCCCGCTCCTGGATTCGTCTTCTTCGCCCCGGTCCTCGCCTCCGACTTCGCACCAGCCAGCCCAACCCCAACGCTCGCCCCCGCCTGCACCCGCTACCTCTCATAACGAGGTATTAAGGCAGGTTTTGGATCTGTTTATAGCAAATGTTGGGTTGCTTGCATCGGTAACTATTATGTTATTAGCTAAAAAAAATTTGTTTTGTAGTTTTACTACATTATGCAGTATATTTAAAACAGCTATTTTTAGTGCTTAATTATTATTCTGAGGGAGGTCGCGTTTTACAGTTGTCCATGGTTTTAGAAGTAATAACACTGATGCTAATGAGTATCATTTCCATGTATGTTGTGTTGGACAATGAGATGTTGGTCATGTTGACAACTGTGTTAGCGAAGCGATGTCCGGCGGTCGCATTTGGAAAGTATGGGCGGGCGAAGAAGGGTGAGTTGTATTTATGTTTGTATGTATACGTATTTATATTTGTAAATATATATATTTATGTATACGTATATACGTTTATATATATAGGTATTTATATATTATATTATATTTGTATTTTTGTATACAATATATGTGTTTGTATATATGTGTTTAAATATTAATATATATACATAAATACTTATTATATTTAAACATAAATACATATATATACAAATATAATAAGTATACGTATTAATATTTGTATTTATACGTAATTATATATATATATATATATATTTATATTTATATATATACGTATTTATGTTTGTATACATATATAATATTTATGTTTGTATATGTGTTTAAACATAAATACGTACATATACAAACATAAATATGTATACATAGTTACGTATTTAACCTAGTATGTATTTATATTGGTAGAGCCAAGCGTTTTGTTCGTCGATTTAAGTACATACCTACCTAAAAAAATATTTAAAAAATGAGATATCGTCCTCCCCCTCTCTGCCGCTCTTCCAGTCTCGGGTCCCCGATTCAGTCCCCGCTCCTGAATTTGTCCTCTTCGCCCCCGACCTCGCCCCAACCCCAACCCTCGCCCCCTCCAGCACCCGCTACCTCACATAACGAGGTATTGAGGCATGTTTGGGAGCTGTTTATAGCAAATGTTGTGTTGCTTAGATCGGTAACTATTATGTCATTAGCTGAAAAAATTTATTTTGTAGTTTTACTTCATTATGCAGTATTTTTAACACAACTATTTTTAGTGCTTCATTATTATTCTGAGGGAGGTCGCGTTTTACAGTTGTCCATGATTTCAGAAATAATAACACTGATGCTAATGAGTACTGTATGTTGTGTTGAACAATGGGATATTGGTCATGTTGACAGTTGTGTTAGCGAAGCAATGTCCGGCGGTCACATCTGGAAAGTAAGGGCGGGCGAAGAAGGGTGAATTGTATTTATGTTTGTATATATACGTATTTATATTTGTATGATACATATTTATGTATACGTATTTACGTTTGTATATATACGTATTTATGTATACATATTATATTTGTATTTTTGTATATATGTATTTATGTATACAGTATATGTGTTTGGATATATGTGTTTAAACATTAATATATATACATAAATACTTATTATATTTAAACATAAATACATATATACAAATATAATAAGTATATATATTAATGTTTGTATTTATACGTAATTATATATATATATATATATATATTTATGTTTATATATATACGTATTTATGTTTGTATACATATATAATATTTGTGTATGTATATGTGTTTAAACATAAATACGTACATATACAAAAATAAATATGTACACATATTTACGTATTTAACCTAGTATGAATTTGTATTGGTAGAGTCAAGGGTTTTGTTCGCCGATTTAAGTATATCCCTACCTAACAAAATATTTAAAAAATGAGACGTCCTCCCCCTCTCTGCCGCTCTTCCCATCTCGGGTCCCCGATTCAGTCCCCGCTCCTGGATTCGTCCTCTTCGCTCCGGTCCTCGCCTCCGACTTCGCCCCAGCTAGCCCCAGCCCCAACGCTCGCCCCCTCGCACCCGCTACCTCTCATAACGATGTATTGAGGCATGTTTGGGATCTGTTTATAGCAAATGTTGGGTTGTTTGGATCGGTAACTATTATGTCATAAGCGGAAAAATTTTCTTTTATAGTTTTACTACATTATGCGGTATTTTTAACACAACTATTTTTAGTGCTTAATTATTATTCTGAGGGAGGTCACATTTTACAGTTGTTCATGGTTTCAGAAATAATAACACTGATGCTAATGAGTACCATTTACATGTATGTTGTGTTGGACAATGAGATGACATCTTTAAAATCATTGTTTGAATTTTCTTTTGAAGGAGTCTCTTATGTTCATATAAAATATCAAATATAAAGCTTGAGTTTGGTAATGAGCTTGTGTACGAACAAATGTTTGGAATTTTCATAAACTTAAATATAAATTTAGAGTGTGAGACTTTTATAAAATATGAATCAAAGTTGTTAACCTTTTATAAACATAAAGTAATCAACAATAAAATAGTCACAAGAAAATAATAATAACAAGAAATATATCAAAATAAAAATAAAAAGACGTTAAATATTATAAACAAGAGATAAAGTGAATGGAAAGAAATTAAAGTTTAGTTAGAAAAAAAAAAGAGACTCGTTGAAAAACTTTCATAAAAAGCACTAGGTGTCTCACCAATGGGAGAAATAATATGGTATTTATAGAGAAAAGGAGTATGCCTTAAGAGAGGGGAGGGTTCTTGGGGTTTTTTCCAATTTGGCTCCTTGATAACGTTTGGTAAGTCATTTTTTCTATTTAGTTAGGGCTAAATTGATTATTAACCTCTTATTTCCTTATATTTTTTTTACATAACTCTTCATATGTTTCCTTTCTCTTTTGTTGATACCCACTCAAGGTTATTCAACAATATAACTTAGTCCATTACTCTATTATTAAATTTTTTCAAAATAAATTTTTATGAAAAAATATTTAACAAAATATTTATGCCAAAAGATAAAAAAAAATATTTTCATAAATATTTTTCTTAAAATAATTAATTTTGTCTAATTCTTACTAGAAATGTTACACCGAATTTAAAGTTGAACTATGTGTTTATTTGAATTTTTCTCTTCAGTATTCAACAAACAATCCAAAAGAGGGAAAACTTTGTTAGAGACATTTGATAATATTTTAATCATGACTACATAAAATATAATAAACTAAATATAATTTTATATTGGTAAATTTAAATAACTTCCGTAAAGATAAAAGTAACAAATGACATAAAATATGACTAACTATGATTTTAATTGTGTAAATCACTCAATTATAAAAAAAATAATTTCTTATTGAATAT
>JBBPBT010000584.1:2382069-2418014 GCA_037974875.1 Cicer bijugum
TTTAACTTAAAATAAAATTGATAAAATTATCCTTTATTTAAAACTGTTTTAAATAAGTGGATTTCAAATAAATAAAAAATGTGTGTAGATGATTAATATACACTTACTATTCCTATTGTTAGATTTATATATATATTAACAACTCCATATATATAATCTCTGTATATTGTTGTTTTGTTTTTGCGATAAGCGGTGCTAGAGGTATTATATGATGGTATATACTCAGTCCTAGATATGCAACAAATTTTAATGGTTTGCAAATTAGTTTTTTTTCATAGTTTTACTTATATCTTAATAATATTTTTATAGTTTTACTTATATCTTAATAATATTTTATACTTTTCAAAACATTATTTTTATAAAGTTGTTATTATTGATTGATGTTCTATTGTTATTAAGAAGATTCTGATTTATCTATTACTTTTTATAATGTAAGTTTTTACTTGATTAAGTTCGAAATTTTTATTTTCTCAAATGGAAGAAAATTTTCGTCGTTAAAAATTGTATTTGTCTCATATTTAATTTTATGTCAATTATGTTTGTTCTAAGATATGTAAAAAAAATTATATTTTGATATATAATTTTAAAAAGTGAGTAATTTGGTAAATATTTTTAGAATACAGGGTATTGAAAAAAACAAACCCTATGTTCTTTTGCGGTCCTCCTACCGGTGGTCCATGCTATAACCCACCTTTAATTTTGCAGATTTGTCTTAGATGGTTATATGAAGAATAATTGACATTTGTGGTTAATAGCTATGACAAGGAGATGATGAATCAAAACTTGCAAATATTTGATTGGTCTCTGATTGAAGATGATTACAAGAAAATAAGTGAAATTCATTGGGAGAGACTCATCAAAGGACCAACCAAGCCTCTTCTTGATGATATATGGGATGAAGAATGAACAATCACTTAAATTTGAAATAATGGATGTTAATTGTTGTTTACTCTCAATAAATCAAGTGTCATCATAATAGTTATATATTAGTGCACACTCTCTTAAGTTTAGTTGCAAGTTTTTTATTTTCAAGTTTTCGATGCGTATGATTATCATGTAATGCTCGTCAAAGTACCAATTTTAATTTTATTTTTATTTGGCATAAAAGTAAAATTTTAAATTATTGTTTGATATAATAGAAAAAATAAATAAATAGAAAGAGATATAAATGATTTAATGGCTCGAAAACGATGACTTTATCTAAATAAATATCAAAATTATTAAGCAAATCAAGTTGTCCATTATTTTAATATTTATATAATAAATTAAAATTTTGATTTTAACATAGATTAATCGATCAATTATTAACTTTATTAAGTAGTTGTTTGGTTTCATGTTGAAATGTATCAAACTGAGTCAAGAATGCCAAAAGCAATTTTGGTGTAAATTTACATGTTTGGCTAAATGTTTTTTTAGTATAACTTTTGGCACTAGAATCGATTGAAGTTGAAGGCAGGCCTCTTAGCTTTTGCGTTAGATGAGAATTAGCATGAGGGACACACTATATTATTCTTTGGTTGCATCATCCTTATCTTCTAATACTCGATCGTCTCACCAAGATATTCTCTGCTATTGCATGCTAGCCTGATCTGGATCCCCTGACTTTAGGCTAATATCATACGTCTCTGATATCAGTTTCTTTTTTTATGATAAGCTGATGTGTTGTTTTCAATATGAATATCGATCAATAACAATAGATACTTTATGGGACCCTTTGTCCTATAGCACTATCTCCCATGATTTCCCAATTGAATAATTATCTAACTTGGTATTCTTAAGATAATAATTACACAATACAAAATATGGTTTTGTTTTATAATCAACTTATGCTGATTGTTTAATGTGATTTTGCGATATGAAAAATTAATTTTCATAGAATTAATTTTGGTTGAAAGTAAATTGTTTTAATTGAATTTAAAGCTACACGTTTCATTTTATTATAAAATTGTACATTGTAGGAAAAAAATTATTCAACAAAAAGTACATATAATAGTGATGATATTAAATTATCATTAATACAAATATATTAATAAAAAAAATAAAAGTATATGATAGTGCAATACAATTTACAGGAACATTGCTTAGCAAAATTTTCATTGTAGCAATTGTTTTCCTTAATTGAAAGATAAATCAGTAGTTCAATAAAAATATAGACAATAAATAAAGATTTAATGGAAAAAAGTTTTGCCACACAATAATAATAATAATATATAATTTGCGGTGATTTTGAATTTTGGTCCCAACAACACTATTTTCTTTTATTAGATTATTTTTGCATAGACACAATTTATAGGTTGCAGTATTAGAGTGAAAAGCAAATGAATTGCTTTATAGTAATTTGGCAATATGAAACCCAACTCAAGCAACCCATTGTGAGTTATCAGTTTCAGCCTAAAAAAGCTGAACCCTTTTGTCCCGCTCCCCATCTCTCTCACACACACACTCTCTCTCTCTCAACTCAGCATATGAGGCCGCTTCTGCTGACAGTGGGTAATTAATTGGTGGTAGGTGGGGGATCTGTACTCTCACACAGTATCTCTCTCTATATCTCTACCAATCAATAGCTTACTTTGTTTATCACTCTATATAGGTAAGTCAGTGAGTGTGATGAGTTTGAGGGAAACTCAGTGCAGACAGTGGACAATTAATTGGTGGTGGGTGCGTGATCTGTACTCTCCATATTTTTGCTTTCCAGACTTCCACGGAAATTACCATTTCACCTCCCTTTTCTTTTCTATTTTCATTTTATTCTTTTTTATGCTTATTGCTACCTCTATTATCCATCATTTTCAATTGTACAATTGGTTGATTCCAAAACCAACGTTTGCTATTTGGTTTCATCTTGATTCTAATCACCAACCTTACGCAGCATCACTCTCTTTCATATTTCACTTTAACCAAACACATTGTCCGTTCCTCCGTTCTAACCCTAGCGCCGCCCTCCATCATTTAGGTGCCTCCTCAGGCCGCCGCGAGCTCAGATCTGAGTATGAATGCCATTTTCGTGCTTATCTCGATGTAGTCTTTCATATGAACCAAACGGATTTTTATTTGGAGCAACTTCATTGTCAACCATCTTCTTCTCTACCGCCACGGTAAATACTTTCCCCGACTGAGTTACCTTTGTTTCTTCCATTTGATGCTATTTGTGAACTTAAACTGTATAGATACATTTTTTTTTTACAACAACCTATTTTCTTACTAAATCCGAATTTGGAATGGCTATTGATAATTTTTTATTGTTGGTAACGTTAAATTTGATCTCAGCTCAATTTTTGAGGAGAAAATATTAAACTTACATTTTAGAAAACCCTAACCTCCAATTTTTTAGACTGAACGAATATTTTAAAATGATCGGTAACTGAGATCGGCAACCCTAACCTTATCTTTTTTCACTTTTAATGTGAAGAAAAATTGGGGAAAATGACTGCGACGACAATGACGAAAAGTAACGTGCTTTTTGTGAAAAAAATTGGAGAGACTACATTACATATTCTTAAGTTTTGATCTTTTCTCTTTTACCAGTTTCTTTTCATATTTTTTCTATTTCTTTATTTGTTTGTGTCTGTTCATTTCATTGTTAAGTTTTGATATACAATCTCCACTTTTAAGGAACAGCACAAGTAACTGTGAAGTTATTGTTGAGATGGGGATTGTTTGGTGGCTTACATCCGTCTTTCTCTCAAGTGTGATTTCTCTGATTAATTAGGTGAGTTCACAGTTTTTATCATAATGATATGATAATTTGTCTTATTTTTATTTAACATGGACAAACACAATCACAGAGTCTTGGTAAATTTTGTGTAGGCATTATTTCATCAATAACAATATTGGTATATGGTTAGTTTCTTTTTTTGAGATACATCTTAATACATCCTTTCTCAACTCTTCAAAGAGAAATGTCCAACCAACATGGTCATTGAAGGAGCAAATTTTCACATCTTACTACGTGTATTTTTGTTACCTATTTCTGTACTTTGAAACTTATTTTCTTTCTTTACTACATATGAATGATTTTTTTTTCAGATACATCTTTAATACATGCTTTCTCAAATTCTTCGAACAAAATTCATTTATTAAAACTACGTAAATTTTCACATTTATTAGGAATCAGGTTCACAATTAACTATGTGTATTTTTGTTCCCTGTTTCTATATTTTGAAACTTATCCTTCCATCTGTCTTACATCATAAGATAAAGATAATTGGATAATCAAATGTGTTTTAAACATCAAATTTTTATGCACTAAATACATGGTTTACTATTTTAATAAATTATGTGCTACAAGAGACTCACAAGTTATGTGCTACAAGAAGCTCATCAAGGTAGTTCCTCTCAGTCTTCGATGTTAAGCACATTTCTTGGTCTAAATTAAGCACACCCTCTTGTATTTATGGTCTAAGTTAAGTACACCCTCTTGTGTTTATGCTCCCTAACCCTAAACCAACGTTACATTTCAATTTTTTTACTGAGATGCCCAAAGAAAAGGTAAGAAAGCTAACCAACAGCTCAACAAAGTTTTCAATAGCATTAGCGAAAATAATTATTTCAAATTTATTCCATTAGAGTTTCAATTGGATATTCAGGTAGTTTTGAGAATTATATTTGCATACCACATGAACATGTTCATGTATATCATGTTCAAAAATAATTTAGAAATGAGAAATATACTTAACAATTAACACACCTGTATTTATATCTCACAACCAAACATTTTTATAAAAATACCAAAATACATCTTTTAATTATTCTTCATTTTTTAAATTTGTAAATATTTATAATGTTTGTTTGGTTTTTGGATTTTTAGTTTAAAAGATTCAGTATAAAACAATATAACGGAATTTTCAAAAATAAAATATAATGGATATATTATATAGTAAAAAATCTAGAATGCAATATTTATATTTAAGTTTTTAATATTGAAAAGTTCGGTGTATGTGTAAAAATACAAATATTTTAATAGTGAAAATTCTGAATTTTTCAACTCTAAAAACTCCAAAACTATTGTATTTTAAATTTATATATGGTCATAACTTCAAGTTAGTTAATTAGACTATGGTCCTAATGCAGCCCAGCTTCACACACTTGTGGCAGGAGACAATTTCTAACCCAATTACTATTTATTGCGTAGGTTCACAAACATTGATGGGAACAGTAAGTACCATGCATTTCAAACAGGTTGTTTGGGACCGTAACTACCATGCATTTAAGCAAATGTTGGGTTGTTTGGTACGATAACTACTATGCATTTCAAGAAGAAGGTAGCTGAACTGTTTTGCTTTTAGTTGTATGGTAGCTGAACTGTTTTGCTTTGTAGTTGTATTACATTTTAGCCGATTATGATATTGGTTTCGGAAGTCTTGTCCATGATACTCATGGTGATGGTGATTACGGTTTTCATAGTCAACAATTGATAAAAGATCAAACTATCAAGACTGTTATCATGAATTAATTTATTTAAGAACTTTTGAAATGTAATGTTGCTGCTGAGCTTTGACATTGTAAAAAAAATTTGCACTTTCCGTTCAAATGGAGTATAGTTGAATTTGTCTATCTTTTTACTTTTATTATTTAATATAAGAAAAATAGATTTTGAAAATTGTATTACAAAATAGTTTTTTTAATTCTCTATTTAAAATATTTTAAAAAATTAGATTATCAAATAGATTTTCTCTTTTTCTCATATCTAAAATTGTTTTTAGAAACAAATGTCTTAATCAAGTTTTTTCTTTCATTCTAATTTATACAACAATTTTTAAAAACTAAAATACAAAAATGTTTCAAACATACTCTAAATTTTTATAATATAAAATATTAACGTAGAATAAAAACTATTAATATTAAAACTATTATAGAGATGGACAAAATAAAATGTGATTAATTAGTACGCAATATCCATCTCTATAATAGATAGCTTTTAAATAGAACATAAAATGTGATCAATTAGTATGCAATATCCATCAAAATAACTATGTTGGCACCAATTGGCACCAATGTCCATCAATTAGCTTTTAAATAGATAGCTTCTAACTATGTTGGCACCTTCAAACAATCACCTATCTTTTGCAATTTGAGAAGAACCAATAATTTTTAATTTAATAGAGGAACAACATAAAATAAATATGACAATGGCATTTAAAATAGTACAAAGTAAAAATACAAACTAGAGAAGAAAAACTATGACTACCCTTTTCTAAGAATCAACTTCTTCTCTCAGGCTTTCCTAAAATCCCTTAACAACATAAGACAATTACAAAGAAATATGCAACAACCATCAAAATTTACAGACAATATTTTTACAAAGTTACACAATGGAGTATAAAAGTTTGCAAACATTTTTATAACATAAGACACTACAACAAAACAGCAACATGGCCATTAGGTGGATCTTTGGCAAATTCTTGATGAATATGGTTCATCTAAACAAATGATACCTATAAAAATATCAAACTACCAACAATCAGTAAAAAAAAATTGCAGTTAAAAAATATTATGTAAGTTGATAATTTAAAATTTGGTTAGAAATAAGAAATGGTATCAACAATATGCTAGCTAGAAGTTCCTTATCAAAATAATAAATACATTTTTTTACACAGTAAATAATAAATAAAATAAAAATTATATATCGGAAGATTTGAAATTTTCAGCACAAATATTATAGATATAGATTACTTAAACATGTATGTATAATTAAACGCCAACCATGTAATGCCAAAGTAAACACAGAGAAGATGCATTACTTGTATTAATCAATTTTTATCAAATATGTTCTTCCAAGCAATGAAGCGAAAAAATAATCACACATCCAATTTTGCTTTATCAGAAACATATCATACCCCTCCTCACTGAAAAACCAATGTTACAGAACGAAATTAAGAGCAACATAATTAAGATACCTGCTTAATGTGCATCAATTTGTTAGATAAAAAATAACCAAAATTGCAGCGGAGTCCTCAAGAATTTGGTCTTCCGATTTTCCATCCCCTGCATACATAATGAATTATAATGATTAACCATTAATTTAGTATTTCCTTTCTATCGTTAAGTTATTGTCATCACCGAGACCACCATGAATATTATCACTCATAACACAAACAAACAATATATAATGGACAACACACCCCAATGATGTTAGAAAAAAAAGTCGTCGCACCTTTAATGTGCTCGCAGTTCTTCCCGCAACCGACTCTTTCACACCTTTTCATGACTAATATTAATTAAGATGATATCATTGTTAAATGCATTAAAAGAAATGGTTTGTATATTTTAGAAGGTTCTACTATAATTGCATAAGCTTCAGTTGCTAGCTCTAATTTGCATTCATCTTCTAGAATATGACATACATGTTAGTGAAAGAGACTTAATATAACATTATTTATTTCTTGTAGCAATTTGAATCCTAATTTTTCCGTCTTTAGAAAAGAAACAAAACTGCCAATATATAGTACTTGATATTGGACTTTAGTGTTTAGGGTTTAAAAACAAGTGGTCCGCTAATTAAAATTATTACAAAAATTCATATTACGAAATATGCAATTTTGGCCCAGTAAAGTTCGAAATTGATCTTTCCTTCCAACACAAAAGTTGTAGCTCAGATTTTTATCTTTCCAATGTCTGCTCATATGTGCCAATCCGATATCCAGAGTTCACGTTATGGCCTACACTGCGAGAAAGAGTCAAAATGTAAATAATAAAATTATAATTCAAATTCGACCCAAGATTTAGAAACAAGCTAAAAATATTAATCTAAGCTATAAAAAGCTTTTAAAATACCAAACTAAAAACCTAAAAACATGTGCCCAAATGCTATGATCAAATTCCCCCACAATTAAACATTTGCACTTCGAGCAAAACAATGCATGTGATTCCAAATATTCTTATGAATGCAAGTGGTGAGAGAAAAATATTTCTAGCTTAAGGCAATTATGAATAGTTTTGTTATCACAAAAAAAAAAAACCCAGAGGACAAGTTAACTAAAATATGGATCATAAGTGATAGAGTCCTCCTGGAATATAAAATTCTCACAAAGTGTTTACACTAAAAGTGTTTGGTCTACTGTTTACACTCAAACACATCATGAAAGCTAGCACTATCATAGGTCTGACAAGCCTCTATAATCTATATTTGAAACACATGCAGATAATGATCAAAAAGTCTTTATTTAGGTTGTAATGTGGCCAAGGTAAGGGTGAGATAATCCTAAGGAGACTAGGGTTGAAAATCAAAGAGGATAAATGAGTACTGATGAAGAGATAAAAACAACATAGACTAGGAAAAAAACAACTTTTTTGGAGGATTACAAGTGCGAGTATTGCGACGTAATGCTACTAGTTGTTGTTGAAGTATCAGATCAACAACCATAGAATGATCAAGAGGAGGCCATAGAGGTTTTGGATGTCTTTGGTACACCAAAAGGGTCTTAGGTGTTGGTTCTCCTGCAGAATTGTTAGAAAACATATGCAAAATAGATGTGGATGTAGGAGAATGAGTATCTTGGTTAGTAGGGAAAAAATGCATTATCTTGAAAACTCACATTTCTAGAAACTCGAATCCTATTGAGATTAAGATCATAACATATAAAATCTTTTTGGTGGCTTGAGTAACCAAGAAAAACACATTTAACAGATTGAGTTGTAAGCTTGGTGTGTTCTTAGGGCTGAAGATGAACATAACAGACATAACCAAAGGTACAAAGATTGCTATAAGATAGTTGTTGTCGAGATAGCCCTTAAAAATGGGGAATCATTATTTAAGGCTTGAGAGGGCAACTAGTTAATAAGATGGACAATGGTGGAGAGAGTTTCCCCCCATAATCAAGAGGGTAAAAAGGAGTTCAACATGAGAGTACGAACAACATCAAGGAGATGACGATTTTTTTCTTTCTGCTACCCCGTTTTGTTAGGGTGTAGAAGGGCATGACCTTTTTGATATAATGTAATTTTTTTGCAATAACTCCTGAAATAAGGAAGATGTATATTCCCCCCATTGTTAGAACACAAAATTTTAATTGTAGATAAAAATTGAGTTTGAACGTAGGCATGAAAAAACTTAAATGCATAAAATGCTTCAGCTTTAGAGCACAAAAAATAAACCCATGTAAAACGACTATAGTCATCAATAAAAGTGATAAGTACTTGTAAAAAGTATGAGATATAACAAGTGCTATTCCCTATTAATCACTATGGATTATGTCAAAAGGTTGATTTATATCTGGTTGTTGAATTGGAAATGATAGAATTTTACTTTTACCAAGTTTACAAGAAATACAATCAAATTCAATCGCCCTAAGAGATGGAGAATTTTTATTGCCAAGAACTGAAGATTTCATCAAGTCATAAAGTACACTTGAGTTTGGGTGACCTGAGTTTTAAAAATCATGTTTGGAAATCAACAATTTTCGAATTACAACAAATAAAAGACATAAAAGAACATCGGCACTTCAGTGAATAAAGAGGAAAAAGACGTTCAACTTTAGGCCCCATCACGATCATTTTCCTTCATTATTGATCCTGCACAAGGCAACCAAATTTTGAGAATTCAACTCTATAATCATTGTGAACTAATTGACCAACTAAAAAAAGATTACTAGTAAGACCAGGGAAACATAAACATTGGTGACAAATGAAGAAATACTACCAATTTCTATAATAGGCAAATTGTTCCCATCAGCAATTTGTATTTGAAGATTACTAGAGTAACTTGTAACATTGGTAAGGGAAACAACACTGTTGGTCATATGATTAGATGCCCCTGACTCAAAATACCACAGAGAATTAGGGGAAGTAACATTAGTTGAAAGACTCAAAGCAGAAAATGCTGAAATGATCATTTGTTAAACCATTTCAGGGGTTAAGGCTGGATCAGTGGAATGCAAACTCTGGTTCATATAATTGGAAGTTGTAGAAGGACCAATAGATGGAGAGAAGGTTGTTGTAGTTTTTTTCGGTGGTTTGGTTGGACATTCTCTAATGATATGACCATCAATTTTGCATTAGTTACAAAACATTTTAGGACAATTGGAAGCAAAATGTCCATGTCATTTGCAACATAAATATTGGACATTATTCATGTCTCGTCCACAAGGTTGACCTTGTACCACATATGCTAGAGGGAGAGAAACAACTTTTTATTGTTCCATGGTTGTCTGAGTGAGAATACGTTGCTCCTCACGAAGTAGCTCATTGAGACAAGTATCCAAGGATGGGGCAGTAGCTCAGTTCATGAGATTGGACCTTAGTTCCTCAAAATTAGATGTCAATTTCATCAAAAATTGATCGTGTTTGGTAATCTCATGAACTGTATGCACAATAATTTACCCTTCACTTGACAAATCTTTATAGACAATGCCAATGTATTCAGCCAAAAGATTCATAAAATGAGAATAAAACTCAAATAGAAAACTTTTTTGTTGAAAAATTGTGATTTCAAGTTCAAGCTGGAACCGCCGAGCAGTGTTGTATTGGCTGTATATTTTCTTCAAGTAGTCCCACATCTTTGTTGTCATATCGAAAGGTTGGAGATTGAGAACGATAGTAAGATCAACAAAACCTATTATCCATGCCATGACTTGTGCATCTTTGACTTCTCATTTGGCATATCGTCTTCTTAGGGATATAACCGCTTCCATTGACATGACCCCAAAACTCTTTTCCTTTGACAAAAATGTGGAGCTGAAACGCCCATATATAGTAGTTTTTTCCATTTAGACGCACAAAAAGGATATCATGCTTGTTGGTGAACATGATGCCAAGGGAAACAAATGAAGATAACATAGGAGACCTCAATTGTAAATAGGAAATGTAGAAACAACAACGAAATTATGATCGTCGGCGGCGATGAACTAGGATTTCAAGGAAAAATAGAGCTGAAACAACAAGGAAACTATGGTTAACGTCGACAAGGAACTATGATTTGAAGAAGAAAAAAAATCGAGGAACTCAAGATTTGATTGCAAAAAATAGAGAAATCTGATTTGGATCGTAACCTAGTTTGATACCATGTTAAACTCATAATTTCTAATTTATAAAATATGTCATTTCTATTAGAGAATTCTCCTTTAAATAATGTTGTTACAAAATGATATGAGTATTAGTATAACGGCTAATCTATAGGTGGACTAATTAATTATAAGAATAATTACAAATATCATCAAATTTACACCTTTAATGATTATGAAACTGTGAATTCCATTTACACCCTTGTAGCAGACTTGTCCACCTATTCGGTCTTATCAACAAATTGAAATACTAATGCTTATGCTCTATATATTGCTTCTATAAATCATTTTTCTAACAACTTAATATAAATATCATTGTAATAAAGGTACAAAAACAACATATTCAAACCCCGTTTATAGAAGCAATAATATCACCCAGACATTCGGTACCACTAGACAACACCAAGAATGTGGTAGGTTGCAAATGACTTTTTCGCATCAAAAGAAACTTTGATGGTAGTGTGGCCAAATTTAAAGCCAAACGCAAACACCTGCATGAATTTCAAGGAAATATGTGCCCCTATTGTTAAACCACAAACCATAAGAGTTGTATTCACCATAGCTCTTGTTAATAATGCATTTCTCGAAGGAAAGCTCAATGATGATGTTTAAATGCAGGAGCCCCTCATGTCGACTTCGTGCACCATGTTTGCAAACTCAAGAAATCCATTTATGGCCCAAGACAAACCCCTCGAGCCTACCATGGTGCTCTTAAAGGGTTTGTCATTGATTTTTGGTTTCACCATGAGGTTTAAGTGAAACTTCCATTTTCATCTATAACAAATAAGGTTTGAGAGTTTTTCTCCTAGTCTTTGTTGATGACCTTATTTTAACAGGTACCCAACTACTATTTTTTAACACTTTCAAGTTTCATGAATGAACTATCCACAAGGTTATCTCTCAAATACCTTGGATACACCATATTTTCTTAGCATTGAACTAGTGGCTACCTCTGATGGTTGAATCCTATCTCAGCATGAACACATAAGAAACTTGATGAGCACTACTACTTCTTTAGGCTTGAAGTTGGCTCAACACCAACAGACTCCAAGCTCTTTCATAACATCATTGAAGCCCTTTAGTATATCATCACACTAGACCAACCTCTCATTTTCCATCCACTCACTTGAGTTAGATTTGTGTTTCTAACAGACGAGATTGAAATCATTGACTATGATTCCATCTTGAGGGGGCATAATAAAGAGACATCACCACGACAATAAGCCCATGGCTAGCGTGCCTAAGAGCTTAGCTAATATTGTTTCTTTTTACTCTGATGAAAATCAATTAGCATGATTATATTGTTATTAGCATTTGTGCTTTGATTTATTGATATAATAAATACTGAGTAGTGATCACTACATTTAACCAATATATATGTAATTTTTATATCATGAACAATTAATAAAATTATCATATTCTTTATTTTACACTGAATCCAATAACAATGCATTATTATGCCACATAAGTCTATTTTATAATTGCATTTTGAAAATAAGTATAAAATAATTTATTTTTATGGATTGTCAATATGAAATTAATTTATACTTTAATGCATAGTCATTATTCTACAATATTTTTACATAAATACATATTAAAAATGATATCATTTTGCATTAAGATGATTTGATGTATGTGATCTTTAGAGGGAGTATAACTTATTGGATAATCATGTAAGATTTTCCTTATAATATCTAGAGTCCTCGTTGGTTTAATTGAAGTGAGGAAATTTAGAAAGTTTTAAAATTTGGTTTGACCGTGAGTTGTAATAACAATTAATATATGAGGGGAGGGTAAAGTTGGAATGATAAAAGGTCTGATTTTTTATTAATATATTCCTTTTTTTAAATTTTAAATTAAAATACTTTACTTTGTAATTTATATACCAAAATGTCTTACTTTTTTAGGCTAGTTGGAGTTCTTGGTCTGGGGGTGCGACCTCCCAAAAGTGTTTTATAAATTTTTGTTAATTCGTTTTAAATTTTATTTAATTGTTAATATTTTAATAAATAATTATATTAACTAATACATTAATAATTAATTATAATAATAATAAATATTATTGTTATAATTAATAATAATACATTAATAAATTTAAATAATAATAATTATTATATTGTTATTATTATTAAAAATGATTATAATTAAAAAGTAGGACAATGTATGATTAATTTGCTAAAATTAATTTGATATTTACCAATTTTGCTACTTATCAAATTGGATAATTTGCGATTAATCAATTTGTTACAAAATTGTACAATTGATTAATTTTTTCATTAAATATGATTTGGTAAATTAATTATTTTTCTCATTCATTTATAAATTAATTTAATATCAAAAAATTAATACATTTGAAAGATGAATATATTTAATTTGATTATCTCAATATATCAAAAAATTGATTAGTGTGGTGGGTAATGTGGCAATATATATATATATCAAAATTAATGCGGTTTAATAAATGTGACAAGACACAACAAGTTCCTGCTAATTCAATTTACCTATCACACGAATCAATTTTTTTATATTAAATTAATTTGATTTTATTATTGTTATTATTATTTATTAATATATTATTATTATTTATTAATGTATTATTTAATATAATTATTTATTAATTTAATTATGTATTAATATATTAACAATTAAATAAACCTTAAAATGAACAAAAAAAAATTACACAAATAATTAAGGGTGATAAATTTGCCTATCACATAAATCAATTTTTTTGCTATTAAATTAATTTGTAAATTAATGAGAAAATTAATCAATTTACCAAATCATATTTAATTAGAAAATTAATTTTAGTAATTTATGATTAATCATTAATTTTATCATTAAATGAAAAAATTAATCAATTGTACGATTTTAACAAATTGATTATTCATAAATTTCCCTACTTTTTTTAATTATAATCATTTTTAATAATAATAATAATAACAATGTAATTATTATTTAAATTTATTAATGTATTATTATTATTAATTATTAATGTATTACTTAATATAATTATTTAATATAATTATTTATTAATTTAATTATTTATTAAAATATTAACAATTAAATAAAACTTAAAATGAATCAACAAAAATTTATAAAATCCTTTGGGAGGTTGGATTCCCAGCTAGCGACCTCTTATTAGGGAAAAAAAAGTTCATTCAGCTAATCGCACTTCCAGGCTACAACCTCTTACTAGGAAAAAAAAAGTTCATTCAACTAGCGACCTCTTACTATGGAAAAAAAAAATTGTTCAGCTGATCGTACTTTCAGGCCACGACCTACAACTAGTCCAAAAAAGGAGAGTATTTTGATATATAAATTATAAATTAGAGTATTGTGATTTAAAATTTAAAAAAAAGGATATATTGATAAAAAATCCTAAAAAATCACACCGAAGACTATTGTTTTTATATAGAAATTATTATTAAGTGTCAGGGTAAAATTATTTTACTCTGACAACGTAACTTTTATTTTCTTATATTATTAATAAAATATAAAAAAACCTTTGAGAATACTATAAAAACTAAAGAAAAAAAATATATACTATTAATATGAGAATTTTTTTATCAGTATATTCTACTTTTCAGACTTTTTAATCAAAATGCTCCACTTCTCAATCTACTTATCAAAATGTCCTATTTTCTTGGGCTAACATGAAATCGTTTCTTGGGAGTGCGCCAAAATATAATTTTTTCTTTTAGTAAGAGATCGCTGACGGGGATGCAATCTCCAAAGGATTTTTAAATTTTTTTTAAATCGTTTTTCTATATTTTATGTAGTTAATAATAATAATACTACATTAATAAATAATAATAATAATTATTTATTATCATTATTATTATTATTATTAAAAATAATTATAATTAAATTAGGAATAAAAAAAATAATAATATTAATAAGTGCCCGATGAAGTTATTATAATAATTTGTAAAAACAAACAAATAAGAAGAGGTTGTTATGATAACGTGTCAAAATAAACAATGATCCTTTGCTATAAAATAACAATGTATTATGTTAACAATTTCATTCATTTTGACATGTTATAATAATGCGCAAAAGTGGAGGAAGTTGTTAAGAAAATACATTGTTATTTTGTAATAAAATATTAGGAACACTTAATTTATTTTGACACGTTATCATAACAAACTCCTTTTAACTCTCTTCTATTTTTCTTATCTAATAAATAAAAATTGATAATGATAATAATAATTAAATATAATTTCTTTTTTTATTGTATTTTTTCTTTTAATTTAATATATTTTTATTTTATTTTATTAATATAATTTTTTTTTATTATTAAAATTATTATTCTTTTTATTATTATTTTCATTTTCATTTTATTAATATTATTATTCATTTTATTCCTAATTTAATTATAATTATTTTTAAATTATAATAATTTTTAATAATAATAATAATAATAATTATTATTATTATTTATTAATGTATTATTATTATTAATCACATAAAATATAGAAAACGATTTAATTTTTTTTTAAAAAACCCTTTGGAGGTCATCCCCAGCCAACGACTTCTTACTAGGAAAAAAAAATTCTATTTTGGCCGGTCGCACCCTGAAAAACAATTTCATGTTAGCCCAAAAAATAGAATATTTTAGTAAGTAAATTAAAAAGTGGGATATTTTAATTAAAATTATGAAAAATAGGATATACCGATAAAAAATCCTCAATATGAATCAGTTTGCATGTCAATTGGAATTTAAACAATGTTATATATATATTTCAAGAATTTAACTCTTTTAAAATATAAAATTAATAAAATAAATAAATAAATAATTAAATTTATAATTATTTATAATTAATTATACAAGTATATGCAATTAATTTATTTATTAATTTTATAATATGAGTATGTCAATGTAGATGAGTTAATCTATAATCGAAAATGTAAGAAATGGTGAGATATTTTTGTAAAGAAGCAAAGGCGGTGAGTGCCCACTGTAATTGCCCCATCAATGCCACATGTTAAAAAAACCAAATGAACACACAGCACCATCATCTATTTTCTTTTCGTCGACCTTCGCCACTCGTTTATTCGCTTCTCAATCTCCATTTCCTACCACCACTCTCAAAATCACAACAACCCCAAAAACACTTCTTACACCCCCCCACACTCTTTCTAAACACAATTTTCATTTTCCATTCCTATTATTCCAATACTCACCGTTTCGTTCTTCTTTCTTTCCCATGGGTTGAACTTTAACTTCTTCTTCAAATCGATTTTCAATTTCGAACCTCACTGTAAATTAAATGGAGTGGGACAGCAATTCCGATCTCAGCGGTGACGAAGACGACGCCGTTTCATCCTCTTTTCTTTTAAACGACGACGTTGGACCACTTCCTTTCCCTGTTCTTCAAACGGCACCCTGTGGTTTCGTTGTTACCGATGCGATCGATCCAGACCATCCTATTATATACGTCAACGCCGTTTTTGAGATGCTTACCGGTTATCGCGCTGAAGAGGTTCTCGGTCGTAACTGGTATGTCGTTTTTTCGTTATTATTATTATTATTATTATTATTATTATTATTATTATTTTTGTTTCTCAATTTTTTAATTTATTTGATTTTAGGAAAATTTATTTGCTCTTTTTAGTCGTGAAGTTTAGGTTATGTGATTTTGATTTTTTGGATTTGCAGTTTTGTTTTTGCTATGATTGATTGAAACCCTAGGTTCTCCGTTTTATCCGGAATTAGAAAGGTTTTGATTTCTCAAAGTCTTGAATTGTTGCCATTAGCAGTGTTGTGACCATACTTTTGTCGCGGCTATAGTGTAGCAAAATTTGAAGAAATCACTATTGTTCCCCAATTCACTATTTAGATTTAGTAAAAACTGGTGTTGTCGATTGCTGATAGCAGAAAACAGTGGTTTGTTCGAATTCCTCTATGGTTTAGGCGTTAGGTACTGCATTAGCGGCTACTTGACAATATTTTATACTAAATAACGCATTGCAAAGCAATATTAATATGTTCAATTTCCACTATGCTATAGAATTGTTATAGCAGCTATGTGACAACACTGGTAAAAACTGTGCTGTAACGCTTATTTGAACAAACTTCTATTTTCTGCTACGTAGGATTGACTACACTGGCCATTAGTACTGGGATATTGATTCTGTGGGTTAGGAGGTATTTACTTTAGCTACTATTAACTAGTAAAGATTCCTGTGTAATAGAAAAATGGGGGCGATAGAAATGTGAATTCCACCACGTGTGTGTTTTTTTTTTTGCGGAAGATTTTTCTTAAATTAGAAAGATAAGAGTGAATTCTAACTTCTACTGGAGATTTTATTGTATTTTAGTTTATGAAATTGTTGTTTATGATTTGTGATAGCTTCTGATGTGTTACATCTACAAGTGAGCAATGAGTAATAAGAGGAAATATGGTTGTACAATTTATTACTATGCTTGACTTGTGGCTGTGTGTGATTTTTCTGTGGGATCTAAAGCTGACTGTTGAAATGTCAGTTGCTTTTGTGAGTTGTTCTTAGAGAAGTTTTGTTTGATGTTATGGTTCTTTGATAGGTTGTGTTTTCTATTTTCTCTTGTTGGGAGTAATATGGTAAGAAGCAATAAGTATGAATTGCTAAAAAACTTTGGAACCGGAAGTGCATATATGTGACATGAAATATGAATATGAATATGGATTATTACTCATGATTGATATGCGAGTGCAACAGATTATCAAAATTCTAGGACATACTAGTAAGTCCTAAATTAGAACAAGACATTCAATAAATTTATAGGTAAGAAATATCGAAAAGTTTATGACAAGTGTTGTATGCAACACATAACTGATATTGATCCGACAATCATTTTCAAGTATTGATACTTCTCAGCTAAACAACCTTTAGGTTCTGTTGTATATTGTGGAAGTTGTTAGAAGTTATCCATTTATGAGCATTGTCATTGGAGAAGGAATATAATTGTATTCCATAGTTTGATGGACTATAGATCATTTCTTAAATTTTCCCATGGTGATTTATTACTCACCAACTTGATGATATATACTGATAGAAATATATGCATAAACTCTTCTGTTAACTTTGCATCATAGGAATTAAAAAAACATTTTCTATCCTAAAATCCTAGGAACTTGAGGAAACTCATAGAGCCAACAAAGAAAACCCAACAACCTAGGGAACTGATAGTTTTCATTCTAACCTCACTCCACAATATTCTTAGATCCCGCTTCTGACTTGTAATATGGTCAAAATCTTCTGTTAGACCTCTTATTAGTATTGTTATTATATTATTAGGCAGATATTAGGCAACAATTATTGTATTAGGTAACAATCATTATATTAGGCAACAATTATTTTATTAGGCAGCAGTTATGTTTATAGGCATTATTGCATAAATTGTATAGATAGGAAAACTGATGGAAATGTCAGAAGGCAATTATTTGGGAATTGGATATTGGTTGGGAACTCTTGGAAGGGAGAGACCCAAGACTCTCGAATTTCTTGGGAACCCATTGTGTAATTCTATTGTATCATCAATAAAGGTCGTTTATTTCCCTTAAATCTCTATGTTTGGTACCAGTTTCTATCATCTTCATTATAAGAACTTGAGCAATCTTTATCCGTTGAGCTAGCTTTTTGAGTTGAATTAATTAGGGCCAGATTTTATATGATCCATAACCTATCCTGAGATTCTATATTGACCAAGTATATCCAAATTCCTTCTTGTTAAGGACTTGAGCAATCCTCAACCTGGATGCATTCTTCGGGTCGAGTTTGGCCAAGATTCTAATCTTTATCGACTCAGATATTACTCCAAACTCCATACAAATTGTGAATTCGTACCAAACCTTCATTGTAGCCCCAGACAGAATCAAACAACTCTTCTACTGATCATCCACTCCCACAACTTAGAGAATCTCTAGAAACAAAAAGCAAAAACCAAACCCTACACAGAAAACAAGAAAGTAGTCATTCTCAACCTCTCAGTGATTCCCCTTACAAACAGATAAACTATAAACAGAATCAAAATTGGGTAGCACACCTAATCCATTCGATACAGAATGGCAATCCCTTTGAATCCAAGGACTGCACAACACTAGTAAACTTCAATCCCGTTCATCCATCTTGAACACCCAAATCACCTAAGGCTTTGTTTCGGAGTTTGGAGGGTAGGGGAAGGGAGAGCTTTGGGAGGAGAGGGTAAGAGAGGGAAATATGAGAAATCTTTTATCTTATTTGGGAGAGTAAGTTTGTAGAGAATGATATAAGAATGTGCATTATGAATATAATTTTAATTTTTAGAGTATTATAATACATCGAAAGGAGTTGAAGAATTTAGCTAAGTCCTCCTCCAATACATTGAGTTTAATTTCTATGCACTGTTAGCATCAAAAGTTTTACACTGTCAGCACATCACAACCATTCATGTAGATGACTTTAGAGCTAGTTTTGATAAAAGTCAACTATTTCTAATAATCTAACGGTTGTGGATAGTGTAAAAATTCTTTACACTGACAATGTATGTAAATTAAATCCTTACATTTTTGTAGTTCTCCCAAATTAGGGACATTTTGTATAATGAAAAAAGACCCTCCAACAAGGTTGTCAAACTCTAGATCCTACCTAAGATCTTTGGGATATAGAAAAAACGTAGATCGTAGGATCGAACACGGATCTTAAGATCTCACAAAATAGACAATTATATCATAAAATTAAGAAAATTAACCTTAACATAATAATTAGAGATGAGAAAAATTTATAGAAGAAATAGAAGGAAGGAATCTGAAATTGAATAATTTAATTTAAGTATTAAAAAATCCGAAGTTGAAAAGCAATTAATAAAAAAAAACTAAGTCCCAGGTTGCTGCCTTCAAAATCAGATTTTAAAATAAAATTATTATAGGTTAATTTAAAATTATTATATGTCTGTAGTTTTTAAATCACAATAGCAATTATTAATTATTCAAAACCAAAAAAGAAGACAAGTTATTTAACAGAGTTAGCAAAACGACCTGAATAGAAAAAAGAGCAATTATTATTATTTTTAAAGAGCAATTATTATTGTTAATTAATTATTCAAAACCTAAAAAGAAAAAAGCTATTCCATAGAGCAGGCAAATTGAAGGGAATAGAAAAAAAGAGTAAGGGAATAGAAAAAATTGAGGTTAATTATTTTTTTCCCTCTAGTTAGTGGTTTGAATGGAAGGCAGGAGAAGGGTTTATGATCTCCGATTTTTGAAGTAAAACAGGTAGTTGAGACGGTTACTCATAACCCACATAGGGTGGTGTATTAATGTATTTGAAAATGACCTATAGTTTGAGGGAGTTATTTGCATTATAACTAAAAGGAAATCAAGATAATTGATGTGGTGCTTATGGTTTGATATGAGACCATTAAATAAAAAGGTGTATGTTAAATGTAGGATGGGAAACAGTGGATGGTAGTATTTGCACCTCTTGAAACCATTTTTGGTAGTCTGTAAAAATAGTTACAGCTATTATGACAAATCTGTATGACTGTTAGAATGGGGAAGGCATGAATGTAAGAGGGTACTTGAGAAGAACGAAATTGCGTGAAAAACTTGCATCAAGAGAGTGCAGAGTTGCCTTATTTGCCACTTTTAACAACATAGGTATCAAGAGTTAATTGGTAATAAATAATAGTATAGAATTAATAAGTTCATCTTTATTTTAATTTTCTTTCTTACCTGGTCAGGCACTTTACTTTTTTGATTATGTAGTTGATTTTTGGTTTTGTTTTATGTTGAATTACTCTTGGTTGGGGCTTGAGATGAATAGTTATTGGTTTTAGTATGCCATGTGTACATAGAGCACAACTGTTGTTCCAAATTCTAAGTTGCTACAGTTTGGTAGATTAACATAGATGAAATATTCCATGTGTTTTATCTTGAGTATTTTAGACCAGCATTGGCTAAATGATGGATCTCATGAATTTTCAATTGCTTCTCTTCCTTCTTATCTATTACCTGTTATCTCTGTTAAATGTTATTGTGGTATGACATTATACAATAATCATTTCTGACAAAATTTCTCGTGTAAATGTTCTGTTGCTGTGACTATCTTAGAGTATCATTTCCTAGACTAAGTTGGATAATTGTTGTGACTTCATTACCAGTGAGAGTTTCCTTGCCTTTATAGTTTCTGTTTGACTTTGTCAATAGTTTTAGTGATTATGGAGTTGTGTCATTCAGAGAGCTTTGTCTTTTAGATTTTAGAGTCCTACTTGTCAACTGCCTGCTATTGGGCGTGTTTGTTATTAGATAAAAAAGGTGATTCTAACTTTATATTTTTTTAACATAATAAAATTCACATTTTTTTAAAAGATACCCCCTGAAACTAGTTTTTATGAGAGAAGCTGCTCAAAACAACTCTTTTTAAGCATTTATTTAGATTTTTTGGAAATTTTATTTCTAGATAAAGTTGTATCTGATGAAATACTTAAAAATGATTTTTTATGAGAAGTTATTCAAACCAATTTCTCATTTGAAGCTTTTGTTTTTTACAAGTTCTCTTTTAAAATATTTATAACAAAGATGCAATACTTTAAAAACCATTTTAAAAAAGCTGTAACAAACAGGTCCATAGTGATACTATAGCAGCTGCAAGCACTATTTTCTACGCGTCTCATTATGGAGTCACCATTGTCATGTCCACTGCAGTGTTGGAAACTGTAATAAATCCCACCCACCAGTGGAGCCATGACTTCTTAGCACACTTTGCCCACAATCAAAATGGTTGGACGTTTTTTGGGAGATTTGCGGGGATTTCATTCAGAGAAAAAGGTTCTAAAGAATTGATACCCTTGTTCATAGTCTCTCGTGTTGGTTTGTATGGAATTGAAAACCATGGTTATCTTCGGAAACATTATTTTCTGTCTTCATTCTGTCCAAGCCTGGTTTCTTCTGGTCAGCATCTGATCTTCGCCCACCCTCCTTTTCTGAGTTTTCAATCACATCCTTTGTTCTTCATGTGCAGGTCTCTGATCATCATCTTTATCCCCTGTTGTCTTTTTTTGAATTTCTTCAAATTCATTTTGCTGGTTTTCAGTTAAGTCCTGTTCTTCATCTTTATCTTATTTTGCCCTTTTTATGTTTTCTTTAGTTTCTCTACCTTTTATAAACCATATAGGCTTAAGTGCTTAACTAATTTAAATCCTTTCTTTTATTGCAACAAAATAGTGGGTTGAGCTTAAAATCCTCAACATTTTTATTGTTAATTAGGGATGTGTCTCTAATTATTGATGACTTTTTACTTTCGAACATTTATGCATGTATGAACTATATAACTAAATTTAAATTATCAATATTTATTGGCCTTCTCCAATGCGCCATCCTGTTAAACAATTTTAGGGGTTAGTTGTTACACACTGCTATTTTGGATAGCTGTTTCGAATGCAGTGTCATAGCATTGAAGTGTCTCAATTTTAATATTGTACAAAACCCATTGATAAGGTCAGAGATGCCTCCACTTGGGTCATATTTTATCCAATGTGGGAATGGGACTCTCGACATCCCCCTTAAGTCCGGGAGTAGACATCTCGAGCGTAACCTGACTGGTCTGATAGCGGGGGGGCTCAATGGATCTTGTATAGACCATGATACCTTCTTAAAATTTTAATTGAGTCTAGTTCATCTCTACATAATTGGCTTAGAAGGTGAAGGATGCCTCCACTTATAAATAATTTTTTAGGCCATATCTAATCGAAGGTGAGACTCTCAACACTTATAGTTTAGTTAATAGAAAGCATTGAAAACTTGGTACTTTGATGGTTGAGGTTTGAAATAGGGATGGTTTGTTTGTGAATTTAATCTCGATTCTTGACCAATGTGTGGACTGTTTAGGTAGGACAAATATGCTAAATTGGGTTCCGGGTATTAACAATGAGAATGGTTAAGCTTTTCCTCACTAGGTCGGTTAGCCACATGGATCATAGTATTCTCATAAATTGTTTGTTACTAAATTTTACAGGTGCATTTAAGAGTTTTCTCTACACATGGCTACCCCAATTGTTTTTGCTAATGATAATGATTGTATTCCTGGGCCTCTTTTTGTAACAGCTTCCTTCAGTGTTACTCGTGATCTGCTCACCCCATGTGAGTTGTTGCCTTCCGTGTTATTCAAACCATGTACCTGGGAGAAGTTCATGAGTAACAGTTATGGCAGCCAAGTCCCATGGCCAAGTTTGAACTCAATGGAGGAGCCAGACTGTTGCAAAAATCTTATGTTCTTTTGTTTAATCATTTATACATTATTATATTTTCAAATAAGAACTAAGCTTGCTTCCTTATTCTTTATTGCTCGAAATTTGGTTCCATACAACATTACAGGTATTATTGCTATAGTAAAAAAATTTCTTTGAGCTAGAGAGGTACATTCAACACTAAGATAACTCTTGAAACATTCCACAGTTTCATCCATTTAGTTCTTGTAGGTGTAGAATTTTTTTTCTGAGCTAAAGACATCCTGTCATAAATCACACTTGAAATATTCCTCCATCTTGTTTGGATTCTGTGGTGACATTTTCTTCTATTATCTCTCCATCATTTCATAAACTTAGCCTAGGTATTTAAAATGTGAGACTTGTATGACAAGTTCTCCAAAATTTTCCTCTAAGCTAGGGTTGTGTTTCGCCAAATATACATGCCATATAGGCATATACCTTCTATTGTTACCACATAAGCCGAATTTCAGTCTCACTTCACATTTATTATTTCTCGAGTTTTGAACAGACTATATTATTTGCAAGAAGTATATCAGTTTCAGTAAGCTTGTCTTCAACCAAGACTACAAGATAAAGGCTCAAAGTTGACCCTTGGTGGGCACTAGCCCCAATCCCCAAACTGTCCCGTCCTGTTATGCACCTTGTTGAGTTTTTCTCCCCGTCCTCATTTACCATGGGAATTTTTAATTGGCTAAGCTAAAAAAATGATATATTTTTTTAGAACAAAAGAAATTGAAATGTAAAACTCACTAAGGTAGCATTGTATTCTGTCTGTTCTAGCCTGGCCTATCTTCCCTTACCATATCAAGTCTTATGCCACTTTTTCGACAAAGGAAAAGTTGACAAGATTTTCAAAGAGTTGGAAGAGAAATGAAAAAGAGAACAATTGGATATTAAATATTCAAGGAACAGAGATCCAGAATTTTAAATTTGTTTTTACAAGAATCAATGTCTGGTTGTAATCAGTGTTTGCAAGCAACCAAAGAAAGAACGATGGGAAAAAATGTACATAAATCAGTTAACTCAGTCATACATATTTTTCATAGCTTGTGTTTTTTCCCCTCTTTCCGTAGGAAACAAATTAGGAGAAGACAATGAACATTGACTATAACTTTAGAACAGAGCAGAAAACCATCTTGATTTCCCTAGTAATTGTGAACATGTGGTCCCTTTGTGAATGTCTTTCTTGAATGTAAATAAGCCAATTGCTTGTTTTTAGAGCCTTACCATACTGGTTCATACCCGCTAGATGCCCGACTGACATGACCATTTAGATGCCCTCCTAGGAATTTTCTTTTTCATGTAAAGGATGTTCTTCCATCCCTACATATTGGCATATATGCTCTAATAGTATGAGACATTTTTTTCTTTATTGATTGACTATAAGCTTAAGAGACCTTTAAACTGTCGCAATTTTGTTCTTCCATTACGTATTGCTATAACTTCCTCAGTTTGTCTAGGCATTTTAACTACCAACATAGTTTCTTGAGGCGCATAAAAGTTTCAATTCTATTAATAATGGTCTCCACCATTTCCGTAGATTCACCAGAAATAATGCGTACATTCGAAGTTTCAAAATGAATATTCTCATGTGGTATTTATCTACCTATCCCTCTTCACTTCTATGTTGGAATTTCACTTATTATTTTCACTACACCCCAACATTGACCACTCATGCTTATGCGAAATGACCTTGCAGTATCATTATTGTATAATGTTATGTTATAATTACGATGAGGCGATTTTAGGTTTTTATTTCTGAATTTTGTATAATGCAGGAATTTGGGGATAGGTTGTGTCATACTAGAATGTTGATAAGAGGAGATATTTAGTGGTAATTTGTGCGGTTGTGTGAAATGTGAATAGGTTCTTTTAGAAAGAATCATTCAGAATGGTCAACTTTTAATTTTTTCTGCTTTTCTTAATGTGTATAATATGATGAGAAAATTGATATTTATATCTGCTGGGTTTGGTATATTTTATCTTATGCTAAAGATTGAGATGTGAACCTCGAGTTAAATGCTAAGAAATGCACATAGTTACTCGACCTTAATTTATCTGTAGATTCATTTTCTCTTATATTCTTACTATAAGTGTTTTTTGTTTGTGTGCACATGCGAAGAAGGGCTAAACAACGCTGAGTTGGGGTGTTAAAACTGAATTTACTTTATTAACTCATGGCTTGTTTCTCATTGGTGCTAAGGTGCATTAGCAGTTTGTGTAGGCAGAAGTCTATGTTATAATTTAGAAGTAATGTTAGTAGAATGAATAATCTGTGCAGCGCAACAAGGAAATAATGGAAAGAAAAGAAGAGAAAAGAGCACTCTCTTTGCAAAAATAAGCAATGCATGTTGCCCCTTTGTAACATTTTGTGCTTGATTGTGTCTATTGTTTGGTGCTAATCCAATGTGGGTTTATTCTAATCATTTAAAAATATTTTGCAGTCGTTTCTTGCAGTGTCGAGGTCCATTCGCCAAGAGAAGACATCCATTGGTGGACTCATCAGTAATTTCAGAAATTAGAAGATGCCTTGACGAAGGAGTAGAATTTCAAGGTGAATTGCTGAACTTTAGGAAAGATGGATCTCCACTTATGAACAGATTGAGGTTGACACCTATATATGGAGAAGATGATGAGATAACTCATGTGATTGGAATCCAGTTATTCACAGAGGCAAACATTGATCTTGGTCCAGTTCCCGGTTCTACAATTAAGGAATCTGTTAAATCATCTGATCGGTTTCATTCAGTGCTTTCCTCATTGCACCCTCTTCCAATGGGGGACCGAAATGTGACTCGTGGAATTTGTGGGATTTTTCAATTGAGTGATGAGGTATTGTCTCTCAAAATACTGGCTCGCTTAACTCCAAGAGACATTGCATCGGTTAG
This sequence comes from Cicer bijugum, assembly GCA_037974875.1. NCBI lineage: Eukaryota > Viridiplantae > Streptophyta > Magnoliopsida > Fabales > Fabaceae > Cicer > Cicer bijugum. The sequence continues at coordinate 2,408,181 of JBBPBT010000584.1, forward strand.
TTCTGTTTGTAGGCGATTGTATGAGATAGCAAGAAATGAAGATCTTTGGAGAATGGTATGCCAAAATGCATGGGGTAGTGAAACTACTCGTGTTTTGGAGACTGTTCCTGGTGCTAGGAGACTTGGATGGGGTCGCCTAGCGAGGGAACTAACCACTCTTGAAGCAGCAGCATGGAGGAAATTGACTGTTGGAGGTACTGTTGAACCCTCACGCTGTAACTTCAGTGCTTGTGCAGTTGGAAACAGAGTTGTCCTATTTGGTGGTGAAGGGGTTAATATGCAACCCATGAATGATACCTTTGTATTGGATCTCAATTCTAATAATCCCGAGTGGCAACATGTCCAAGTTAGCTCTCCTCCCCCTGGTCGGTGGGGCCACACACTTTCTTGTGTTAATGGTTCTCGTTTGGTTGTATTTGGAGGCTGTGGAACACAGGGCTTACTCAATGATGTGTTTGTTCTGGACTTGGATGCAAACCCTCCGACTTGGCGTGAAATTTCTGGGTTGGCACCTCCACTTCCAAGATCATGGCATAGCTCCTGTACTCTTGATGGTACTAAGTTGATAGTTTCTGGTGGCTGTGCTGACTCTGGAGTACTTTTGAGTGACACTTTCCTCCTTGATATGTCAATGGAAAACCCTGTCTGGAGGGAGATACCAGTGACATGGACACCGCCTTCCCGTCTGGGCCACACACTATCTGTTTATGGTGGTAGGAAAATTCTTATGTTTGGGGGTCTGGCCAAGAGTGGGCCGCTGCGTTTCCGGTCCAGTGATGTGTTCACGATGGATTTAAGTGAGGATGAACCTTGCTGGAGATGTGTAACGGGTAGTGGAATGCCTGGTGCTGGCAATCCTGGTGGCATAGCTCCTCCTCCTAGACTTGATCATGTGGCGGTTAGCCTTCCTGGTGGTAGAATTTTGATTTTCGGTGGGTCTGTGGCAGGCCTTCATTCTGCCTCCCAGCTTTACATACTTGATCCAACCGATGAGAAGCCTACATGGAGAATCCTAAATGTTCCGGGACGCCCTCCGAGATTTGCCTGGGGACATAGTACATGTGTTGTTGGTGGGACAAGAGCTATTGTTCTGGGTGGTCAAACTGGGGAGGAATGGATGCTAAGTGACATGCATGAACTTTCCTTGGCAAGCTCTGTCATCTAGATCAGGTGAATAAATTGCACGCTGTATTGAAGGGAATGCTCATGTTGTAAAGTCATTTTGAGCGGGAGTTGGCGGCATAGGTATGTGTTGGTCACTGACAATCTTTACAAACATTGCTCTGGTCAGAACGTTTGTGTATTAAGTTGTTTCGACAATGTATTTATGGTACGATTGGTTCTGGCTCAAGAATAGCTTTTTCAATGACTGACACAATTCCTGTTTGGTGTTTTTTGAGGTTGTGTGAAACTTTGCCCTTCTGTATGCACAATGAATTGTTCTTCCTGAATAGGTTAATAGTGTCTGATAACAAGTAGGGAATATTTTAGGGTAGTTTTCCCATGTGTTGTCTTGTTCTAATTGTGTAATTCGAACCATGACAACGGACAGAAAAAAATGCATGTTCATACATAGTAATGTAATAGGTCTTTTGTATTTGTATGTTTTGAAGTCTCCTTCCGTTTTGTGCTTTTGAACATGAATCAGCTGACATGGTCATAATTGGGTGTACGGATTTGTCCCATTATAAACAGGTGTACAAGACAGAGATCGGTGCAGTTTGTACATATTTCTCTTAGTAATAATGTGATAGATATATGGAATATGTTTACATCTGCATCAGATTCATTATTGTTCCTTAGATAGTGTAATACTGTTGCGTGATTTGATAAATCAATAAAATTTTAGACTTTTTTTTGACAGTACAAAATATTTTTTGACTGCAAAAGTAGTTTAGAACTATTTACGTGTATCAATATTGAAATAAATTGATGTTAAAAGAATGAATGGTAATTGAATTGGTATTAACAATTAGTTTGTATTTGGAGAACATTATTTTCAATTTGAATTTTGAATATAACTTGATTTGAGGTTTGTATAGAAAAACTTGAGGTACTCTGTAATAAAAAACGTTTAAACAGGTCAAATTATTATGAAGTGCAAATACAATTTTTTTAAAATAACTTTCAAGTATATATTACATATTTTTTTAGGCAAGATTACTTCATTGCTTCAATAATGAGAGGGAGGAAATACATGGACCTTCATGCATGGTCCTTTAAATAACGTTGTATGGTTATCAATGTTTCACCTCCAGATAATCTGGCGTCACCCATGGTCTTTTAAAGAGAGCTAATTCATAGTCTTCCTCGGATGAGAAGATCACTACATAATGATCCCTTGGAAGATACAGAATTCTAATATGCCCTTGCTTCCTGATTCTTTTTAATTTATTTTCAATAACTCGATAATTACTAGTGTGCCCAATACTTTGATTATAAGAGTTTTTCTCCTTGGTTTGCGCCAGCTTTCATTTCAAAGTCTGCATATAAGAAATCGATATCTAGACATTTGGTATCAAGAGTTGGTTACTGACAAGCTTATCCCCTTTAAGCCAATAACTGGTTACTGACATCACATTCTCACAATCAAAACTTACTGTTTCATCGCCTCATGAACCATCTCCATGATTTTTCAATGAACTATCCTTAGAAAGATAGTTAGTTTTCCACTTTGATCAATGATGGTATAATCTTTTGGACCAATGGAATCATTCACTGTTCCTTATGATCTCTTCAATACAATGTCAAATTTAATTTGACAATTGATATATCGTTATCGTTATGACGTGGGAAGATTTCATAGACTTCGAAAGTCTTTGATCAACAAATATTTGTATTTGTTATTCTGAATATCTTTTTAGATGTATCTATCTAATCACATCTCACTCTATACCTAGTTGTGTAAATATTTTAAGAATCACAATAAAAAAATGATTTTATAGTATAAGTTGATAGTATTGAATGTTGTAAAAATGTAAAGAAATTAACCCTCTTTTATAATATGTGTCGAGACATTCTAGGAAGATGTTACTTGGAAAGTTCAAATTATGTTCTTAGTATTTGTCGCTAACGAATTTGTTCATATGTTACGTTGATAACCGGCTTAGAATTAAACTACTAATCTTATCCAATGAAGTCATATTAATTTTTTATACCTTTTTTTTAATCAATTAATTCTGTATACCTGGGAAGACTTGTCAACGATGGGACACCTACGCGTTTTTTCGGTTTGAAATTAAGGATGTACGATTCTTTTCGACTAAAAAAATTAACATGAGATGTACAATTAAGGGTATAAGATGAGACTAAAAAAACATAAAAAAAAAATAAGGATGTACGATTAATAACTGAAATCTTTCTTGTAAAGAAAAATCACTAAAATCTTGAGATATATTTAATCAGATAAACCCTCAATTTAGTTTAGCCTATGAACTATCAATTTTACGAATTTTAAATGATTTTGAAAGCTAATAATTTTAGTCACAAATTCTTTTGGAACAATTAGTTTGATTCCAAATGGTATGTTTGAGAGGAGGATTTTTGTGAAGAGAAAATGAGTTATTTTTCTTTTTAAAATTAAATGAACTATAAAATATTTTTAAGAATATTTTTTTTTTATTTCATCATCTAATTGTTTTATTTTTTTTTTAAATCTTAAATATATATTAAAATTTAGACAAAGTCCTCCAAATATTACTGCTATGATATAGACCATACTATAATTCCAAGACAATGTTGATAGGAAATTTTAAATTTTAAAATTTTGTATGGACTAAAGTGCCCTCTATCTCTATAACTAGATGTTAAATTGCCAATTAATAAATTAAACTACCTCTTCACTTTTCTCATCACAAACAATTTAGTGTTTCAATAGCTCTTGTATAATGTCAACCACAGATGCTGTTACAATTTGGGTTGTTCTAACCATAGGTACGTAATTAACCTTATGATGATCTTTGTGCTTAGCATAAATATATTTATTCAAAGATTTCTAATTGAACACTATCCATTTTGCAGTAGTAGTTGCTGTAAAGGTAGCTATTGTGGTTTGTGTGTGCAGAAAAAGAAATCAAATAAATGTTGCATCTGTTAGTCCAGATTCACAATTCATAACACTCACTATGGATAAATTTCTGAATGACATGGAAAGGGAAAAACCAATAAGATTCACTGGTCAACAGTTAAGGATTGCAACAGACAATTATTCTAACTTGTTGGGGTCAGGTGGATTTGGAACAGTTTACAAAGGAATTTTTAGTAATGGAACAATTGTAGCTGTCAAGGTTTTACGTGGTAATTCCGACAAGAAAATCGATGAACAATTTATGGCAGAGGTTGGAACAATTGGTAGAATTCATCACTTCAATCTTGTTAGGCTATATGGATTTTGTTTTGAAAGAAACTTGATAGCACTTGTTTATGAATATATGGGAAATGGATCACTTGATAGGTATTTGTTTCATGAAAAGAAGACTTTAGGATATGAAAAACTTCATGAGATTGCAATTGGTACTGCAAGAGGCATTGCTTACTTACATGAAGAATGCCTACAAAGAATAATCCACTATGATATAAAACCAGGAAATATTCTTCTAGACAAGAATTTCTATCCTAAAGTTGCTGATTTTGGTTTGGCCAAACTTTGTAATAAGGATAATACTCATATAACTATGACAGGAGGAAGGGGGACTCCAGGTTATGCTGCACCTGAGCTTTGGATGCCATTTCCTATAACTCACAAATGTGATGTTTATAGTTTTGGTATGTTGTTATTTGAAATTATTGGTAGGAGAAGAAACCTTGAACTTCAAAATAGTGAAAGTCAAGAGTGGTTTCCAATTTGGGTATGGAAAAAATTTGATGGTGGACTATTGGAGGAGGCAATGATAGTTTGTGGAATAGAGGAGAAAAATAGGGAAATTGCTGAGAGAATGGTTAAGGTAGCTTTATGGTGTGTTCAATATAGGCAAGAGTTAAGGCCTATAATGAGTGTTGTGGTGAAAATGTTGGAAGGTTCATTAGAAATTCCAAAGATTTTTAACCCTTTTCAACATTTGATTGATGGGAATTTTGCTACCCATGGAGTTCAAGTGTCACATACTTATACAACTAGTGTTTCTTCTTTTGCATCTTCTGTTACGATGAGTGATTCAAGCATTGTATGTGCTACTCCTATTATGAGGAAGTATGAGATTGAATTGGCAACTAGCATAGGGTGATGGATTGCATATATGCTATACTTGATGGGAAGGATTCCATGTGGTTATTTTGTTGTACAATATAGTTTAATCCATTTTATTTTGGTGTCTTATTACTTTTTTGTGTGGGTAGATGATGTTCTTTACTTTTTGCATTAAAATTACATGGAATTGTTAGCTTTGTTATATTAGTAAGTGACGCAAAGTAATTAAGTTAACATAAAAAATAATTTAATCAATAAAATTTTTACATAAATATTTAATCATCTATCATATATATTTTTAAAAATTAATTTTTTGAAATGATACAACAGTGAAATATGATTTTTACAATTGAATTTGTAGATGTTAAATTTTTCAATGTTTTTTACCTATATTCTTAGATGTTTTTTTTTAATATTGGCTAATGTCAGTGGTTAATTTATAATAACAAAAAGAAAAATGTTAAAGTAAAGATCAAACTTCTAATCTTCTTCTCAATATACTTGTTTGATGTTCCAACTCATTCTCGATGTTATAGAAAACTTTTCCACCGTAAACATAGAACTTCTCGCTTTTTCATCCCTTCATTTTATAGTTAATTAGTTCCTTCTTATTACAAACAAAGAGTTCATAAAATTACATTTTATGCTTAGCATATTCAACAAACAATATCCTTAACATTTGTCTTTACTCATTTGAGAATTTGATCATATGCTTGTTTTTATCTTATCTTAAATAGGGATGGATATTTGCATCCTTAAATAGGAATTGACAAAACAAAAGTGATTGAATGTAATTATATGTGTCCATGTTGGACACTTGATATGTTAGACACTAGACACGCCTTCGATCTAAAATGTTGATGCTACATGTCTTGAGAGCACCGGGGAATGACTCACTTAAAGAGTATCTTGTAAGAGTTGGTGGACCCTTTGAAGGTATGAACTATGTTACAAATCTTTTCTCTCTTGCTCCTCCTTACCTCTTGAATATGCTAGGTGTATTGTACCCTATGCTATTTTGGATCATACCATAACTCTTTCATGAACACAAAGATTTGGAAAGCTTCGTGAAATTACAAATGGTACATAAAGAGGCAGTGCATATTTGCATGAAGACTGCTATAAAAAGATAATCCACTATGAAATAAAACCATAGTAACTTCAACCTTAAAGTTGTTGATTTTGGTTACGCTAAGCTTTGTAATAGGGAAAAATATAACCATGATAGAAGGGATGGGGACTACCGGTCTATGAAGCACGGACATAAATACATAAACACCCGTAATAATTTTAAAAAGTCGAAGTGATTATATTTAATTACAAGTGTTGGTGTTTGATACGACACATGTCGGACACTCAAACACAACTTCAATATAAAATGTCAGTGCTACATAACTTCTACTTATGCTACACCTGAGCTTTGATACCTTTTCCTGCAACTCACTAGTTGAAATCATAGGTTTGAGAAGAAACCTTGACACCAACATTTTAAAAAGCCAAAAGTGGTTTTCAATGTGTGCATGGAAAAGATTTGATGTTGGACAATTGGTAGAGTTGATAATAGCCTGTGGTACAAGGAGATTCCTGAGAGAATGGTTAAGGTAGCTTTGTCATGTGGTGAAAATGTTGGAAGGATTAGTAGAAATTCCTATACCTTTGAATCCATTTCAGCAAATGATGGACTAGTGAATGTTCTTACTCTTCTATATATATTAAAAATATTGTATAGAAATTTGAAACAATAACTCAAAAATGGAATATATTTGGTTTGTAGAATGGCCTAAAATAACACGTTGAAGCATGAAAACCACCTATATCAATTTTCAATTCCAACATGTATCAGACTAAATACACCTTCAATCTAAAGTGTCATTGCTGTATAGATACTTTAATGATCAATTTAAGCAGTTTTCTCTATCTGAAATGTGTCGTGTTTGGTTCTCTTTCCGAAGGATTCTGTATGCCATGATGATGTATTTGTATCACAATCTTCAGTGCTTCCCTCTGATGTCAAATTAGGCTTAACACCCTCCAAATTTTGAAAAGGAAATGGAGGTTGTGAAATTTCAATTTCACCCTCCAACATCTTCACAACAGTACTCATCATAGGTCTATTATTTGGTAAATACTGAACACACCAAAGAGCAACCTTCAACATTCTCTCAGCTAGCTCATTATCTTTCTCTTCAATTCCACAAAATGCAATCATAACAGCCAGCTCATTATTCTCAAACATCTCCCAAGTCCATTTTGGAAACCATTGTTGTGATTCACTAAAACTAGAATCAAAATGCCTTCTCCTCCCTACAATTTCAAACAGAAGAATACCAAAACTATAAACATCACATTTATATGTAACTGGATAAGCCTTCCACATTTCAGGTGCAGCATAACCTCTTGTTCCTCTAAAATGAGTGTTCACAACAATGTCATCACTACTTTCTCTACTTCTAAGCTTTGCAAGTCCAAAATCTGCTATCTTCGGTACTAATTTCATGTCGAGAAGGACATTTTCCGGTTTTATATCGTAATGAATTATTCTATGTTGACATTCTTCATGTAAATAAGCAATTCCTCTTGCCGTTCCGATCGCTATCTCATGAAGCTTATGGAACTCAACGTTACGATTCTGACTACCGAACAAGTACTTATCTAGAGAGCCATTTTCAACATACTCATAAACAAGTGCTCGTGTTTCATGGTGAAAACAAAAGCCATAAAGTTTGACTAAATTTACATGATAAGTTCTTCCAATTGTGCTAACTTCTGCTTTGAATTGTTCCTCCATTCCAATAATGTCCACAATGTTGAGAACTTTGACTGCTACATTTTCTCCATTTGATAATTCTCCTTTGAAAACTACTCCAAATGCACCAGAACCTAATATGGTTAAGTAGTTTTTTGTGATTTCATTAAGTTTTTCAGGTGTGAATCTTATTGGTTTTTCTCTGTTGACGTTGCTTAAGAATCTTTCCATGGTTGGAAATTCAGGTTTTGATGATGAATCGGTTGGTATTATGACTTCAATTTTGTTTGATGAAGAAAATGAGTTTGAAGATATTTGATTATTATTATTATTATTATTATCTTTCTCTGTTGTTGGAATTTGAGTGTAAGCTGAAATTGCTGTTCCTGATTTCTTTAAGCATTCAATAATAGCATACACTATTGCTATAACACAAATTATCACCACCAATCCATATACTGAAAATCGAAATAGAACATAATTAGTTTCAATTTAACTTCATCTTTGAGGAAATATATTTGTATAATTTTGCATACCTTATAATTATCCCAATATTTAAAAGTCATCTAAAACTCTAATCAAGATCGATGACACTCTTTGGAATGGTCCTCTTGATCTTTTCGGCCAAGACAGTGACCCGATTGATATCAGTTCAATAAAAATAAAGGAAAAATAAATCTGTCTTTCATAACTCAATTTATCAAATCGACTTCAATCAAGTCGCTGATTCAGACAGAAAGAGCAGGAGAACTGTTAACTTATAGTTTCGAAGAGTATCTTCGATTGGTTAGAGTTTCGATCCACTATGGACCAACTTAGAATTTGCATTAACTGTCATAGATTTGCTTTAATGTGGAATGCAAATATGTAAACAAATATATATATATATATATATATATATATATATATATAATTTTGAATATAACTAAAAAAGATTAATATACTTATCTAAGGTTGTTCATACCTACAGATTCTGCTACAGCCCATTTCATAGAGGAATGAACAGTGTCACCAAAACTGTCAAAAATTTGTTGAGCCTGTGTATCAAAATTGTCTGATGAAGTGTGAAAGGAAGGAGGAGAAAACTGAAAGTGATAACTCATGTTTGTTAGTTCCCTAAGCTTTTCTTAAGAGTTAATGGTTGGAATTTGGATGAACAAAAAATATTGAAATAGCATGTAAGTGTTTTCAACTTATTTACGTAACCATTTGAAAGAACAAAATAGTGTCTTTGACCAAAGAAAGTCCCCGTGAGGTTACACAAACGCGTTTTTGCCTAATTTCAACGAAATTTTAAAAAAAAATTATAGAAAAAGAAAATTTAGCACGCTCTATGAAGATAAAATAGATTTTCTTTAACGATTAGAATTAAAATATGGCTCACACATTTTGGAATAATATACTAATATTGTTGAGTCAAATTTTAAATTTTAAAAATAATATAATTTATTGATTTTATTTATAGATTAATTTTTTTCGAGTGAGTTTATTTAAGTAATTAGTATGTATAAATTTATAAACACACATTTGAGAAAAATATGTAGTATTTTAGAAAATATAATTGTAACTAATTCATACATTAAATTTTATCTATTGTATTATTATGATAAAATTTTAGTTATATTTTAATGGATGAATAAGATTTATAATTTAATGTCTTATATCACATTGCACTCATTAAAGATTATGAGAAAATAGAATAAAAAGTCTATTAGATAAAAAGTATTGTTTATGTATTAAAATGTAATAATAAGCATAAAGTTAATAATATATTAATCATTCATCATTAAGGACTCGTTTGATGCGTATAATATGATAGAGATAAGATATGATATAAAGTTGGATAAAGATAAATTTGGTATTTGATACATATATGATAATCATTAGGATAACAATATTTTAT
>JBBPBT010000584.1:2425671-2445727 GCA_037974875.1 Cicer bijugum
TATTGCTGACATTTAAAAACATAAAATATCAAATTCTCACTTAAAATTAAAATAAACGACCAAATCGGGAAAATAAAGATAAAAACTTAAACGTTAACTGAAATTAAAATAAGGGGCGGAAAATGCTATTTAACCTAATTTTTAAAAATATGTATGATTTTATCACAAGAACAATATTGTCATTCTATATAATGTAATAACTATTTTTCAAAAATTAAAAATACAAATATTAATTTAAATTTTTAGAATAAATATAATTTTTGACAGGGGTAGTTTTTTCATCTTTATAAGGGTAGAATTATTTGGTTAATGATTATATTTTTTTAAAATTTTTAAATTGTTTTTTTATTAAATTTGAAATTATTTATTTAGTTGTGTCAATCAATTTTAAATATAAAATCATATTACTACTTATTTAATTATTTAGTATTTTTTGTTAGACTAAATTGCAGTTTTGATCCCCTTATTTTAGCTGAATAACGAAAATAGTCCCCCATTTTATTTCTCATCAGTTTTGGTCCTCCAAATAAAATTTTAGTCCAAAACTTGATGAAGTGTCATTTTTTTGCACTTGTTTAAGCCACACCATGTCTCAAGATTTCGTGGTGCAACAATTGTACTTGAAATTTATGATCATAAATAGTATGGTGTGACTTAAAAAAATGATATTTCATTAAGTTTTGGACCACAATTCTATTTGGAGGACTAAAATTATGGAGAAATAAAATGGAGGGACAACTTTCAAGATTCAATTAAAATAGGTGGACCAAAACTACAATTAAACTTTTTGTTAATTTATAATATTTAAAATTGTTGTAAGTTAATTTGGAAAAAATAATATGTAAATTATTTTTTGATCTGTAGATGAAATGATAAAGAAACTCACTCACAACTGTGAGGTTCCAAAACATGGTATCCAACCTAACAATATTGATATTTGCTAGGTGAATTGTATATTATGAATAAAATAGTACGTAATTCTTATACAATGATAATTTTGTCATTTAAATATGATATATATTATATTATGTCATGATGTGGCGTGGTGCATACCAAATACCTAATACATGACATGATAAAATAATGTTACCATGTTTGTTATCATGTATGTATGCATGAAGTACACAATAAAAAAAAATTATCGTTTCTTTATCCAACTTAATATCATATCATGTATCAACTTAATATCTTGACTAAATAATTGTCTCAAGTGGTTATTGAACTTTAATTAAAGACAAATCGTTCGAGTTTGAATTCAAAGTGAACAAATCTTGGCCGTACTTTACTTACCTACTTACTCTAGAGAGTTAAAACCAAACATCAAACATAACATGTTTGTCGTATCCTATACAAAACAAGCCTTAAAGATTTATTGAATAATTGTTAAAATGTAATTTAATTATTATTTACAAATATCCAATTATGTCTAATATTGATTATTAAAAAATAAATACTAACTAAAGAAACAAGATTGACCTAAACATAAAATCACTAAACCAATCACTTTATGCCTCCAAAGATATTAAAAGAATTTCCTTAAAAAAAAGTCTCATATTTGATATTTTTTAATATAGAACTAATAAAATTTTATATAAAATTATTATTATTTCAAAATGAAATAATAAATTAATTTATAAAAAAATATTATATAAAATTGAATATACTAATTTAATAAAATGTCTAAAATTAATTCTGATAAAATAATTAATAATTTCATTAAAATATATATTATTATAAACTTTAAATGTCTCTATTAAAATTATTTAAAACACCCATCCTCATTGATCATAAATATATTTTTTTGATAAATATACTCAATCCCAATCCCAAACACATTCCCCGTCACCTCAACTATATAAGAACACACAATGTTGTTACTTCATACACACACACACAAAAAAACTTCCATCTCTCTCTCATCAATTAGATTCTTGTTCATGTGCAACAAGTATGCGTCCACCAGTGAAGAGGGTTGATTATAAAGTAGGAGACAAAGTGGAAGTATGCAGCAAAGAACAAGGGTTTGTGGGATCATACTATGAAGCCACAATTGTTTCATGTCTTGAGAATGGAAAATATGTTGTTCGTTACAAGAATCTTGTTGAAGATGACAATTCTGAACCTCTCAAAGAGACAATTTTCCCAAAAGAGCTTCGTCGGTCACCGCCACGTGTCCGAAATCCTCCCAAGTTTCGGCTAAACCAGATAGTTGATGTATTTGATAGAGATGGTTGGTGGTTAGGGAAAATCATTAGTGAGAAAATCCTCTCACAAAAAAGGTATTACTATATGGTATATTTCTTTGCTTCTCATGAAGTGATTTACTACCCTTGTAATCGAATCAGGGTTCATCATGAGTGGTTTCATGGAGAGTGGATCTTGGAAGCTTAATTCATATCATCATCATTAATCAAGGCTCTCTTTTTCTTTTTTCATTTTTCATATTGATATGGAATTAGGATATATGTGGTCTATAAGATTGATTACATTAATTACATTTAAAATTGGTAGACAATGTCCCTTTGTTTCATGTGTATTTTCAATTGGTAATTGCCAATATATAGATGTGTTTTCTTTGGTTAATTTTGTGTATTATTTTCTCCCATTAATTTGTGTGTGAATCTCTCTTATTTTTTTATGTCTAAAGCTATGTGGTGGGAAATTTAAAGCACCACTAGAATTTTGAAATTTTAATTACTTACAATATGCTATAGCTACTATGTAATTTAAATTACTTACAATGGGCAATAGCGCCTCTTTGGAGGAAAGGAACTAGTGTTAAGGTTTAGAGAAGTTTTAGGTTTAAGTTCATTTAGTGGCCCAATGATGTACATTATATGTTATGTATATACATTGTCTATTATCTAATCGATTATTAGTTAAACAAAACAAATCAAAACTTAGCCAAATTATCAACTATAAGTCATAATCAATAGTATCCTACACAAGATTACGCACATAATGTTTAACATAAAATATTCAATCATCGTAAGACACGTATAACATCATGCAATTTTATAACAATATAATCACTTACCTCAAAATCTATACGATGATTATCACTTTTTCTCTAGACCTTGATTAGAATTGCAAACAATAAGAATAAGAATGATAATAAATTTATAACATTTTATGACATTTTCATTTTCTAGTTATATCACTTAAAATTTCTGATTGATGAAGACCTAAAATGAGGCTCATTTTTGTTAATTTATCTTTAGTTTCTTATTGAAAAAAATATCTTATGTTAAACATTATGTGCTGAGACCTTAAAAAAAAATATCTTTAGTTTCTTTTCAAATTTTAAAACATTTTTGTTAATTTATCTTCCAATTTTCTCTTCCTCTCTTTCTTTCTTTGTTTCTTTCTTTCTCATCTTCTATTTCTTTTGCCTTCGTTTTTCTCTATTTTTGATTTTTCTGTCTTTCTCTGCCTCTCATTTACCAACTCATACCTATTTTCTCTTGTCCATTTTTCCCTCATGATTTCTGGCTTCCATTTTTTCCAATGTATTAGAGAAATATATACCTTGAGTTTACCTACATCAACGTAAAACAATACATCGAAATGAACGTGAACTAAGTTCATGTAAAAATTAAAAATGCGAGTTTAAAAGTTATATGAATTTAGTTTTAGTATTGAAAAAATGAATACAAAAAAGCTCACATAAGCTTGGTTATTGTCTCCTAGTTTGAGTGGAGCTTACAAGATAATACAAAAAAATTGAACTTGTTGCTTGCAAATTTAATTTTCATTGCGAGATAAAGATTCACTATGTTCTCCATTTTTTGTGCTTAAAAAGGAATTAAGGTGTTGTCATTGTTCAACTAAGGATCCATTTTGGTAGAAGACTCTAGTTTTACTAGTGAAGTCTTTCTTTTTGTTTTGGAGCCAATTCCTTGTTAATAGATTCATTACATTAAGTAAACTAATACTCCCTCCTTCCGATTGATTATTAGTATCATCAACTGAACTTATTAAAAAAATTAGTTATAGACAATTAATTTTTTATATTCAATGTGATTTTCTTTTAACCCTATGCGTTTTAGGAAAATGAAGTTCTAATATTTTAAAATTTTGCTAAAAGATAAATAAAAGTTAGACAATAATTATTTCAATTAGAATTCAAATTTAAATCGAATTCTTTCAAACGATTCATTATTTAATTAAAGTTTATTAACCACTTAAATTAAATCACTTTTATTCAACGTGAATTTTCAAAATTGTCATTCATAGAAACTTTATTCATAGAAATAAAAGAGTCATTGAAAAATAAAAGTTATCATAGTTAAAGAGTATTAGAGTGAAAGCTATGATGATTGGCATGTGCAAGCCCCGTGAGTATCATTGAAAAACATGAATTCTTTTATATAATTTAATTAAGTGTTAAATTGTTCTATTTTATAATATAAAATCACAATAAAAATTCGAAAAGTTAAAAATTGTGTTCGATTACTAACCACAAATAAACTTAGTCTATACACAATTTCAATTACTCAAATTTATTTTTGATATATTTTTTATTAACTCATTCTCAATAAGACCTCTTAAATAAAGTTAGATTTTCACTTTTTATTAACTCATTCTCAATAAGACCTCTTAAATATCTTAAACTTTTTTCAGCAGTACCGTGAAATTTTCTTTTGATGAGTTTCTGGAAAGCGAAACTAATGAGCTTATTGCAACTCATAGTTGAATTATTAGAGAGAGCAACAAATTATCTTGTATTGTGTCCTTTGTACCATATAATAATATTTTTTTAATTTAACAATATTATTTGTACACTCACATATTTTCTACACATATTCAACACTTCATTTTCTTTATTTATATATATATATATACATATATATATATATATAATATTTATCAATTTACTATATTTTATTTTTATCTCTCTCTACAAGTGTACACAAATTGTATAAATGTATACCGATAATTTTTCATTTTTAATATGCAACGGGTCAATATTTAATATTCAATTCACTTAAGGTGCTAATGATGTGGTGTATAACTTTAACAAAGGATGAAATCTGATTGTAACGACAAAATGCGACGGCATATACTACAATGCCTTTAAACTCTTTTTTTGACTTGTGATTTTCTATTCAAGGGTGGTAAAAAGTCTTCAGGTGTTTTGGATGGCCCATGGCATTTGTTCTCCGTTTTTTGTTCCTTTGGTGATTCTGATTTTGTACCCTTGTATTCATTTTCAATCCATATATATTCATCTTTTCCTTTAAACAAAGGGAGGACATTTGAGTTTAATTGGTTATTCGAAACATTATACAAGTCATACATGAAGCCAAATTCTTGGTGTCTTTCTCTCTCACAACCAATAACTTTTAAATGTACCCCTTTGTTTTTGGTTTGTTTACATAAATGCATTCCATCTGTATGATAAAATGTCTTACTTTCAATAATGACTAATGCAATTTTTTTTAAGAAGCAATGCTTAATTTTTTGTACAATAAACACATGTATAGTCTTAGAAACATGGTTGTAATATATAATAAAAATATAGTTGTAAAGATGTATTTACATAATCAATATCATTAACTTCATCTACTTTGAAGAATTCTTCCATTGAAACTTCCTGGTAGAACCTTGACCACTATCATATGATCATTCTATTGCACCAACCGATCAACGTCGACATATTTTTCTATATATGTAATATGCACATCCCAAAAGATTAAGAATCAGCATCACTAAACCAAAACCTGCATTAATTATGTTAGTAATCGTTTGGATCACAAATCTTGTGAAGATACTACCAAAGAAGGAAACAATTAACGATTTTGTAACATAAACCAACAAATAATATAATAGATGAAATTAAAAATCGAACCTAAGATTATATATCCGAGTTCCAGGGTCCTCTGGGATTAACATTGGATAATAGATAAAAAATTCAAAATACTAAATGAGTTGTGAGAAACAAATTGAATGAATGAAACGTAGTTGAATTCAATTCTAAAATTACTATGAAGCCTTAAGCATGTGTAACAATAATGTGGAATACTCTTTACGTCCTTTATAGTGCGTAAAATATTTCATGTGTCAATTTTAAATAAATGTACAAAACTTTGACTTTTATTATTTTTTTTAAATAATAAACTTAACTTAAAGTAGACTTATATTTATTGCCAATTTTTTAAAATCAAAGGGTTCTTATAATTTAAAACGGAACGAGCACAATACAAAAACCTTCGTGAAGTTATGGAAGCTTGTGGCTTTTTTTGTTGTTACTTTACGAAAATGGAAGCTTAAGGCTTTGTTGGTTGAAACACGTTTGTTTGTTTGTTTTTACATAAAATCGTATAATTACTGTCAAAAACTCACAAACACAATTATTAATAAAAACACATTTTTATTATTTTGTTGCAATTAATTTGACCATAAAATTAAAATAAAAATCCTAAGGCCGGCTGTCTTTGCATATTTTAATACAAGTGATATATGACACCACATGCTGCATACACTACGCCAAAAATAGCCTTTTACAACGCTTTTTTTAATCTATTTACAGTGTTTTTTCAAAAAAAAAACGCTGTGGAATTGAGCGTTGTAAAAGATACAACAACACTTTTAAAAAAGCGTTATAAATCATGTAAATATAAAACGCGCTTGTTATGCACATTTTACAACGCTTTTTTAAAAAAGCACTGTAAAATGCGCACATAATATGCATTATTATGCACATTTTACAGCGCATATTTGAACAAGCGCTGTAAAATGTGCATATAATTCTTTCTATGCATCACTCGACAAACTTTCAAACATTTTAGGACAATCTCGAAGATCTTCTTCAACTGTTTTTGCGATCTCATCAACTCGGTCCGACTCATATGTATCTGTATCGAAGTCAGTTGAAGCATATGTTGAACTGTTCTCAAAATTAATGTTTCCTTTTTTTTTCTCACCATGTCTTATCCAACATATGTAGCTTTGATCAATTCCATTACATACTAGATGTCCTTCTAATTCATCTTCTCTAACACGTTTTCTGAAACAACATTTTAAACAAGGACAAACGACTCTATTTGGATCTTTTGCATTCTTCACTGCAAACTCAACAAACTCCTTCACTCCAGTTTCATACTCTTTTCACAATCGATTGACAGACATCCATTTCCTATCCATATTATACGACCTATATAAATGCAGTTACAAAAATAATAAGCTTTCAAAACATATCAAACAAGTTTAAAAAAAAAACCAATATCAACTAACAATTTCAAAACATAACAGATCATGTGGTATGAGTTTTTGACTAGTAGAAGAGATTTAATATATATATATATATATATATATATATATATATATATATATAACAATTTTTAGTTTTCAATTATTAAAAAACTAAAGATTTTTTGACAAAAACAAATTAAAAAAATACCTAAGACAACGTAGATGTCCGCACAGTACGTAGAGGATATGAGGGTTCCCAGAGTAGAGGTGATGAGGGTTCGTAAATTTGTTTTAAAAGTAAATGATATTTATTTGAAAGATGTATTTTACAGCGCTTGTACAAAAAGTGCTGTAATAGGTAGTTAAATTGAATGAAAACGCATGTATTTTACAGCGCTTGTAAACAAAGCGTTGTAATAGGTAGTTCAAATATTTGAAAGCGCATGTATTTTACAGTGCTTGTGAAACAAACGCTGTAATAGGTAGTTCAATTATTTGAAAGCGCTTCATTTTACAGCACTTTTGTGTAAAGCGCTGTAAAAGCCTTTTAACATTATGTGCAAACGTTATATGACCTTACAACAACGCTTGTTTTACAGTGCTTGTCAACAAAGCGCTGTAAAAGGTTCCGTTATTTTTAAAATATATTTACAACAGCGCTTGTGTTTAGCAAGCGCTGTAAAATGAGCGTTGTTAAATGTCATTTTTGGCGTAGTGATATGTCCAATTTGTATGAGTGTATATTTTTAATGTTATCATCATTCATTGGTTAACTACAACATCCACTATCTACGAACATAGTAAAATAGATAAAAGAGTGGTGATCTATATATTTAATATATTAGATTTTTGATAAAGATGTGTGTTAAAATCTCGTGGTTTTGGAACAGTTGATTCGTTGTTGCTCCCACACGCAATCTGGAATTCCCCAACAAGTGGTATCAGAGTCCTGATTTAGCTAAGGGAAGAGCATAAGTGAGATACTAGTGTGGATCACGTCTAGTAATGTGGATGACTAACACTTAAGGGAGAGATTGTTAGAATTCATGAGTGAGTGGTTATACATCAACTATGAAGAAAAGAAATGATGGATATAAGAGTGAGAACACATATACCTAGCTAATGTCTTAAGTTTTGGTGGAGATGCGATGTCAAAGTCTCTTGTGGTCTTGGAGCATATGGCTCGTTGTTGCTATAACACTTCTCATACTCTCCAACAAGTGGTATCAGAGTCATGATTTGATTTGGTGGAGGAGCAGGTGTGCTCACGAGGCGGGTCTTGTTGGTAATAACAGTGATGCAAATATATAGGATGTGTGGACTCACACTCGAGGGTGGAATTCTTAAATTCAAGTGTGAGTGATTAAGTATCACATCGATTAGAAACGTGGTAAATGCTGGATATATAAGTATCACATTTGATTGTGTTTAGTCTCCACACAAAATTTTGTGATTGGTTATGTTGAAAAAAAAATTGATTCATGTTGATTATGTTTGGTCCTTATAAAATTTAGTCATATTATTACTTTAACAGTCTAAAAAGAAATATCACTTTCGCAAAATATTTTAAAAAAAAATTGTCTTTTCAATTTTTAAATGGATAATTAAATTTTCCAACTTTGCTCTCAAAATCTCAATAACTTTTTTGAGGACTATTACATGTGTTTTAGGGGGGAATGATCCTCTCCATTTTTTCCTTATGTTTTCTTATATTTTTAAATATCCATCTTTAAATTGCATTTATCATTTTATTTCATTTCTCTCCTTTTTAATAGATGGTGCAAATTTTAATAGACTCTTATACTAATTTTAAATATTAGAAGTTTATTTTCTTAAGTGTTGGTTTGTTAAAGTTTTTCGTAAAAATTAGTTTTTTCTATAAAAAAATATTATTTTTCAAGGTTTTCATTTGTTTCTTACAATTTTTATTTTTATTATTATACTTGAGCTATTTAAAAAAAATGATTTTCATTAAGTGAGATAAACACAAAATAATTTTTATTTTTTTAAAATCTCAAAAAAAATAATCTTTAAATTATTGAATATCAAAAACAAATTTCTTATAATTTGTATGTGTTTAGTCATTAATTACATTGCACATAAAATATGAATAGTCAATCTCTTTCCATAATGACATAGGCTTATCCTGCCAAACTATTTACATAAATGACAACTAAATGTGTGTTGTCAATTGAATGAGACATGAAGAGAGACACAAATGAAATTAATGAAGACTCTGAATTGAAAAGAGTGGAAACTTGTATATGTTTAAAGATGGCATATGAAGATGGTGAACTCTATAATATTCTTTGGGTCTTTAGAGAGTTGAAGAGGAAGAAGATAAAGACAATGTGAACCCGATGGTAGTCAAAGGCAGATACATATAGTGAATTGTGTGATCACCCTTCGCAAGTTTAGTGAAGATAGACAAAATACCGTGAAGATAGGCATAAGTAATTTATTGGTGAAAAACTTATCACACATAATTAAGTGAAAATTTATATTCTTATTGGTTTGTAAAATAAGTTATGACTAATAGTAAAAAAAAAAAAAAACATGAAACACAACATTTTCTATATGTAAATAGACTCAATAAATATCTCAAGCAATTAGTGATAAATAATAAGGTGCAATTACAAATGAAATGAATTTTTATTTTAATAGACATAATAAGTAGTGTTTCGTGAAGTTATTAACCTCATGAATCATGTGGGTGTTTACGAGTTTGTATATTTATAATAACTCAATTTTACACTTTAATTAGAACAAAAAATATGATAAAAAAATGCAAAGTTTGATGAAGTTTACTTTGTATGATTATGGTTTTGTTTAATCTTTGCAAAGTGTAGATTGTTGCACATATAACATTTCACTATCAATTGTCTTATTCAAAGCTTATAGTTTATTTCATATGCATTTAATCAAATATAGTATTACTTCAAATTAGCCATTTTCTATCATAAATTCATATATTCATTGGTTCCCCTACATTACATTATAGAAGATGATACTCTATTTGATATTTGTATTATCATTTCTTATGAGAGAAATAATAAAATTATTTTATCATGTACTTTTCTCTCTTGTAGGTAGTGTGTTGGAAGGTATTAACCTCATGGACAAAATTTATTGATGAATGGGATGTTTTGATATCATGATACTCGATTTGATATTTGTTAATTTAATGATTGTTGTTTTATAGAAAAATGTGTAGGATAGTAATGGTGCATGTTTTGAAAAAATTACAGGCAAAGGTGTGTGGTTATAAAGATTGTAATGCTTTTTTGTCCAAAAATATGTTATGTTTTTTCTAATAAATGTCAACATTGTTTTTCCTTTCTACTACTCGATAAGGCCAAAATGATTGTTTCTGTGACTTCCATTTCATTGTAGGATATGAATAAGAAATTTAGTGGATACTGGGAGCAAGGTTTAAAGCTGTGTTAACTGGGCATACTTGCAATATTGATGCATCCATCCTCTTGATGGGGATTTCAGCTTTCTTAACTTCATCATATCCAAGTTCAAGGCAAATGCAGTACAACATAAGAACCATAAAATTAAATCGTATTGCCATAGAGATTGTATGAAATATCCTATATACTTAAGCCAAGACTTACTCGGCTGCCACAAGTTGATAATGTCAATGACTTAAATGAGAAGAATAATCTGGTCCTTTTGAGTTATTCAAGGCTTACTCAGTAGCAACTCCTTGAGCTCTTCCCAAGTATCTTACCTTCGACAAAAGTAACAAGTGTTGAGAGGAATGGTGCCATGGTCAGGTACCCTTTGATCAAGTGCAATATACTAATGTTCTTCTCCATCGAAAAGTCCTTCAGAACAAGTCTTGCTTGTCTGTTGGTTTCACAATCTCTCCTAGCTTCTACATCACAACAACCATTATATAACAATTTAAAAAAATACTTAAATTATAGAAATCAAAGTTTTATCTTTTTTATTTAAAATATCAGACATAATAACAAAATCTTGATATTTCAGTACATACATTCTCGTTGAAATTACAATAAAATGTCTACATATCATTTTTCTTTTTATGCTTCATCCTAACTGAACTGAAACTTGTGGATGGACACAAATTACATATTGGAGTTTACTTCTCCATGAAACTACACTACGCAAAAAAAAACTATCTAAACATAAATTTTGTAACATATGGTTTCGTGAATGTATTAACCTCATAGAATATGTGAGTGTTTGAGAGTTTTGTATATTTGCAATAGTTCAATTTTACATTCCAATAAGAACAAGAAGTAGGATAAAAAAATGCATGGATGACCATGTTCCAAGTTTATCCGATTCATACTTCTGAAACACTTAAAGTTTAACGCTTTAACAACTACAACATTTATTAACATTTTTTATAGTTGATGAATTCTTAATCGAACAAAGCAACTCCTAATTGAAACTTCAAAACTTAAAATCTCAAAATTAAAAATGATTTTAGTTTTAAAAAATTTCATAACATAAAACATAAATTTCATAACATAACCTCGCGTGTAGCTATTTTTCGCAACATTTGTCTATGAGCATCAAATGATGATGGTAATCATGTCTTGTATCACCATTAGCAAAAGCTAAGAGAACACTCCAGTTGATTCCTTTATCGTATTTTTTGATACAATGATCTATGCATGGAAATCCTCTTCTTCTATTTTATTCATCGATCAACCGTTGTTGGTCATTGTTAGACCAGATTGTAATAGTCATAAGCACCAACATAGCTTGTGCTAACTAGTAGTTAAAAAAAAAGCATAAAATGTAATATTTTTTGTATGTAAAGAGAATCAATAAATAACTTAAACAATTAGAAATGAATAGTAATGTGCAAATACAAATGAAGTAAACTTCTATTTAAATAGACATAATTTTGTAGGTAGCGTCTCGTGAAGGTACTAACCTCATGGACCATGTGGGTGTTTGAAAATTATGTATATTTAGAATAACTCAATTTTAAATTCCAATTGGAGCAAGATACAAGATGAAAAAAAAAACATGGACGAACATGTTCCTTGTTTATCCCATTCATACTTCCAAAAGATTTATTTTTATAATATTTAATAATATTTTGGTGAATTTATACTCAATTTAAAACTGAAATTACTACATTTAATAATATTTTTTTATTGGGTGAATTCTTACTGAAACAAAGTAAAAAATAATTATTTAAATTATAAAAAATTAAAACTCAACTCACAATTAAAAATTGAAATTGAAAATTTAAAACATAAAAATTCAAAATTAAAATTATTTTTATGTTTTAAAAATTTCATAAAATAAAACATAACTTCATTTCAAACATGACCATAAGTTTGCTACCTCGTCGTAGCTATTATTGCAATATTTATCTATAAGTATTGAATGATGGTAGTACTGATATCTTGTATCACCATTAGTAAAAGTCAAGAGAACACTCCACTTGATTCCTATATAGTATCTTTTGATACAAGAATATCTGCATGGAAATCATCTTCTTCTCTTTTATTCACAAATCAACCGATTATTACTAGCATCTCTCTCTATCTCTCTCTAGTTGGTTTTGCACAATTGATTGTTGGTCATTGTTAGATCAAAATGTAATAGTCATAAACACCACAATAGCTTGTGCTAATTAGTAGTAAAAAACAATATGAAATGGATTATTTTTAATATGAAAAGAGACTCAACAAATAACTTAAATAATTAGGAATGAATGATAATGTGCAAATACGAATGAAATAAACTTCCATTTAAATAGACATAGTTTAGTGTCTCGCGAAGGTATTAACCTTATGGACCATGTGGGTGTTTGAGAGTTTTGTATATTTAGAATAGCTCAATTTTACATTCCAATTGAAACAAGAAATAGGATGAAAAAAACATAGATGCGCATGTTCCATGTTTATCCAATTCATAATTCCGAAAGACTTAAAGTTTAACACTCCAACAACTACAATATTTAATAATATTTTTATATTTGGTGAATTCATAATAAAACAAAGCAACTCACAATTAAAAACTGAAATTGAAAAATTCAAAATTTAAAAACTCAAAATTAAAATTGATTATAGGTTTTAAAAGTTTCCTAACATAAAATGTAAATTTTCTCCAAACATGACCTTAAGTATGCTACCTCATCATAGCTATTTTAACAATATTTATCTATGAGTATTTAATGGTGATGGTACTCATATCATGTATCACCATTAGCAAAAGGCAAGAGAACACTCCACATGATCCCAATATCTTATCTTTTGATACAATGATCTATGCATGAAAATCTTCTTCTTCTCTTTTATTTATCGATCAACCGATTATTACTAGTATGCATCTCCCTCTCTAACTTTAGTTTATTGTGCATAATAGACGGTTGGTTATTGTTAGACTAGATTGTAATAGTCACAAGCACCACCATAGCTTGTGATAGCTAGCTGTAAAAAAAAAGCATGAAATGTAGTATTTTTTATATGTAAATAGACTCAACAAATAACTTAAACAATTAGGAATGAATGATAAAGTGCAAATACAAATGAAGTAAACTTCTATTTAAATAGACATAATTTTGTGGGTAGTGTATCCTGAAGGTATTAACCTCATAGTCGATGTGGGAGTTTGAGAGTTTTGTATTTACAATAGTTCAATTTTACATTCCAATTGGAACAAAAAATAGGATGAAAGGCTTAAAGTTTAACGCTTTAACAACTACAATATTTATTAACATTTTTTATATTTGGTGAATTTATAATGAAACAAAGCAACTCACAATTAGAAACTAATAATGAAAATTTAAAACTTAAAAATTCAAAATTAAAATTGATTTTAGTTTTAAACAATTTCATAACATAAAACATAAATTCACTCCAAACAGGACTTTATTTATGTTACCTCGCGTGTAGCTATTTTCGCAAAATTTACCTATGAGTATTGAATGGTGATAGTAATCATGTCTAGTATCACAATTAGCAAAAGATAAGAGAACACTCCACTTGATCCCTATATCGTATCTTTTGATACAATGATCTATGCATGGAAATCATCTCTTCTATTTTATTCACCGATCAACTGATTATTACTAGTATGTCTCTCTCTAACTTTAGTTTGTTATACATAATAGATTATTGGTCATTGTTAGACTAGATTGTAATAGTATAAGTACCACCA
The DNA here is from genome assembly GCA_037974875.1 of Cicer bijugum. Taxonomy (NCBI): domain Eukaryota; kingdom Viridiplantae; phylum Streptophyta; class Magnoliopsida; order Fabales; family Fabaceae; genus Cicer; species Cicer bijugum. The sequence goes on from JBBPBT010000584.1 coordinate 2,440,024, forward strand.
TAGCTTGTGCTAACTAGTAGTTAAAAAAAGCATTAAACACTATTTTTTGTATGTAAAGAGACTCAACGAATAACTTAAACAATTAGGAATGAATGATAAAGTGCAAATATAAATGAAGTAAACTTCTAGTTAAATAAACCTAATTTTGTAGGTAGTGTCTCGTGAAGGTATTAACCTCATGGACCATGTGAGTGTTTGAAAATTTTGTATATTTAGAATAGCTCAATTTTACATTCCACTTAGAACAAGATATAGGATGAAAACAAGCATGGATGAACATGTTCCATTACTATTACTATCATTAGTGATGAAACATTGATCTATTACTATCACTTTTTGTTATCAATGGCTAAATCAATAACGTTGTCAACACTCATTGTGTTTTTATTCACTATTTTATCATCATTGGGTGCTATTGAAACTTTTTATTACTTGATTTTGCTATACCAATGTTAATATTTTCTCATGTGATACTTGTTATAGGTTTAACTATTGTTTGAAAGATTGCAAGCAAAACTTTATTGTGTGATTTGGAGACGAAGAAATATGTTGTTGCCACAAATCTAAAGGTTAGCAACCATATACATGATTATCTTGCCTTTTGCATCCTCTCAAAATTGCATTTAAAATCTTTTAAACCGATTCGGGTGCATACACAAATCTTGGACTCTCTTGTTTAAAAGCTCACATTTCTTAAGCATGTATCAGAACTCTTTCTTTTCTAATAACTATTCTTATTATGACGATACTTTTATCCTTCTACGTAATAGTCTAATTCCTTTAACGAGTGAACTATTCCACTCTACATTTTATATACTTTCTGGTGACAGCTTTGAGAATATGATCAAACTAGATTGGTCACCTCCATTTCACAAGGATGACAGTTGTATTTATATTTTGAGTCTAGTTGGTGTCAATTTGACTCTTTGTCTCGCTCACACAAAATATGAGTTAGTGTCCAATATGTGTATTTTGAAATCCTACTACAAAGGAATTCAATGTCATTCCAACTAGCCCTTTCATGTCTCAATCATCATGTATAGTGACTTTTCAAAATTTTGGTTATGATCACGTTAGAGAAGATTATAAGGTGATTTAGTGGTTGAATTTCTTTCCTATAACCGACGTAGAATTTCCATTAGAGGAATGTTAAATGTACGACCAATTTGAGAGGTATATAGTCGAAGAAGTAATTCTTGGAGGAAACTTGATATCGAAATGCCTTATCTTAGCAAGGATGTGAGATTTTACATAGATGGAGTGTGTCATTGGTTGAGTATAAATGGTTACGGTAACATTAGTTATGTCGAGTCATGCTTGATGTCATTTGACTTGTGAAATGGGGTATTCCTTATGACACCTTTGCCCTTAGATATGGTTGACCGATTTGATATTTTGAATTTGGCGATGTTAAATGGATCCATTGTTTTTATAATATCCGAGGAAACAACTACTTTTCACATAAGAATCTTATGTGAACTTGGTGTGAAGACTTCATGGATAAAAATCTTCACTGTTGAGCATCTACTTTGCATTGAATATTCTATTGGAACAGAAAATGATGGATATATATTGTTGAGAAAAAATGAAATGAAGTAGTTTAGTTTTATTATAATTAAGAAGCTACACACAACATGATCCTTTAAGAGTAAGACAATGTAACACATTAATAAATCAAATAGAATCCAAAAAATTTATAAGGCAATTTCAAGAAGTTATTGGTTGAACATGTAAGCAGTTCAAATGCACACACAAAATTTTTAAGCAACATTCAAAAAACTACAAGAAACTTTACAATTTAGATAATAAGAAACTTTACAATTTAGATATCACAAAATAAGACAATATTTGGTAAAAATTAGATAGCTAACATAATACATAAGTAAACACAACTAGCATGATTGAAATTGAATCGACACTTGACCCACTTGATGTGATTGGACAGATGATACCACTAATGTGACAACTTAAAGTTTGAAATAATATATTAATAAATTATACGCATATAAATGAAAACATTTTAAAACAAAAAAAGAAAGAAACTTTTACATGTAGTTAGGATATCACGTTTCTCCTAGTACACATAGAACACTTTAAACTTTTTTCCTCAAATAAAACAATCAATAATAAAATCGGGGTGAGTTTGGATATCATATTGATGATATAATATAACTAAGAAAAACATGAAAATAATCATAATAAAACAGTATCATAACACATCATGGTATGTTAAAATGTTCAAGAAAATAATATCAAATTACAACGTCAAAATCACTCAACAAAAATAAATATCTCATTATAATATCAAATCATCAGAGAAATTATTATCAGTTTCGAAACACATTAATCACAACAAAACAATCACAGGACAATGCAATGCTAGAGGTTAGACTATATAGTTCTTCACAATCCAGTACCATTCAAACTTTGAAGTGTTTGGTCAGGAGACTTGATATCATGTCATCACACAAGTGGACAAACAAATCAAATTGTCCATGTTCTCATAGATCCCTTCAATTCAACCCAAGACACATATAAATGACGATCAAGGTAAACGTGAGTTGTATGGTAGCTCCTGAATTTGGTGGGCTACCTCTAAGTCACCTACAAATTCTCCATTAGAATACCTCCAAGGTCTAACATTCTTGTTGTAAGACTCAACATAGACCTCCATGATTAGACTCATTTGTACTTCTCCAACATTACCAGAGTTGTCCCTAACATTAAATTCCTCCCCTAGTTAGCCTATGATACTCCACCAAAAGCACCATCCTCGACATTGGTCAGATTAATCATAATTCCATTAACTATAGTGTAACATAAATATAATCATCACAAATTCATAACATCGAAATTATCAAATATAAAACAACTTTACAAATTATGTAGTAACCACTTCATGGGACATGTATGGTTACAAAAAAAAACATATAACACATAATAGGATAATATTTAGTAAAAATCAGATAATGAACATAATACTCAAGCAACTACAACTGATTTGACTGTCATTTGTCTGACACTAAATCGACAGTCGACCAATCCAGTTTGATTGGACATACATATATTAATACCACTAATGTAACACCTTAATTCTCTAAAATAATATGTTAAAAAATTAAATTTGGATAAATAAAAAATAAAAATAAAAAACATTTAAGAAAGTAACAATTGAGAGTTTCAAGAATGACAATTCAAAATGTTATATCTTATTATTAACATTTAAGTACAGCCAACAACATGTTGTTCTGCTGGTAAGCCGTCGCACCCTATCACGTTTGGGTATGGAGATACAAACCCCAACAAGCCCGTCAGTTTTCATTTTCTGTTTGTATATGAAAACTATATATACACTTATCATTATAGCCTTATAGGTAGACGCTAATTCGATCTAGTACTCATAATAGGAGTTGCACTTTCAAGACTAGATTTCAGTTAACATCATATAAGAGCTAGAGACAGAACCATTACTATTAATCTTTGATATTGGCACTAGAAGAGCAGGGAAAATCCCATCAATCATATGTTGAAAAGGATTCGAAGGTTTTGGAATTTAATATAAACCTTCCAACATTTTCACCACAACACTCATTGTTGGTCTTGATTCTGGCCTATACTGAACACATGACAAAGCTACCTAAACCATTATCTCTACAATCTCTTTATTTTCTTCCTCAATCTCACATGATGCTACCAACTCTTCCACTCCTTCAGCATCAAATATTTTCTAAACCCACATTGGAAGCCATTCTTGGCTATCTGAAAGACTAACATCATGGTTTCTTCTCCTACCAATAATTACAAATAACAACATACCAAAACTCTTATTGGTTTCTCCTTTTCCATATCATTGAGAAATTTATCCATTGTAACTGTGATGAAGTGTGAGTCTCCATTAACTGGTCTACGTCTATGTCTTCTTCCATATTCCTTTGATTTACGGATTTTTAATAAAGACAAAAAAGACCATTACATAATACAAGAAGAAATAAATTTCTGTACCTATGCCGATGAGATTCGGAATTGAAGTGTCATCAGAGGTTGACATTGGATAATAGATAACAATTCAAATTGAATGAAGGGAAGATACAACGTAATTTGAGTTCTATGGTTTTGTTCGTTCTTTAAGCTAAGTCTTAAAACGCGTTTTTATTAAATTTGATAGAAATTGATTTGTGAAATTACTTTCAAAAATCTAAAGGATATTGAAAATGATGTGTGTGCCAATAATGTGAACAAGTATATAATATATTCAAAACTCCGTGAAGTTATGGAAGATTGTGGCTTTTTAATCGAAACGTGTTTTTATTATTTGATTGCAATTGAATTGACCATAAAATTCATATCAAACTCCTTAAATTAGGATATCTTTGCGTATTGTGTAAAAAAAAATATATATTTGCATATTTTAAATAAAATAAAACAGTTTAATTCGTAAAAATACTTTATGTTCGCATTTTTAAAATGTATGTTCATTCTACTTGTTAATAACGAAGTAGAATTTTTTTGAAATAAAGAATTATCTACATTTTTAAAAATAATGAAAAATATCAAGAAATTATTCTCGTGACTTCTCGAAATCTATTTTCATAAAATAACGTTTCATTTTATCTTTGAAAATAATTTATTTCAAGAGTCTATTATCAAAATAAAATTAATACATATTTTAAAAAATTAAAATAAAAAATATTTTCATAAATCAAATGGCTTTGAGATTGTAGATTTCAAGTAGGACGAAATACAGTCTAACAAAATTTCATTTTCAATTTCTATGTTGGTCCCTAAGGGTTGAGGTGACCTCCAAAAGACAAATGAAATTCTTGATAGTCTCATAATTGAAAGAGTTATTTGTGTTGGTTTAAGTTGAGGTTAATCATTAGAATTTTAAACAATTTTCATGTACTAATGTATTAGTAGACAACTTATTAGAACTTGACATATTAATTCTTGTTGTAGAAAATGAGAAAATTGTCTCTCAATTTCAATGGAACTTACTCCTTAATACAAAAGACTGAACTTGTTGATTACAAATTAGATTTTTTCGAGTTCAACAATCACCATGTTCTCGATTTTGGTGCTAAAAAAGGAATTAAGGTGTTGACGTGTTGTTAATGGTCAACTAAGGATCCATTTTGTTGGTAGACTGTTATTGTTATAGTAGAGAAGTCTTCCTTTTTGTATAGGAGTCAATTCTTTGTTACACTTTTATATATAATAATAAATAGGATAAATAGCACCTATAATCCTTTAATTTAATTTCAGTTAACGTTTTAGTCATTTATCTGTTTTTTTTCTTTTTGATTTAGTCCTTTATTTTAATTTTAAGTGACAATTTAAGTTTTTATGTTTTAAAATGTTAACAATGTTATCCTTTTTTCTACAAAAATTCATCAAAATTTTCAAACAAAACTCGTAAATTTAGTTATATTCTTTAATATAAAATAAACTTTATCAAATTTGTAGCTCAAATCTTCAAATAAACTCATATTTGTCATTCTTTATTTGATGTTGTTAGAGATGAAAATATGAGTTTATTTAAAGATTTAAGTTATGAATTTGATGAAATTGCATTATATTGAGGATGATAATTAATTTTATGAGTTTTGTTTGAAATTTTTTATGAAATTTTGCAAAAAATAAGGATAACATTGTTGACATTTTAAAACATAAAAGATCAAATTGTCACTTAAAATTAAAATAAATG
>JBBPBT010000584.1:2453727-2481988 GCA_037974875.1 Cicer bijugum
TTAATTACACATCAAATCATTAAATATGTTATTGAAATTTATAAAGTCTAAATTTTAATTTAAACCAAAAAAAAAATTAAAAATTAAATTAAATAAAGAAAATGAATTGAGAAAAATTTAAATTGAAAAGATCTAAATCTAAAATCTAAATATCATTTTTAAGAGTGGTAAATATTACATTTAGATGGACACGTTGTTTAAAAACAATGACCTTTACCAAAAAGTAAAGAACAAGTAATTGGATTACATTTCTATAAATTTATTTCGACCTTCATTGATTTCTGTTTTGTAATACAAATCCATCAAAATTAATTTTCAAAAAATTTAAATTGATTGGCAAGTTTAGGAAATTTGATTTTTCTTTTGGTCAATCTAAGAAATTAAACTGTGAAACTCTTACAATTTTAAAGATTAGAATAAGGATTTTTGTCACATAAGAATAAATGAGAAAAACATAAACCAATCGAATGTGAGCATTTCCAACAATGAATTCAATAAAGATTCATTAATTGAGGTCTACTGTGTGTCACCTATTCATTTTTTATTCAATCCGTGAACTCACATGTTCATTAAAAAGGGTTCACCACTAACAAATTATTTATTTATTATTATTTATAAATTAATACAAAAAAAAAAGGTAACCGTATCAAAGTACCGTTCCTTCATAAAAACATGATGACAACTTGACTCATCTACAACAGTGAACTTACCAAAAACTGGAGGTTACGTAATTACATCTGGTGGACGAATTCATTTTGACTACCGTTTAAAAAAACATTATCAGAATCAATTCTATTAGCCTATTCGGTGAAATCCTAAGACCCTTCTAAGAGTAAGATTTGTATTATATCAAAATAATTTATTTGTATTGAGTCAAAGTGAGATACTTTTATTTTTTTTTATCAAATATGATTTTGCGTATATATTTCGCCAAATTTATTCGTCTAACAATATTATTATCCACAATAATTTTTTTAACAACATAATACATTTAAAAACTAAATTATCCTCCCACAAACAAATTCCTTCTCCAACTCCTTGAATCAAATTTCTACAGGACCTTGTAGTTCAGCCTCCTTACACCCCACGAAAATAATTGAAAGATGATATATAACGAAGACTTTGGAGAAAGAAATAAATAAACCTTTCATACAATAAAGTTGATACCGTAAAAAAACAAAATTATTCAGATTTTTAATTATATGTGACCATAAATATTGTTATGGTATTTTAAGAAATTATATTACTAGACATTATGGTAACAAATGATAAAACGTTTATGTAAAATTAATACTATTTCATAAATATAGTTATTAGACTTTAATATGTATATATACTAACCGCATAAAATAGTTTTATATACATTCATTTACATATCACTATATTATTGTATTCATATTTAAGAAAATATTGTTATGAAATATTTTAATAGTGGCTTCTGGTCGGACGTTTCTGTAAAATATTAGATATTGTTCAAACGTATTAAGTTAAAATTCTTATTAACACAAAGTAAATTGAGTTTGGAGTTAAAATTGGTACTTTAATTTAATACACACAAGAGTTATTCGAGAGCTTAAATTTAAATAGTTAATAAATTTTAATTAAACTTGAGTCAATTAGAAGTATTTGAGTTAAATCACTAACTTCAACAATTATTAGTTAAGATTTATTTACCTTGTTAACCAAACTTCCAATTATTAGAGTGAAGTATTTGTGAAGACAAAAAAAAAAAACATCCAAGAGTTTGTGTGTAATTAATCTCACATCTATTAGGAATTAAAAAAAATAATAGATATATAAGAGAAATAATTCATATACATAATATTTTAGGATTTTGAATAGATATATAGTATTAAGATATCTTAAGAATGTTAAGTCAATTGTTCATTCATGACTCTTCAACAAGTAGTATTAGAATCATGATTCGGTTTAGTAGGAGAGTAAAAGTGACTTATACTTTAGGAAAATATTATTGGAATTCACTTGAAATTCGAGTATAAATAATTAATCTCACATCAACTAAAAATTGAGAAAATCTTCTAAATCTTTTATATTCATTGATAATTATAAGATATTATTCTAACCACTTAAATGATCAACTCTTTTGACAAATATTTTCGTTTTTATTTCTTAATAAAATTTTCTTGAATCTTCTACGTTTCCACTTTTTATTCCACTACAAACAAAATATATTTTAGTATAAACTTTTCTCCCACATGCCAATCCAGTTCCAACTTCCAAGTATCACTCAATAATAATTTCTGTCTTGCCACCAAGGCTACTAATAACATCAACATCAACAAATTCATTACAGCATTTATTCTTGCAGCACTCATCAATTCCACTTGTCTCAGACAACTCTAAATCATCAGTGGATTTGTCCATTTTACCCTCATCACACATTTTAACTTTTTCTAAACATAAATCATTGCAAGGCTTCCTAACATGAACTTCAACAAACATATAACTTCCATGATCATTTCCACAAGATTCAATTTTTCTTGCCTTTGTAGTTTCCACATTATCAGTAACATTTTTACAACACTCTTTACCACACTTCTCATCACTAAGAAGTCCTTTTCTCACATCGACATTAACTTCCAAAAAATTTCCATATTTATTAGACCTTGTTGAAGATTCACTTTCATCTTTTTTACTCTCTTGTAAAATCAACATGCTATTGAGAATCACAAACAAACATGTTCCAACATCAGTCAACACAGCAAGCCAAACCAATGGATATCCTGCAATTGCCAATGCAAGTATGGCACATTTGAATCCAACTGAAATAATGACATTCTCAATGAGCTTTCTAGTTGTTTTTCTTGCTAGACGAATCGCTTCGGGTACTTTTCGGATGTCGTTCGACATGAGAATTGCGTTGCTTGTTTCATTTGCAAGAGCTGAACCTGATATTCCCATTGAGATTCCTATGTCAGCTGTGGCTAATGCAGGTGCATCATTTATGCCATCTCCTATCATGGCTGTTGTCCCTTGTTTTTTCAGATTTTCAATTATTGTTGCTTTTTCATGAGGTAGAAGCTCTGCATGAACAATGTCTATAGCATGGTTTAACTGTAAAGAATAAGTCAGAAATGCAGCATTAATGATCAAAACTGAAAAGGGAAATTTGTAATATTAAATTTGAATTATAATAGAAAGGAACTACAACCACCCTGCAATCCATTTTTCATATTTTTTCTTTTGAAAACATAATTGTAAGAGAATTGTTGGTTAAATAGACTATAGATTTTCTGTAACCATACCTGACTCTGAACATACATAGCAACCTGAGAGCTATCTCCTGTCAGCATAACTGATCTCACACCCAATAACTTTAGCTCTTCCATTGCCTCTAAAGCACCTGATCTGCAAGCATCAACTAGGCTGAAGACTCCAACTAGAGTTTGTCCACAGTGCTGTTTCTTGGCAGAAATCTCATTGCTTTGAAATTGCAATTGGCAGTCAACTATAAATATGATAAAATAGTTCAATTATAGTGTTGTGATGTCAATCGCAAACTGCCAAAAATAACAGTTTCGTTTAAATTTCGCAGTACCAAAATATTATAATACCACTATTTGACATTTTATACTAATTCGGATATCGCTGAATCATAGCAATTTATTCAAATTCTACTACTATATATCGTTATAGCAGCCATTTAACACTATAAGTTAAACTAAAAAATGAAATGATAAAATAATGAAGCACATATACTTTTTTTTTAGATTAAATGAAGTACATATTTAAATCTATTCATATAAACATTAGGAAAATCACATATTCAGATATTCTAAAATAGAAAACCTACAACAATTAATAAAGTTTTGAATAAAATCACCTCTTTCAGATTCTGCTCTGATACCAATTCTTCTATTTCCTATATAGATATCCCTCCCATCAATTGTACCAAAAATTCCTTCCCCTGGAAAATTTTGAAAATTCTCCACATTTTCTGGAACTGGTTTGATAGAGTGCAACATTCCATATTCCACTAGTGCAGCTGCCACTGGATGACTTGATTTACTCTCAATACTTGAAATCCTACAAAAGTATTCATTAACTAAATTAAGTTTTTCTTCACAGAATTAAAAAGTTGATCTCCATACACATAACACAAACATTCAAAAAATCATTAAAAAATTGAGATAAAAATAACGAAAATATAGATTTAGAAATCGAATTTTAAGATATTTTTCGTGGAGGAACTTTTATAAAGATGTAAACATATCTGAAAAAAAAAAACCATTAAAATATATATATGTTTGGTTCAAGTAGAGACTAAAACTACTTGAAAGATAATTTTGTAGGGCCATCAAAAAATATAATTTTTTTATGGAGACTAAAATCGAAAATTTTAAATTTTAAATAGAGTAAAAACTTATTTGACCCTTAAATAAAAAATAAATTAAATATTCATTTCACCCCTGCAAATATAACATTTTTTTCTTTCGATCCCTATTAAAAAATGATTTCGGTCCTTACAAATATTCTACATTTTGCTACTCATCTTTAGTATTTTGTTTTAGACTCTGCAAAACGTGTTCATGATTATATCGGTGTCAGAAGTTTACATGTATTATTTATTTTAAGCATAACGTAGTTCATATAGGAGAGAGTAAAATCAAATATTCTATATAGGAGAGAATAAAATCAAATATTCTGTATATTACAAAGACCAATTCCAACATAAAAAAAGTTCGAAGAGACTAAAATAAAACAAAAACTAAAAGAAACGCGTAGTATATTTGCAAAGAAGAAGAAAACAAATTTTACATAGACTACAGAAAGAAAAAATGGTATACATCTTTAAATCATAAAAAACATACCAGTACAATAAGGTTTCATTGTCAATGTCATCTGAACCACTAAAGTCTGTTACACTAAACTCTCCTCTTGTTATGGTGCCTGTTTTATCAAAAGCCACTGTCTTAATCCTAGAAAGTGTTTCAAGATAATCACCACCTTTCAATAGTAACCCACTTATTGCAGCTTTTGTGAGAGCACAAAAGATTGCAACAGGTGTGGAGAGGATAAGAGCACAAGGGCATCCACTTAATAAAACCACAAGTGATAGATGAAACCAAGGCTCAATGTCAGGAACAGTTATTGCAGCTGGAACCACAGCAATGCTAGCTGAAATCAATACAACCACTGCAATACAACATAAACATAATGCAAATATTATGTTTGAATTTAATTTTTATACACTGTCAGTTAAAACAGTTTTACACCGTTGATAAATCATCAAAAATCATATAAGCACCTTTAGAAGTAATAACAATTTAAGTCAAATGTTTTTAATCATCTGATAATTATGATTGATTTAGTGTAAGATAATATAGTTCACTAGCATAATTATTAATCCAAGGATCAATCTTTGACTGTGAAAGCAATAACTAGTGAAAATTTTTTTATCCACTTCCACAAAAAGAAGAAAGTTGTGTACATGATGATACATACCAGGAATATAGTATTTTGCAAAAGTATCTATGAATCTTTGTGCTTGTGATTTTCTGCTAGAAGCTTCTTCAACAAGTCTTGACATTTTAGCCACCACTGTGTCTTTTGCCAACGCTATAGGTCTTACACTTATATATCCTAAATGATAAGTACACAAGACAGACGCATGTGCATGTCAGATACGGGGACACGCCTAATCAAAAGTGTGTCTGCACTTCGTAGAAGCTGAATAAGGAGAAAAAAAAAACAAGATTTGAAAAACAATAAAATACTTAACCATTCATATTAATAGTTCCAGCCCAGACAAGTGAATCTGATTCTTTGGTGACAGGGAAGGATTCTCCTGTTAACATTTTTTCATCAACTTCACACTTTCCATCCACCACAACTCCATCAAGAGGAATAGCATCACCAGCCTTGACTGCAAGGATTGTGTTGATCTTAACCTCATTGACATCAACTCGTTCACCAGTCTCGGCAACGATGGCCATTTGAGGAGCCATGTTTGTTAAAGATGACATTGCAACCATTGCCTGTGAATGTAATAATGAAAGAAGGTATAGACATGAAACTCAAATGTCAAATGTTTTCTTATGTCTTTTAGATAGTGTCAGCGATGGCAGACCACAGAAAATAGATGTTTGTTCAAATTCCATTATGCTTTAGTGCTTTTATAGCCTCTATTTTACTACACTTTATACTAATAGAGAAACAATAGCAGTTTGCTAAAATTTCACCGCGCTACAGTGCCTCTGTATTTGACAATACTTAGAACTTAGAGAGAAACAAGAGTGTACATTAATATGTACCGTAAACCTTGTGAGTACATTTATATAGCAAGAAACTAGAGACATGTAAGGAAAAAAAATTGGTATTATTCAAGTAGTGAGGGTAACATAATATAGCATAGTGTCAAGGAGAAAGAGGGAAATAATGAAATCACCAAACCTTGTGAGTTTGCTCTTGTTTCAAGCCACTGAGCAATGGAAAACAGAAAGATGATGACTCCACCATCTGTAAAATCTTGTATAGCAACAGTACCACATACTGCAAGATTTGAATGATGAAACATAAGATGAGATAGAAAGTGTAACTAAGCTAATAAGTAATTATGTAATTCAAACCAAAGTATCACTCATTTGTGGAAAATGCTACCTGCAAATACAACCAGAATGTTGATATTAAGAGTAAGAGCCTTAATGGAAGCTATAGCTCTGAATAGAACTTTAGGGAATCCAATAGCAACAGAACCAAGAGCCAACCATCCTAAAGGAGGATATATGTATTTCAAAAATGAAAGTACAAGTAACAAGCCACATGCCATTGTAGGAAAGTCTAGCCATTTCTTTTCATTATTATTGGACTCTCCATGTGGTCTATAACTAGCTTCAAGACTTGCAGTATTCAGTGCATCAGCTGAAACAATCACAAAAGATCATGAGATTCAGATAATATATTTTTTTTTGTCTTATCTCTCCAGTTTTAAGGGAAAGGGATACTGGTAAATCAGAGTTCAATTGAGAAATAAATAAAATTTGATCAAATATTATTTCGGCCATAGTTCGATCTTGGCTATTTGGAAAAGAGTTTAAGCAATAAGCAGCATATAACATTAACAATAACAAAGAAATAAGAATAACAATTCTAAAATCTTATAATAAGTAACATAAGATCTTTTAATCCTATACATATTTAAAATTATAAATAACATGTAACACTACACATGAAACCAAGAAACAAAGAAAGTTAAAATCAATCACATAAAAAAAAGTCAACTTCCTTCTCCTAGTTATTTTTAGATATTCAAAAATTGATCCCTAAAATATACAAATTCATGTTGTATATAAAGAGGGAAAAAAACATAGAATTAACCTATTTGTGACTCAGAAATAAAGAGAACATCATGGACCACAGTAACTGTTCTAGTAGGAACAATCACTGAAACATCTTTGACACCATGAAGAGGCTTTAGAATTCTTTCAACCAGTGATGCTTCTGTAGCACAACACATTCCCAACACTTCAAAGTTGCTTCTCTTCATATTCTCATCAACCATTATGTCTCTTATTTCACTCAATTTCAAAAGGAAAAATAAAACAAGACACAAAGCCTCTAAGACTAAAATAAAAATACAATAATCTAATTCTATGGTTTAAGACTGCACAATTTTTTTTTCTATTTTATAAAATAAGAAAGTAATATCTGACTTTGTTGGAGGAAAATGTAGCTGACGTTATTAATTTTAATAAATTATAAGTCCATTGGATGATTTACTTCGTACCATGATTTATTTAATTTAATGTAAAGAAATTTCATATTGTTCAATCAATTATATAACTTTGTTGGCTTAAGTATGCATTTAATTTCTGTAAAATGTACAAAATTTGATTTTAGTCTTTCTTAAAAAAAATGTTTTATAAAGTATTTGTAAAATACAAACGGTTTTGTTTTAGTTTTTAATGTTTTACACCGTTTTATATTATTTTTATTTTGTTGCCAAAAGAAAAACATGGCATGAATCATGACATCTCTTAGCACACCTAGAAAGTCGTCCTTGAGCTTTGTACTGCACTTGGAGAGTATGCATTTTGTTTTAGTTTCGTTAAGCTTGTCCACCCTATTATTCTATATATGCTTAATTATACTTTTGTTATAAATCTAAGATGAAGTAGAAGGTTGATACTAACTTTGCATGTGAGTGTTCATGGCCTTAATCAATTTGAGTTTTACGTTTTAATGATTAACTAGAATATTATCTGTGCGTTACGTGGAATATATAGACTTTAACATTTTAGTATTAGTGTGAATATGATTTTAAATTTTTAAAAATAGTATAATTTATTGATTTTGTTTGTAGAGTATTTTTTTCAAATAAATTTATTTGAGTAATTATTATATGTAAGTTTATAAACACACGTGCGATATTACGTAAAATATTTTGGAGAATGTAATTGCAATTAATTCATATATTAAATTTTATCCATTCAATTAGTATGTTAAAATTTTAGTTTTATTTTAATGAATGAATAAGATTTAAAACTGATAAAAATATGTAAATTTTGATCAATCAATTTATAATTTAATGTCTTGTATCACAAATTTCTAAATAAAGAAATACTAAATTGTATGTGTCATTGTCTTACGATTTCTAAATAAACATAAACAATATATGATACAGAATAATTTTCACAAATTTTTGTCATTTATATATTTCTTGAGAAACATTTGAAAGACCAATATATTAATTGAAGTTAAAACCATAAAAAATTATTTTGTTTATATACAAAAAAACCATAAAACCATAAAAATTGGAGTTAAAACCATAAAAAAACCATTTGAAAGACCAATACATTTGAAAGACCAATGTGTCCTACAAAAAAAAATTGGTTAAGCAATTTTGTTTATATACAACTAATAAATTAAATTTTCATCAATTAAAAAAGATAAAATTACGTACCCTGAATTATATGGTGCGAAGAAAAATTTATCCTTTTCTATATTTTCTAAAAACATATCTACAATGTATTTCTTTACATTGTCTGGATCGAGTTTCCACATTGACATCTTATGCGGAGACAAGAATGAGTATTTATTTGACAATTTCCTCGTGTACACGACCTTCTCATACAAAAACCTTTAATGAAAATTTTAAACTAGATTAATTACCAATACATTTAATTAATTACCAATAAATGCAATTAAAAGTATTTTTTTACCTTATGTACAAGCTCATTACAGTAGCACTAAGCTCCTTATGTTCGAGAAGTTCGTATATGTGCTCCTTTCCAAGAAATTCATCATACTCATCTCCGAATATATCTTTATTCATGGGTACGATGCACGAATCGTCGCTGCTACCCATGTTCCTTTTTACTTGGATGTCAAGACACGCCCCGTATTTACCAAGGCATGGCTGACTTATTTTAGGAGCAGCAGCAGCGACTGATTTTCCCCGATCCAGTTTTTTTCTTGCTGCAAGTTTGGAAGCTTTATTACCCTCCGACCTTTGTGATTTGGCAGCTCTATTAACCTCCAATTTTTGAGGTTTGCTGCCTTTTGTTGGTTGTACGAGTGGTTTATTTATTTGGACCTACAAAAATGAGGTTAAATGTTAATTTATTGAATCTGAAAAAATTGGCAAACCTTATGCAATAAATGTGACAAACCTTTTCGGGAGATGTAACTGATTCGTTTATGGGAATTTTTTTATCGAGGGCAACAAGGTTTGTGGGCCATGCCACGTAACTACCAATAGCGTCGCCCAATAACTGCATATCTCTATCGTTGTCCGGTATCGGCAATGGTGCAGTTGGTTCGAAAGCAACAATAGGCGATACTTTGACATGACCCACATGGATCGGAGTATTGTGCAATACCGAAGTATTGTACAATTTTCCTTTTCTCACCTTCCGATGAGTAGGCGAGGACAAGTATAGGACACATGGAGTGACACCCTAAATTAATAGTTAAAACATAAGTACGGTTAATATATAAGTTTGTTTAATACATAAGTAATTACATAAGCAAGTAAATAATTAATTACCTCGGGAATACTTTTCAGACCGATGTTGCAACTTGCGGTTTCAATCTCCATTTGTATTTCATGTTGGAGTTGATCCGAGAGTTGCTTGTCTTTGTTCGTTTTCACCAATTGTACCACTTGCTCTGTAAGTATTCTGAGCTTCTCTAATACTTCCTCGTTGGAAGGATTTTGGCGCTTCTGTTGAGGAAAAAAGCTTTTGGGTGTTACGCCAAATTCTTTCCCCCTAACCCGACCAGAATACTCAGGGACATTAAACACTTTACCAAGAATGTCCCTGCAAGTATCCTTGTTGCCCTCCGGATTTTTAGAACTTTGTTCGATAATCTCCTAAAATACACGTAACATTAAAAAGATAAGTTCAATAGCATTTTTAAAATACAACATTAAATAGTATTCAAGTGATAAATACAATATTAAAAAATATTAAAGTGATAATATACTTACACAAAGTTCTACTATTTTTTTGACATTTTCATTATCAACCATTCCGTCTTTATTAACTCGCGCTTCCTTTCATAATATATGACAACCCAATGGTTGATCGACTTGGGTGTCTTTTCGCTATTCGTTAGGATCATAAACAAAATAATACAAATTAGTTACAAACTTTAGTTTATAATACAAATTACTTCATTATATAAAAGTTATGTTTAATTACTTACAAGTTGTTGATCAAGGCGTGCATATCCCATACGTGATTTTTTGTATGGGTGTGTTGGATTGCTTGCCCGTTCGCGATTTGCCTTACTAATATTCTATATAAAAAAAGTAGCAATTGTATAAAAATTTAAAATACGCTACGAATATGAATAATAAAACACAAATGCTAATAAATTAATCACTTACGACAAACGCGGAGTCAGAACGTTTGGAAACAAATGCACTTCATTCATCGTTTGATATATAATATTTATATATTTTTGGAGGTTCAACATTTTTGTTTCCTTCTCTATCTTTTAGATAGAAATTTGAGAGATGAGATCTAAATCCACGATGGATCTTCCTAACAACTCTCAAAACATAACTCTTTCGTCCTTCATCAAGAACAAAAGTCGTCTGCAATGAAAAAAATTATAAGTAAAGTTTTTCAATGAAAAAAATTATAAATGACAAAAGAGTGGATCAAAAAATTTACTTGAATGTCATTCCATATTATATCTTTGACATCCTTCAATGCCTTATCTCTCCAATCGTCAATCGTAATTGGAATATTTTGACGAACAACAGCCCCAATATAGCTTACAAACATAGAGCTGTTGGAGTCAATTGGCTGACCACTCTCATTCCAGCCAACCTAATAAACTCATATAGTAAGTACATGCTATTAAAAAAAGATAAAAAAAATACACAACAAACAAAATATGATATAGTATAACCTCAAACTTGGTGCCATTGCTCCTTGCTTTAATCACGTTTTGCATTATAGTTGCACCATGTTTGACTTCATTTTCATAAGTCTTAGCGGTGCCAACATCTTCATTTTGACATTCTAAATCTTTGTTTGTATCCATTTAACTACAACAAGTTAAACATGCAGTTTAGTATAACATCAACAAGCTCAACATGCATCATGCATTATTCTAAACAAGCTCAACATGTATCAGTATATTTTAAACAAGCTCAACATGCATTTTAATGATTACAAAAAATGAATAACATCAATACCTGAATAATGGTTCGAAGAAAGATGAAATGCGAAGAAAAGAGGGTTCACAGAAATATGGTTCACAGAAAAACGGTTTGAAGAAATACGTAATGAGGGTTACGTATTTTAATGAAAATATATTGTGTGCAATGGGAGAGATGATCTTGGATGGAAATAAGGTTTGAAATGAAGGAGATGATCGTGGAAATAAGGTTCGTAATGGATGGGATTATAGGGTTTGCAAAAGAAGAGAAGAACGATGAAGGTTGAGATGATAGTGAAGTTTACGTAATGAAGAGGAAATTGAAGCGTTACTGTTATATATAAAATCCTTTTACATCGCTTTTTTAAAACCTTTTTACAGCGCTTTTTTAAAACCCTTTTATAACGCTTTTTCAAAAAGCGCTCTAAAAGGCCTAAGCCTTTTACAACGCTTGTTTGAAAAGTGCTCTAAAAGGCGTCCTTATTTAATTTTTTAAAAGGCTCTTTTACAACGCTTTTCCCAATAAGCGTTGTAAAAGACCTCATTGTTTTAGTATGTTATATAATGTTTTTTTAAAGCCTTTTACAGCGCTCGTCCAAATAAGCGTTGTAAAAGGTCTCTTTATTTTATTTTTAAAAGAGTCTTTTACAGCGCTTTTTTTAACAAGCGCTGTAATAGACCTCCAAATAAGCGCTGTAATAAACCTTCTTCTTTAAAGCCTTTTACAGCGCTTTGCAAATCGATTGGTTAATCTATTTTATAACTCACATAACAAAGCTTGTACTGAGTCAATTGATTGGCAAACATATTACTAAAATGTTTTTAATCAGGTCTGTGTTCTGTGATTAAAGAAATCGATTGGACAATCGATTTGATATATTTTTCTTAAGCTACTGGTTTTGCGTTACTCGATTAATTAATCGATTGCATGAATGACTTAGTTCATCATTTATCAGAAACATATTGCATAATCGATTGACACATCGATTTGAACTAAATATCTGAGTTACTGGGACAAGTTAAGTCGATTGGAGTAAATGTCTGAGTTACAGGGAGAATTTAGCCCATTGCAAATCGATTATGTCAATGAAAGGGAGTCGACTGAGTAATCGATTGTTTTGATCTCGTTGTTTGAACAAAATAAGTATAATCAATTAGTCAATCGATTCTGATATAAACTGAGTATGAGTTTCTGATATATGCATTAAAAGAATCGATTAGGAAATCGATTAGTTCATTATACCAACATTTGGTTTATTTTGGTTCAATATTGGATGACATTAAAAACATTGTTATCATTGTTTATTGGATTAAAAACATGTTATCACAATACTTTAGGAGATGTTAAATTATTAGAAATGAGAACTTCTGAATAATCTATGCACTTAGCAAAAGAGAATCTCTGTTCAGATCAGTTCAGTTCATGTAAATCAAGCTAAATATAAAACACTCATTGTTACATGAACTTAGTATAAAACACTCAATTCAAATATCACAATAATTCAGATTACATGCATGGCTTATATAAAACAATTAAACATGTACATTAAGATGCCCTTCTTCTTTTCCTGGTGGGATTCACATTTGTTTGTACATTTACAATATGAAACGATGGATTAATCCAAATTCCCTCATCATGATCATCTCTAAGATATAAACCATCATCAGTTGAATCAATTTCATGTGGTTGTTGTGATGTTGCAAATAAAATATCATTACCAACATCTTCATCATTATTGTTATCATCACTTATTTTATTGGTCGATAGGACAACATACCATTTATTATCAGAAGGATCAGTGACATAAAACACTTGTTGAGCTTGCGACGCTAAAATAAAAGGCTCGTATGTATCAGTATCGAAGTCTGTTGAAGCATATGTTGAACTATTCTCAGAATTAATGTTTCCTTTTTTTTTTTTCTCACCATGTCTTATCCAACATATGTAGCTTTGATCAATTCCATTATATACTAGATGTCCTTCTAATTCATCTTTTCTAACCCGTTTCCCAAAACAACATTTTAAACAAGGACAAACTACTCTATTTGGATCTTTTGTATTCTTCACTGCAAACTCAACAAACTCCTTCACTCCAATTTCATACTCTTTTGACAATCGATTGTCAGACATCCATTTCCTATCCATATTATACGACCTATATAAATGCAGTTACAAAAATAATAAGCTTTCAAAACATATCAACAAGTTTCAAAAAGAAACCAATATCAACATATCTAATAACAATTTCAAAACAGAAAAGATTTCAAAACATAATAGATCAACAAATTTCAAAAAAAAAAAAGATTTAATATATAACAATTTATTAGTTTTCAATTATATATAACAATTTCAAAACAGAACAGATCATGTGGTATGAATTTTTAATTTGACAAAAACAAATTAAAAAATACCTGAGACAACGTATGTAGATGGTCGAGGGTTCCCAACGTATATAATTATTTGAAAGATGTATTTTACAGCATTTGTACTAAAAACGCTGTAATAGGTAGTTAAATTCAATGAAAGCGCATGTATTTTATAGCGCTTGTGAAAAAAGCGCTGTAATAGGTGGTTCAATTATTTGAAAGCGCATGTATTTTACAGCGCTTGTGAAAAAAGCGCTGTAATAGGTGGTTCAATTATTTAAAAGTGCATGTATTTTACAGCGCTTGTGAAAAAAGCGCTGTAATAGGTAGTTAAATTGAATGAAAGCGCATGTATTTTACAGCGTTTGTGAAAAACACGCTGTAAAATAATACGCGAAAACGCTTCATTTTACAGCGCTTTTGTGAAAAGCGCTGTAAAAGCCTTATAACATTATGCGCAAACGTTATATGACCCTACAACAACGCTTTTTTTACAGCGTTTGTCAAAAAAGCGCTATAAAAGGCTCTGTTATTTTTAAAATATATTTACAACAACACTTGTGTTTAGCAAGCGCTGCAAAAGGGGCGTTGTTAAATGTCATTTTTGGCGTAGTGTGTTGATGCTGAGTTACGTTCAAGTAAACAAAGTTGTAAGTATATTCACTAGATTGTTGGTTTGTTGAAACTTGCACGAAGCTATAAAGTGAGAAGGGAATGATTGAGTGAATCTGTCAAGGGTTCAGAACTGAGAGTATGATTTAATTTGATGGCCACCTTTATTTGTGGGTGAAAAGCCTAGCTCTAGTGAGGTTTATTTTGTTTCTTGCTATGAATCATGAACATTGCCTCGAAAAATAAATAAAAACGAATCATGAACATGTCAACAATAGGTTACCTAGAAGCTACGATCATCAATATGTGTTGTGTTACATTTCATTCCTACCATCATGTGTTGTGCAACAACGGTATGTGATTTTGGTGGGTGCGTCATTGCATTGTGCATGCTCTATTGCACGGGTTGGGGTAGAGTATTATCATACTCGGTTTTCATATATAAAGTATAACAAAATACTCTCGTATTTGTATGGTTATGAAAATCAACTTTAATATTCATATTTTTTGTATATTTGAGTGTATGTATATACATCTATTATTCGTATTTTAATTAAAATAGATTGATAAATAATTATAAAATTAAAATTAAAAATTATTTAAATATTTTAAATTCAAATTATAAAGTATCACATAATAAAAATATTTTTAAATTCAAAACATCTAAAATATTTTAAATAAGCACACATTACAATAAACATTCAAATATCTGGAACAATATTTTATGAATGAAGTTGCAAATTTTGGGACGATACTATCCAAGATCTGTAAAATAAAAATTAACATCACTACAACATTTTTGAGTTTAGACAACAATTAAAAAGTGTGGCGTACATTAAAAAAATTGTTGCCTAAAGTTTAAGCAACAGTTTGGAAACGATTTACAAAATGTGGTCTAAGTGGGCGTTGCCTATTATCTAAGACCACAGTTTTGTACTTTTTCCCACGAATTCAAAAAAACCGTTGCTAAAGACGCTTAAAGAGGCAACGGTTTTTCTGAATGTTTCCGGCCACGGTTTTAAAGATTGATTTTGGCCACATTTCATAAACATTGCCTATCAAATATAAGGCCATGTTTTTCAACCGTTGCCAAAAAGCAATAGATTTTTATAGGCAACACTTTTTGGTCTAAGGCAATAAATTTATATGTGTTGCTAGCACTTTTAACGCACTTTTTCAAATATTGCCTATTGCCTATATGTTTAGGCCATGATTTAAATCACAATTTTCGAAACATTTTTTTCAAATTATTGAAATTTAAATAAGTCATTGGATAAAATACACAAGAGTTAGACATAATCAAATATTAATAAAAAATATATGATAATAAGGAAAAATAATTGTCTTATCAAAATATTATAACCAACATTGATGTTTCATTTGAGACTTTCTTGACAATATCAAACTTCTTTTTTGAATTGTGTAAAATTCGATAACTTGAATTGTAGTTGTACTTGTTTGACCAATTGCTTCAAATTTGATAACTCATATATATTGATTCCTTGAGTTGCAATCTTAATCGAAGGTTGATTGTCTCCTATAATTTGTTTGTCTAACCGTGTAGCCTTGAGAAACTAACTGTTTTAGTAGTTGATGCCTTGTTTTGCTTGCTAATTGGTTCTTTGATTCCATTCATATCTTCATTCATTATTCCAATACCTCTAATTATCTTCTCACACTTGATTTTGAATCTCCTTAGTAATTCATTACTTGATCTTGCTTCAAGTAACTCAAGCTTGGAAGTACTTTTTTCACCTTGGTCTTGAGCTTTCATCTTTTGCTATAACCTTGGTCTTGAGATTTCATCTTGCTTCCTTATTCATTTTTTATGTTAAAAAAATGAAAAAAAATAATAATTAGCAAAAGGTTGAGTCAATATTGTTAAAAAATAATTAGTTTATCTTTAGCATGTATGAAAAACTCCTGAAGCTAGTAGAATTCTATGAATGAACCAATCAAGAAAATCTTTTATCATGCAGTAAACTTTAATACATACCTCAACCAACTAATTGGAAGCACAAATTTGGAGCTATGATAACATGTAATGAACTTTGATTTTACAATTTGAATACATGTTATTATTTATGAATAGTTGAATACTTAAGTTATCACCATGTCCATACAAAACTACAATCTTCATGCAAGAATGAGGATCAGAGAACCAACCAGAAGCTAACAAAGCTTAACTTCACCTATTATAGAAAATGAAATGGAAACATCATAAACCATAAATGCAATGTGAAGCTTAGTTTCATAATTACACATATGAATCCACATCATAAGTAGACACACCTTAGGCTCTTCAAACTTGCACAATGAATGCAACACAAAGTCTATGAAACAACATAAACTTCATTTGAGCAAGATTTTAATAATGGCAAACATATAATAATCCTGCAAAAATCAAATTTAGCATCTGCTTGTGAAACCTTGACATTCTCATAATAAGTTGCATAAGAATTCACTGTGAACAAATGCAAAGATACAATACATCTACAATTATAAGCAATCATAAATGGAATCCGAACAGCTCAGGACAAATTCCTCGATCAAAAATGAATATTACTAATCAAAATCCATCAACAACAAAACTAAAACCAAGAAAGATCACATAAATAAAAAACAACAGTAACAAAGAACCAAAAAATAATAACAAAAACAATAATAAGAAGATAAATTACCCTCTGACCTTGATAATGAACAAGATCTTAGCTTCAGGGACATCATAAAACCCATCCTTAAGTTTAGCTTCACACTTCAACCTAATAAATTTATGTTGGTGAACAAAAATTAAATAAATATACAAATAATTTATTCGATTGAACTATATATATTTGAAAATGTAAAACTTGTTAATTGTATTTCTTTTGCCAATTATTTAGTACTACTCCAAATGAGTTTGCTTCAGACATCTCCTTCATCGGTGATTCAAGTTCTTATCTTTTGAGGCAAAGCATATTCTTCGTTCCTTTTTTGATTCTTCAAGACGGATTTAGGAACCACCAATTCCATTCCTCCTTGACCATCATTCATACCATATAATTTATTGATTTGCGAAATAAAATAAAAAAACACAATCGATGGAAATCAATGGAAAATTGAGAGAGAGATACTGAATACTTACTTGATGTTGTTACAATGTGTTGTGAACAATAAGACGGTAGAATGCTTTGATCTAAAGTGAAAGGGAATGTGAATGGAGGAGAGTGAAAGGGAATGCGAATGGGGGAGAGTGAAAGAGAGAAAATAAAATTAGGGTAAAGAAGGATAAAAGGAACAGTTAGACTACATTTAGAATATTTATTAAAATAAAACTTTAAACCATATTTAATATTAAAAAATTAATTAAAATTTTATTAATTTTGCCGCTTATTATTTGGGATCACTTAAGGCTACACTTTTTATACTTTACACCACATCTTAAAATGTGTTCTTATAAAATTTAAGGAGCAACTGTTTTTTTATATGGTTTAAAATATCAACATTTTTATAACCGTAGCCAAAGTGTTGCTAGAAAAAAAAAAGCAACAGTTTTTCATTTGAAGTCCACAAAACGTACTCTATAAATAAATTATAAGTAACAATTAAAAAATTGTTGTCTATTTTTATTTTCTGCCACGGTTTTTTAGCCGTAGTTGGGTGATTTGTGGCCTAAAGTAAAAAATGTTGTAGTGCATGTATATTATATTAGTCAAGTATGATTATAAAATCATGATTAATAACACAAAACTCTTATTTATAAAGTCACAATTATTTATCATTTCATCATATTCTTACAAAGTTTACAAACGTTTAACTTTCAATTCTAAATAGTATAGTGATTTAATGATACAAATAGATATTAAAATATAAAATAAAATAAATAGTTAAGCTAAGAACAAATATAATATAATAAATAATATAGTTTGAAAAGTGCGGATACCAATTGAATTAGATACTATATTACCCATATCCATATCTATATCCGTTCAATTTTATAGATACTTACTTATCTCTGATTTCATATCGATTATGTAGAGTTTTACTCTATCATTTGTGGTTTTTTTGTAGGTGGATATTAAATATAATTGTTATCCCTAATACCGTGGATATGGATAAATTAGTTTTAACAAAGTTATTGACTTGTAACCAATGTTTTTTTTTTTTAAATGGAATCAAATTGGTTGGTTTAAATAAAAATTATGGTTGGTCTAAGGGTAAGAAAACCAAATTTGTTTTAGGACTCTTAAAAAATTTAATTTTTATTTAATAATTGGTTTTCAAAAATAATTTTATATTTAATAAAAATATCTCTTATTATCAATGTGTGTTGGATTTAACAAAAAGAATTAGACTGTCACAATATAGTGAATCTGAGTTTGATTATCTGCATTTAATGTTTGACCCACGTCAAATGAAGATAATATATGAAAAACACAAATAAAAATAAAAATTATTGATTGAAGAAAAAATATTATATTGATAAAAATAAATAAGTTTTATTTATATTATTTTAATAAATTTTATTTTTTATTTTAAAATATCTAAAATTTATTTTTTTCATAAAAAATTAATTACTTTTATAAGTTTCAAAAACCTCATATTAAAACGCTTTAGTTCTTTTAATATCTTGGGTCGGCCATCCTGAGAATTGGGTCGGGACAACTACTAAAACCCGGTCCATCGAATCTGCCCGGTCCAGCGCCCAACATTAGAAAAAGGTTATGTAAAAAAAACATTAGAAAATATTTTTTTATTTTATTTTTTTTTTTAAAGTATTTTAATCAGAATTCTTAAAAATTCCCGGTAACCCATAACAGAAGCAATTTCGCTCATGGCCATACCCTAAATAACAATCTCTCTCTCTCTCTCTCTCTCTCTCTCTCTCTCTCTCTCTCTCGGTCATACCAGCATCGTCCGACTGGCCCCTTCCGTCCGTCATCCTCATTTCCGGCGAGCCTTGTTTTTCCTCCACCACAGGTGCTCTTCTCTGTTGAAATGACTATGGTTCTTGTTTTTAATTTTCTGTTTTCTTCTACAATTTTAGTTTCAGTCATACCTCTTCTTCTCTGTTAGTACTTGGTACTGAGTTTGTTCTACTGCTTTTTTTTTTTCATTTGTAATTTGTGAATGAAAAGTGTTTTCTCTTTTACTCTTTTTATTTTTGGAGGAACCAAGTTTCATGTCCGTTCCTTGTTTTTTTGTACTCATTTTATTTGAATCTTCTAGTTGATTGTTCCTATTCTGATTGTTCCATTATGTTTCTAGTTTCTTGATTTTTTTGTTGATTGTTCTCATCGTGTTTGACTGTTTTTTTTGTTTTGTGTTGTATTCATTTATTCCCGTTCTATTTTATATTCATGGTTCCATTGTGGTTTAACTGGCTGAACCATGACCGAGAGTTCTAGCCGGTTTGATCTCCGATTCGGTTTTTAAAACATTGCTTTGCTTGTAAAAATATTGTATTAATTATGGACTCATCATATAGAAGAACAAATCTGATCACATTCATTAATATTGTTGAAGTTGTGGGATTTTAGAGAAAAGGAGGAGAGAAAATAATAAGGGTTTAAATATTATTGATAATAGTTTAATGCTGACTTGATTACAAAAGACTCAATACTAATCTCTATTTATAGAGAAACATAGACTAAATCCTAAATTATGAATAAATCATAATAATAATGAGAGATATTCTAAGATTCTCTATGATTATAAATTGATCATAGAAAATAACTCAAGATACTCTAATATAGTATAAAAGATATTTTCTAATATTCTAACACTTCCCCTCAAGCTAAAGCTTACTAAGCTTTAGCTTGTTACAAGAAAACAATATTTTGCTCCGCAAAATAATAAAAAGGATGGAAAAGCAACTCAGGGATGCATGTGAAGTCGGAGAGAATTGCTATAAATATAGCCTAGCCAGATAGCCGGAATGATCATTAGCATGAGAAAAATTCATGGCAAGCAGTTCAACAAAGCAAGGTCCGTCCTTCTAAAAAACTGCATTTGGAAGCTTCAAACCAATAATATCAGAGACTCAAAATATTTAAACTTGAATTTGCTTCAAGGAGAGAGAGGCATGCTTCAAGGAGAGAAAGGCAAGGCCAGTACATCTGGGACAAAAATGGGGCCAGTGCATCTAGGACAAATTGCCCTGCTAAAGTGTGAGTCATGAAAATAAAAGACATTGCTAGAATGACCATCAATGAAAAAAGTAGTCATCACTAATATGATTCATCTGTGGGAAAAGGGACACCACTAGAATGATCGTCAGTGGAAATAAAAGCCACCGTTATAATCTATTAGTAAGAACTAAATTGCATGACAAATACCGAAGAAGAAGCAGCGCAACTCTAACGAAATGAAGCCATGATCGATCAACAAAGTAAGAAAATGCGTCCAAAACAGGAGAGATATTGTTGTTTGAACAAGGGCACATATTTTCGTTGATCAAAATTGAAAAGTAAGGGCAAATCTGGAAACAGAAAGGAAAATCCAATCTAGATGACTGAAACATTGTGTCGGAAGGCAGACAGACGCGCCTAAGCTCAAGTCTGTTGGAGGCACATGAGTGTGCGTGGAGCAACTTTTGACTTAGAAAAAATTTGGGTTGTGTAGATTGGGAGATTCTGCACACAATGGAAGTGGTTGTGTTGGAAAACTTTTCCAGCAGCGATGGCAGGTGGCAGCAGCAGACAACGGCAGATCTACTCGCATGAGAGATTAACAGCGTGTGAGAGCGCGTGTGACGGCTTTTGGCGATGCGCTTTCGGGAATAACCTGATCTGGAGATGACTGCTGTTTGCAGGAAAATTTGCCGAAAATAGCGGCATCAATAGCGAATTGAATGGAAAACGAGTGAAACGTGTCAGAATGTTGGAAAAGATAAACTATGATTATATTCCCTAACTGTTGGGAACTCGGCAGCGGAATAGAGGCGAGATCATTCATGGAGGATCGAAATAGGCTCTGATACCATGTTGAAGTTGTGAGATTTTAGAGAAAAAGAGGAGAAAAAATAATAAGGGTTTGAATATTATTGATAATAGTTTAATGCTGACTTGATTACAAAAGACTCATTACTAATCTCTATTTATAGAGAAACGTAGACTAAATCCCAAATTAGGAATAAATCATAATAATAATGAGAGATATTTTAAGATTCTCTATAATTATAAATTGATCATAGAAAATAACTCAA
Source organism: Cicer bijugum (assembly GCA_037974875.1). Lineage (NCBI taxonomy): Eukaryota > Viridiplantae > Streptophyta > Magnoliopsida > Fabales > Fabaceae > Cicer > Cicer bijugum. The sequence goes on from JBBPBT010000584.1 coordinate 2,475,530, forward strand.
GATACTCTAATATAATATAAAAGATATTTTATAATATTCTAACAAATATCAAATATTTTGGTAGCGTTACGTAAATTAGGCAAGGCAATGTGGATGATGAAATAATGCTCCCTCTGTTGTACATCATGCTCTTGAAGTAATTTTTTGATCCAAATCCAATAGTGAAGCATTGACTGATCAAATATAAGCTTTTGATTTTATCTAATCTTCCTTCTCCTGGCTTCATGAAGAGGTCAAGTATCCTTTTCATTTAGGTTGGCATATGTGTCACTCAATCAATGTGCTTGCAAGTGAAGGCCAGGAGAAGGAAAATTAGATCAAATCAGCATATTTCACAGGAATGCCCTCTAGCGTCTATAGTGAAACGAGTCATACTGTTTTTTATTGTCAAGTCCAGTTAATAGTTTTTGGACATTGAGAATCCACTCCTGTTGACCTTTTCCCTGTGTTTATGTAGGTTCATAGTTGGATGGTTTTTGCACACTTAAAGGCCATTGATTGCTGCCTTCAGTTTATTTACTTATTTTAAGATCATTCTATTCAGTTGCCATTTTTGCCGACACTAGTCCATCACATCTTAATAGTTGCGAAATTGAAACCGGTTCTCAAACTGTTTCCTAGGCAGTTTATGCTGTTGTAAAATTAGTTGTTACTTCTTACTTTTGCAAAAATGGTTCTCAAGCCAGTTCTGATTGTTGCAAAACTAGTTCTTAAGTTATTAAAACCTATTTTTACATCGGATCTCAGGAAAACTGGTTCCTAAACTTATGGATCTTGAGTTAATTTTGTTAGTAGATTTGAATAGTTTTAAAATGGTTTTCAAACAAGTTCAAAACCAGTTCAGAAACATTTCGCAAGATAAGAACTGGTTCACGGAATCATATAACTGTTCGGTATGGTTTATATTGGATGCAACTGGCGAGGCTCGGTACAGTTGGATTTTTCTTGCTGAGGGAAGAGGGTTAATATTTATGACTATGAAAATCATAACAACAACTAAGAAGCTTCATTTACTTTTAGAAAACAAAACTAAGAAGCTTCATGTGTGTTTCAGACTTCAGTTTCTTAAATATTGGCTTGAACTCTTCTTGCAAATGTTAAATTACATTAATAACACCATAATATCTATTATCTGATGTAGCAGAAGAAAGCAGATATGGAATGTGTGGTTCAGGGAATTATTGAGACACAGGTGAGTTTATATTTTCTTTGAACTTTCAATTATTATTGTTATTTCTATTATTATTTAAGAATGTGGGAGATGTTTTGAAATCTGGAATAATTCGATTTGGCTTAGCCATTTTGATGAACCCTGATGTTAGGATTTTCTGGTTTCTGCTTCTATAGTTCGTTGTGCTTCACACAACAACAATAACAACAAAAAGAAATCCTTATTTGACCAATTAGATTGGTTACATGGATTAGACAATTTTTGTAAAACAAACATGGAATAGACAATTTTTGCAAAAAAACATGGATTAGACAATGCCATAGTTCCCTATCATATACAAAGTTCAAATATATCTAATTTTGAATATTTTCTTGCCATGATATATTTGACTATTTCTTGATAATATTCAAATATCATGCTTTGAAGTTCGAATCTATGTTGTCAATCCCGATGCAATCCCGCACAATCCCACTATCCCAGTGCAGTGGAGGGGATGGCCATGACGCCACCGATTGGGAAAGCATGTTTGCCAGTAGCGGCAATCCCGGCCGCGAATCCCTCTTTTGGACCCGCTCTATGACTTTTTCAAAAACACAAGTTTTATTTTTTTTTATTCTTCATTAAGGGTATCTAGGTCATTCAGCACCCACTTAAGCCCTAATTTTTTTATTATTATAAACCCACAAAGGGCTGGTTCAGCATTGTGAAGAAGAAACCATTTTTGTTCTTCCTCTGTTTCGTTCTTGCTCTGTCGCCATTGTTCTTGCTCTGTTCAACATCATTTTGTTCTGTCCTTGCTCTGTTCATCATTGTTATGTTCTTGTTTTATTGTTTTCGTTCTTTTTTTGACTCTGCTTTGTCTGTTTTTTTCTATATTTTGTTGATTACAATTACTATTAGAACTTGATTTTGATGTAAGATTTTGGTTATTAAGTATGATTACCCTTTTAATTTTGTGTATTTTGCTTCTTTTTTTTTTTAGTATTTTTGTACACTGTATTTTATGTTTAGTTTATATACTTTTTTTGCCCTTTGCAATAGCGGTCATCCCGCTATCCACGATCCTGCTATCCCATTTTTAAGGTTTGGCGCTCCGCACCGCTATTTAAGATTAACAACATAGGTTCAAATACAAACTTCTAATATTACAATTTAGAATATACTTAGCATACACCTATTCAATTTTCTTACAAAGTACTCAAATATTAGCTTTCCAATTTGCCCATTTTCACTTGTAAATTCTTCAAGATTTTTGTTTGGTATCTCTTTAATCATATGTTGACACCTTGTGTTCACATCATATTTCTCCTTTTTGTACTCAATGTATTTTTCCCTTTGGGTCGTATTCTGCTGTTACCTTTTTCAGAAGGTGAAACTATTTAATCTTTTGTAAGATTGTCATTGTTGTCTAGTAGCTTCTGAATACATGAATATGATGGCATATTGTCCTATGATTTGGTTTGGATTTGGAATCAATCGCCACATAACAGTTTCATTCTGATGGCCACCATTGCTCTTAGTTGCATATCTCTAATTTATTCTGCACTCATTGGAACTATGAGATTATTTGATGAAAGACTTGAGCTTACAGTAATCTTTGAATGTAAAGAATGAGTTCATCTTTCTTTTGCTCAATATATCCATAAGTTGTCCTTTTAAGATTATCAAGAAGTGATATCTTAATATTACATTTTTTCAAGAGATACTTTCATGTGGAAAAGACAGTATTCAAGATGAACTTGACAGTTGATGTTTGTTATCTTTCGCAGCATGTTCACATCATCTTTCTTTTGCTCAATATATCCATGAGCTGTGCTTTAAGATTATCAAGATGTGTCATCTTAATATTACAATTTTTAAAGGGTTCCTATATGAGGATAAGACTGTATTCCAGACTACCTTGACAGTTGATATTTTTTTACCTTTTGCAGCATGTTGAGGCCCTTGAGATTCTTCTTCAGGGGATATGTGGTGTTCAAAGAGAACGATTGAGGATCCATGAAATATGTCTCAAGAACGGTCCAAATCTCGGTGAGTGTTTTCTTCCAATACTTAAGTTATGCTGCAGCCAACAATATTTCCTCTATTTTTTTCCTTACATGAATGTAATTTGACTATTAAGGAAGAATGCAAAAGGATCATTCTCCTGGGAGAAACAAATGAAGTAACACACTTTATGAGAAATAGATATCACTAAAATAAGGTCTTCAATTGCACTACATACTCGTCTAAGAAAGCACGCCCCTGAGAGTGCTCGTTAGAGGAACGATATTGAAAAGAGAGATAAACAATTATATTCCATAACTGTTTCAAACACAGCTCCACCAATGCAGTAAAAGAGCACTTCTCCTCAAAACCTTGCCCAATGTACTCCCTCCCAAGCCTCTAAGTACAATCTTGGAAATTACTTCAAATTATGAGGAAACAACCAGGATTCTCTGTAAGCCCCAGAAAGTGCGGTCCTGATAACCAAACTTGATTGGCAGCAGGCCACTGTAAGATAAAATGGGTTAATATTTTCTGATTGTTTTATGCACATGATGTGTAATCTGTATAAAGTGCTTGCCTCAGTGTGCAGCAATATTTTTATTTAAGCATTTCCATTGGTCAGTGGACTAGCATCTAAATGGCATGCTTCATGTTCCATTTTTTACTTTCTGATAGAGGAGCTGATACACCCCTTTCACAGTTTTACATGTCACAGTTACTTGATTTACTCTTTCTGTTCTATGACATGAAATAAATTTAATGTTGTCTAAGATGTAGTTTATTCTTTAATCTTCATAGCACTTTTGCTGTATGGAGATGAAAAGTTTTCAAATCTTCAATAATTCTCAATATTTTTGTCTAGTTTTCTTGAGCAAGTGTATCTGTCCAGTTTTCATGCGTTTTTCATATTCTGATCTTTTCTCAAATTGATCATAATTTTATTCATTTTCATTCTAGGTCTAGTAGCATCTGAGGTTCGACTTTTATGCGATCTAGAGCAAACTGAACCCTCATGGTAAACAGTACAACTTTATGGTTGATCCCTTGTGAGAATTTTTTCCACATCCATATATACACATTTAATTTGTGCTTGATGACTTGTTCAGGACTGTTAGACATATAGGTGGTGCAATGAGGGGTGCTGGTGCTGAGCAAATCTCTGTTCTGGTTAGGACAATGGTGGAAAGCAAAGTGAGCAAGAATGTACTTCGGATGTTCTATACACTTGGGTACAAGTTAGACCATGAGCTGCTAAGGGTGGGATTTTCCTTCCAGTTCAATAGGGGGGCACAAATCACTGTAACAGTTTCATCCGTCAATAAAATGCTCAAGCTGCATGCAACTGACGAGGCAGTGCCAGTAACACCTGGAATACAGATGGTTGAAGTGACAGCGCCTGCTTCTGCTGAAAATTATACTGAAGTTGCTGCTGCTGTGTCATCCTTTTGTGAATACCTTGCCCCGTAAGAATCTCTTTCTTTCCTACATTTTCTATATTTTTACTGCAAACTTTTTACTCACCTTGAGGCTGGAGCTGCTAGCTTTGTATACATTGTGGCTTGTAACCGGTCACTTCACTATTAGTGTTTTGTTAATTTCGTTTGTGATTGGCCATGGGTCAGAGATTTTAAAATTTCATTTCACTCATTTTGTATGGCTTACTCTTCAAGTTTTCATTGTCTAATATCATCCAGCTGTCCAAGTTATTAGAGTTTGTTGCCGGTAATCATTTTTGGTGGACTGACGACACTTTTTAAGTCTGTAGAGGCATATCATGTTTTTGGTTTGTTTCTTCGTGTTGAATTTGATCATTGATACATGCAACTCTTTGTTGTAAATTTCTTAGGCTTCTCCATCTGTCCAAACCAGGCGTTTCAACTGGTGTTGTTCCTACTGCTGCAGCTGCTGCTGCATCTCTAATGTCTGATGGTGGGGGTACAACTTTGTAGTGTGATGCTAATGTTAATGTATGCACATAAACACATAACTTGATGTAATTAAAATTCCGTGGCCTTACCAATTTTTTCTCCATGATAAGACAAGAAATTCTCAGTGGGAAATGGTTATTATGTGGAAGACTTAATGATAGAACGATGTTAATTGCTTAATGATTTACTATGATTTAATTATTATTGAATTTATGGATATGTATAAAATACTGTTGGGGGCTGTTGGCATCTGGTTGTATTCCAGGATATGAGAAATGCTAGCGACCCTTTATAATGTAACAGTTTCTTCACCCTCTAAAGTGCTGAAATACACGTTTGAATTGGTTAATCTGTATGTGTTTGTCCAAAAAATTACCTCCAAATTGGCTAACCAGGTATACGTTGAGGGGAAAAGAAATTGTTTTATAATGCACAGTACTTGTTATTTTGAAAATGGATTTCACATAATGGAGAATGAGATTCGCAAAACATAAATAAATGTTGAAAAGAGATTAATGGAGTGACGTTAGATATTAGTATTTCGTCAAAAGAAATCTTATAAATGTTGATTTTATCCATTTGAAAAGTGAGTTTAGGTGTGCGATGTTATATAGGAGTATTATTTTTCTCGTTCCAAAACTGTTGGTAATTTGTTTGGACATGAATGGATTGTTTTGGTCTCTATTTTCCGGTCTTAAACTATCCATGTTCGTTGAGAAAAAGGACAAATCTAAACTTTGACAAAACACAAACCCGTTTCAACTTTCAAGTGCTTTTTTGTTTGATTTTTTTTCTTTCATCTAATGACCAAATTTATGCACATTTAGTGTAAAAAAGAGGGCTACTTTTGGATTTAAACTCACTCCAACACATCTGAGTGCCACTTCAACATTTTATCGTACTTGTACGGAGCTCGTGTCTAAGTACGTGATGAATTTGTTATTATAAAATTAAATTTATATTTTTTATATTTATTTTATATATTTAAATAAAATTTTAATTAATATATTAATATTATAATTTTTTTGAATAAATAGATTTAATTTATTTTTATCAAAACTATATATAAAATATAACATATGATTGGTTTACGTGTATTGACATTAAAAAGTTGTTGTTCTAATATAGTTTTTTTATATAAAGTTATAATATAAGGTTGAGTATTAAAATTCTTTATATAATAATTTAGATATTTCTCTGTGTTTTTTTCCTGCAAGTATGGGAAATATAAAATTTTATTTTATATTTGCATATTTATATTTCTACCTATATTTTAATTAAAAAAAAAATCAATTTTACCTAATTTTAATAAAAATTCAAACTTTATATTTTGTTTTTCATAACATTTGAAAAAAAGATTTTCATAATATA
>JBBPBT010000584.1:2483385-2498027 GCA_037974875.1 Cicer bijugum
TTTTGTCTTACTTGATTTATTTTAGTTGATGAAAACATTATTTAAATTATTTAATTAAATTATAATTTATAAAAGTTGTATCATTTATTAGTTTTATTTTAGACCAAGTAAGTATTTAACCTAGGAGAAAATAGAGTTAGTGAAAATACTTCATTTTAATTATATATTTTATTTAATTAATTTAGTGTGACAATAATAAAGTAATTGTTCATTTAATTTTAATTATTTGATGAAATATATTTATATCAATTAATTAATTAGTTGTTGGGGTATTTTTTTAGAGTGAACAATGACCAAGTCAATTTTGGTCAAAATTTAATCATTTACACTATATTTTATTTTTAATAGCATTTAATTATAGAACCATGTGTTTTCTATTTCACATCTATTAAAATGTGTAACAAACACGAATAAGTACGTAAATTAATTCATAACGGTTGGTCATTGAATGATATTATTCCAATTGAATATCTTATTGATGTGTGCAATAAATCTTAATGAGAAAAATTATTCTCTTTCTCTAATCAGCATCAGTCTCCATTCACAACATTGTATTTTGTTTATCTGAAATATTTTCTAAGTCACTCAAACAACCACCCACATATTCTCTCTCTTTCTTGTGGAAGCTCTAAGCTTTTGTTCCTTCATCTTTATGAGTATTTCGCGGGATATGTAGTGTTACGTGGAAGGAAAGCGTCCAAGGTAAGGGCTTTTCCCCATGCAGAGTTAGACTAGATATTAAATTAGCGATTCTAAAATATTGATATGATATCTGGATGTCTTAAAAGAAAAATGTTGATTTTTATTTTCGTCGTAAAGAAATTAATTATAATTCTTTGATTGTTTTATTTTTATTTTTATATACCTCTATCTTGATTAAATTAACTATAGAGTATTATTTTTATTATTGTACCTTGATAAATATGTTTGTAGTGAAAATATTTAGTGTTTTACATGTTTTAGAGAATTTAATTATAAAGTTATAATTTTTATAATGATGTAATTAGTAATAGGTTTATTATGATGTGTATTTGATTTTAAGTGTGGATTTTTGAGTATTTTAAAAATTAAAACTTGACTTTTATGAACAATATATGTGTCTTGAAGAAATTGATGAGAATTTTTTATTTCTTTAATTTTCATATTATGAGAAAATTGATTATTAAATGCGTTAATGAATAGTCCATTTTTAGAATGCGGAAAACTTTACAGTGGAGGGAATGAAATTTATGTTGCTATTGTAGTCTTGGTGATATGAGTTTTAATTGTTATCGATAATACGTAGTCAAATCGAATCTTATGGATTATTAAAATGAAAGTGGTGATTTTGAGATACTTGTTCACATGCATATTTGATGTGTTGAAGTTATTGAGCTATAACTATGAACATCCATGAGAATATAAATTTGATGTCCTGTGTGATTAAAAAGTTTACTCTAAAATATTGTCTTTGTGGTTGCCTAAGTGGCTGGTGATGTGTGTTTTAAATATTGTTATCTTTGTGGTTGCCTAAGTGGCTGGTGACTTGTGTTTTAAATATTATTATCTTTGTGGTTGTCTAGGTGGCTGGTAATTTGTGTTTTAAAAATTGTTATCTTTGTGGATGCCTAAGTGATGGGTGATTTGTGTTTTAAATATTGTTATCTTTGTGGTTGCCTAAGTGACTAATGATTTGTGATTGTTTAAGTGAGTGGTGTCATGTACTTTTTGAGCATCATTATCATTTCATAACATATCATATGCATCTTTGTGGACGCCTGCGTGGCTGGTTTAATTTTTTCCCATTGGTATGGGTGACTTCTGTGTGGACGCCTGTGTGGCTGGTTATATCCGGATCATATATGTTTAGGAGCATGCATAAATTATATACATTTTGTTGTTATTTTTATTTTGATTTAACTATTTGCTCTACGGTTGTTACTTATTTAGATACATTTTATGACTTTTGATATATCTTTGAAAACTATTAAATAATCAATTTCTTTAAATCTTTTATTACAAAAGGATTTTTATATTCATATTTTATGGTTGTTATTTTATTATTTGGTTTAATTTTGTTGTGGGATGAACTGACCCCTTACACCAACATTTAGGTACTAATAATCTCAAAGAGTTGAGTTGCATGAATTGATGATTGGTGCACACACGTGGAAAAATGAGACTTTTATTTAAAAATAATATTTTATATTACTAAAATTTTTGCGGTACATTGTAAAGTTATTTACTCGTCATCATTAACTTTTAATAAAAATGTGGAAGTGAGATTTTATTCCAATTGAATGTCCTTAATTTCAGTCAACATTGTTTCTTTTGAATTTCACTTAAAGATAATTTATTTTATTTTGGAGCATAAATAAATATTGATCTAACAATTAGAATATTAATTTTGCAAATAAATGAATGAATAATATTTTAGCAAATTACATTATGTTCTTTTGCAAAAAAAATACATCAAGTCATTTTCTAATGCATCTTCCAATTTTCACATGATCAATTATTCATTTCATAAAAAAAAAATTATAGTTGTTTATAAAAGAAAATAAATATTTTTAAGTAATTTTTGGATCAAAAAATTTGGGTCGTTACATTAATTTTCTTTGATCACTTAGTCTCTTAAGAAATGAAATAATGTTTTAATATGCTTGCTTCTTTCATGAGCAATTGGGTGTTTGGCTAAGTCTATTGTTGATTTGTTGTTAATCATTATCTTCAATGGTCCTTCATCCCTCATTCCCATCTCAATCATCAGTTCTGCCAGCCATAGAGCTTGACAAGCTCTCATTCCTGCAACCACATACTCAGCTTCACATGTGGATAAAACTACTATGATTTGCTTCTTTGAACACCATGAAATTGGTGTCTTATTTATCATGAATATATAGTCGTGGTGTTTTTCCTATCATCCTTGTCTCCACATCAATCCAACATTTGTATATCCAATCAATTCAACTTCACTTTCATTTAAACTCCTAAGATATATATTCACTAGTTCCTTTGATGTATCTCAATATCTTCTTTGATGCCAAGTAGTGAAATGCTCTAGGTTTTTCCATGTATCTACTAATCAATCCAACAATATAAGTTATGTCAAGTCTTGTATTACATAAATACCTCAATGATCCTACCATTTTCTTGAACATCATGTGATCAATCAACTCTTCATCTCCTTCTTTTGATAGTGTCGCACCCTGCTTCTGGAGGAATGTTTGTGCCATTGCAATCTTGCATGTTAAACCTCTTCGATACATCAGTGGCATACTTCTTCTGGTGCATGAATATCCCATTCTTCATGGCAACAAACTCAATTCCAAGGAAATAAGACAATATTGCCTGATTTGACATTTCAAATTCTTTTTTCATTTTGGTCTTGAATTGATCTATCTCAACTTCATCATGACCAATTACTAATAAGTCATCAACGTAGAGACATATTAGTAGTGTAGGTAGGGTTGCTAACCTTTTAACATAGACTCCATGCTCATTCACACACTTTTCAAATTGTTGTTCCAAGAAAAATATGTCAATCCTTTTATACCAATCCCTAGAGGCTTGCTTCAAGCTATATAAGGATTTTCTTAGACTGTATACATTGTTTTTTTTTTTGCCCTTTATCTCATATCCTGGTGACTGTCTCACATAGACTTCTTCTTCCAATGATACATTGAGGAAAGCTGACTTTGCATCTAATTGATACATCATCCAACCTTTATAGCTAGCCATTAACACTGCTAGTCTTATAATTTTAATCTTGGCAACTGGTGCATACACTTCATCATAGTCTAGTCCAGGCCTTTGCAGGAAATCTTTAGCTACATTTCTTACTTTGCAATCTCACCATTAGACTTTATTTTGATTTTAGATCATAAAGTTTAGATCAAAATCCACCATTTCTTTGTTTAGATCATAGAGTTTATAAGCCCCAGTTGAGTCATATCCCAACAACACCATCTACTCAGCCCTGCCATCCAAATTTCTTATGTTTTGAGCAGACACATGTCTAAAACATAGTGAACCAAACACTCTTAGACGACTCACATTTGGCCTTCTTCTAGATCAGACTTATTTAAGTGTTTTAGTGCCAAGTCTTTTGGTGGGGCATCTATTCAATATATAGATAAGCAGTTGACACTGTTTCTCCCCAAAATTTGTGAGATATTTTCTTTCCTTTTAGCTCTTGGTCAGGTTCAAGATGGTCATATTTCTCATTTCTACAGCACCATTGAGTTGAGGTATATATGGTACAGTCACTTCACATACCATTTCTTGTTTTTCACAAAACTCGTGAAACTCATGAGATTTGTATTCACCTCCTTCATCTGTCCTAATCACTTTAAGATCACAACCACTTTGTTTTTCTGCCATCAATATGAAGCTTTTAAACACATCAAGCACTTCATCCTTTTTTTAATTAGATAATCATAATTAACAATCTTAATTAACCTTTGTTTATTTTCATCAAAGCTTAAATTGAGAGTTTGTCTTAACAATCTCCCTTTTTTTGATGATGACAAACATGTTAATTTAGATTTTAATTCTTACTCTAATTTTAATTTAGAAGAGCTTAAAAGCTCCCCCTCAATTTATGCAATATTTAATTTTGACAGAGAATAATGTATCAGGATACACGATTTCAAGATAAAGAATATTTCATTGATATATTCAATAGATACACAGCTTCAGCTTCAAAACATATCCAAAAGTACCATATACAAAAGGTCTTGTAACTATTAATCATAACATGTAAAACTAAACTTAATTTTCCTCATTTGTCATACAAAAAGGTAGGAGAAAAGAACACCTATTTAGCCAATGAAGGGGAGGGGCCTTTAGATGAAAAAGATTTGGAAGGATCAGGAATAGGCTGAGGAGGTTAAAAGGAAGAGGACTTAATCCTAGCTTAGGAGCAAACTGCTCTATTACCCAAGTCTGTAGTAAAGTAGTTTATTATCCTACTAAGTTTGGCGTGCCAAAATGGTTTGACGGGCATCCATTATTTCAGTGTTTGATGGTTCAACCTTGGGAGGGGCAATAAGAGGATGAGTGGTGGTAGGAGGAGTGGTAGCAATGGTCGTGGTCGAGGGAATGAGGAAGGCACAAATAGATGGAGGAGTGACAAAAGAGGTAGCCACTGGGGGTAAGGGATCAAATAAAGATTGTTGGTTGATGGATGGGCCAAGAGTGTCGGGAAAGACTAAAAACTGACTTATTCCAAAAATGGAGGAAATGGTTTTTTGTGGTGAAATGAAAATAGGAGACATGGTGCTGATATGATGATGGTTAGGAAGTAATGTACACAAGTCATGTGGTGGAGAGTAGAGGGTTTGTGAGTAAGATAGGAAGTCTGTTGAGGATAAAGTGGATGGTTGAGGAAAAACAAAGAAAGTAGGAAGATTGATGGGTTGTTCTGGAGAACGTTTTCGATTTGGTGGAAAACGTTCTTGAGTAGTTTGAGTGACTGCTTTTGGTTCTGAATCAGCAGAAGGAGATGGTGTGCAGCTTTCTTCCTTGCGAGTGTTTTCTTTTAAGAATTTTTGGTGGAAAGATGGGAGTGGGAATATTTTTCGATGAGGTTTTCTTCATGTGATAGATGTTTTTGGAGGAAAATTTAGAGATTTTGATAAGTGACTTTTCATTGGTGAGAGGTATGTGGAAATGCCTAAAGGCTTTGGTTAAAACCATTCCATAAGGGATAGTGTTTTTCTTGTAATCTTTAGTAGTGACTGTGATCATGTGATGGAGGATAACATAGGGGAGATTGATCTGTTGGCAGATGAGAAGGTGGTGAATGATTAAGGCATCATTATCAGTCACATACACATGGGTTCCACAGTGAGGAAGAATGGCATGTGGACTGATGCTATTGAATAACTTAGGAAGGAGTTTTAGGTAGGTAGAGAGATAACAAGTGGATCCTTCCTGAAACAAATCAGAGAGCACCTCTGTCTTGTTTAAATTTAAAGTGGAGTACTAGTTACTCCCAAAGATGGCAGGTTCTTCAGTGGGAAGGTTGAGTATCATAGCAAGAATATCTGGAGTGAGTCAGATCTCTATTCCCTTGATGGTGGATACAAAAAGCGATTTGTCGATGAATGTTTGAGCTTGAAAGCAAAAAAACTTACAACATCTAGATAAAAACACTAAAAAAGTTTCAAAAAATTGAGTCCAACCTAAGCATTTGTATTAAGTTTGACAACATTTCCATCAACATTCATATTTTCCTTAACAAAAACTCTTCCAATATCTTGATGGAGGAAAACATTGTATAACTTGTTTTTGTTTTATTATTAAAATACATAAAAATAAAAAATAAAATAAAAGTTGATGGATGTTTTTGTTTAATAATTTTGGTGATATATTTTTATCCACGTAGCAATTTTTTTATAACAATGTAGATTTTATACTTTTTAAAAATCGACAAAAACAAAAAAATTTCAAATTTTAATTGTTTTTTAGATTTATTTATAAAATTGCAAAAATAATAGTGTCAATAAATTCTACAATTTAAACTTTAATTATTTTAATATTTCAAATATTAAATATTTATGATTTAATCATAAATTATTTTTGATATGTGATGATATAAAAGTATTTTTAAAATTCAGTTTATTTATTTTTTATGGTGTTTGATTGGATGCTTAAGTATTTATTATTAATATTAAAATATAATAAAACATGTGACGCTCGCATATGATCTATTTAAGCATCATGTGTGATTGTACACATGATTGTTCTATTAGAGACGCTCTTAGGAAAACTATTGCATAATAATAATGTGATAAAATATATTATCAAGTATGCATCATGCATTTGTACTATGTACATCTGTATATTTTTTTGATGTTGTGTATTTAGTGTTAGAAAAGATGATAAATTTAATTATAATTAAATTATATATTTGAATCCATTAATATTAATATTTTTTAGTTTTTAATTAATAAAATACATATGTTTTTATATTTTACAAAAATAATATTATAGTCATTTATGTTTTTCTTTTTTTAACACAAATGTCATTTAAGTTTAGATGTGTTTTATATTTCATAAAAATAAGAGGTCATAATATATTTTTCCTTTTTAATTCAACGATATTAAAAGTGTTTACTGTGATTTGATGTTGATGAGTTAAATCATTATAGTTCAAAAACTACGTACATACTTTTATTCATAATTAAAAAAAATTATATAATTTTTATATTTTAAACTTAATTAAAGAAGTCGACAACTTCTCCTTAATAGGGTTGCGCGAAAAATCCAGTTACAATACCCAAATTTAAAATCAAATCTAAATCTATCTTAAATATTATTAAAATAATATGATTATAATTCGGTATATTTATCATCTGGTTAGATATCCACTTATGTTTTATATTTGAATTTGGTTTTTATCAACTCAACTTCCAAACATCCTAAATCCTCAAAACTCAAAAATAATTCTGATTTTAACATCATCCACCGACCTTCCACCTTCCGGCAATGTTCTTCAATAATTTATTACAAACTTCATTTAATCAATTACTTATTACTAATCAATCATATTGTATGATAACTAGTTAATGAATTAAGATATTTAATATTTATTGAGAAAGACTAAAATATGATAGACTAAATAAGTATAATTTCTTAAATTACTGATTTTTAAAGGATAATTTTTTTTTTCAAAATGTTACATTAGTATGTTATGTTGGAAATGATATTGAGATTTAGATATTAATTGCTCAAGCTTACTTAATTATAAATGCTCAAGACAAAACTTAATATATTAAATCCATTAGATACTTTAAATTTAATAAATCTTGTGGTGGTGGTGTCTATCTTAGTGTTGAATGTAAACTTTCAAGTGTTTGTACTTTCTACGATTTTAGTAATAAACAATTTATAGAATTATTATGAATCAGAATTGATGGTCTTAATGAAGTTAATAATAAATCAATTTTAATAAAAAAAAATTATAAGCAATTGAATATGTTCACTTTTAATCACAAGAGAAAGCAATTGTATGATTGATATATGTTTTTCATTGAACTTTCATTTTTGCAAAAATAATTGATTTTTAAATATGTATAATCGATTTGTTTTTATTGACCAGTTTTTAATCTATGAATAAAAGATTTTTTAAAAAATAAAAATGAAAACTAATAAAATTATAACTGATTTTGAGAAAAAATCGATTTTAAAATTAAATTTTTTTGAAAAAGGTTGCTTAACTAAAAATCAGTTATTTAACCATAACCAATTTTAGAATCAGTTTTATAACTGATTTTAAGCCAAATAATAGATTTAGTGATGAATTTAAATTCATATAAAATGAATATGATTTGGTATTTAAAAAATACCAAACATACATAGCCCTACTCCTTAGTACTTTAGTTTTCCGTGTCAATTATACTCCATGGACGGGATTCAAAAGAACAAAACAGCTCATATTATCAACATGAAGAAAGCTAATTAAAGAGCTGATTAAATTTAGTATGTGAAAATGTTTTTTCTTTCTATTTATAAAAAAATATTATTTGATTTCATCTTTATGAGAATGTCTAAAATAAACCATTGTTATTGAGATAAAATAAAATGTTAATCAATAAATATACATTTTCAAAAATGATAATATATCATACTATTTTTTGTCAGAAAATATTATTCACATTACTTTTTATCCTAAAAATTAAATAAATAACCATATAAAGTATTACATTATTATAAAATTAAGCACACATGATTAATTTCAAAAAATATAGGTATAAATAAAGCTTAAAGAATAAAGCGCAACAGATAAAAAATGATAACAAAATTCAAACAAAAAAACTACACAAGCAATTTATTTTATTTTATATTTATATACATACTTTAGTTTCATAAACCATGCCCTAGAGCACTAGTAATTAATAACTATATAATGAAACCTAAGAACAACAACAATTAATAAATAAGAAGGAAATAATTTACAAACTACTACAATATTTAATTATTATATAGATCGTTTTTCTATTTCAATAGATCTCTAATGAGTTTAATAATTTAAATCAGTTCCACAATGCCTCACGTGATAGGGAAGTTCACAAATGAAATAATGACATCACAACGTGGACATTTTGCATTTATAGTTCATTCATCGGGACGTTTTTGTCCCAATGGATATTGTGGATTATATTCCACTCTAGGATGTTTATGCATATGAGAAGCCCAAGACGTGACAGACGGAAATATATCGCCACATATTACACATTGTGTTGCTACTTTTGCCTTGTGAACTCTTGCGTGGCCACGCAAAGCAGCTGCGGATGTGAAGGACTTGTCACATCCTTGTGCATTACATTCTGATTCTTAGTGGTAAACAAAAGTTAATTAACAAATTGTTGTATGGGGTGAATTAGAGGGTGAGGTAAACCACAAATTTATAGTATAGTGGTGAATAATTTATCATGATCAATAATTGATTTCAGATTGGGTCAATATTAAAATTGCATTTAATAAT
Source organism: Cicer bijugum (assembly GCA_037974875.1). Lineage (NCBI taxonomy): Eukaryota > Viridiplantae > Streptophyta > Magnoliopsida > Fabales > Fabaceae > Cicer > Cicer bijugum. Next base: position 2,492,858 of record JBBPBT010000584.1, read on the forward strand.
TTTGAATGTGAATATCACGTCATTGTAGGTTTATTGAAGGCGTGTATAATTAATTTTACAAAATATTTCACGGAAATATAATTTTATGGACATCTATGTTTCACAAATTTAATTAAATAGATGATTAATTTAAATTATATTTAAAAATACAGTTACTTATGTAGTTGAACTACTCACTATTTTGATATAACTAAATTTATGGTTGGTCCAAAGTCTGTGCAATTGGACAACTGCACATGACCCCAAAAAATTAATTAAATAATTCATATAAAGTATTACATTATTAAAAAATTTAGTACACATGATTAATTCCAAAAATTATAGGTAAAAATAAAGCTCAAAGAATAAAGCACAACAGATAAAAAATGATAACAGAATTCAAACAAAAAACTACACAAACAATTTGTTTTATTTTATATTTATATACATACTTTACTTTCATAAACAATGTCCTAGAGCACTAGTAATTAGAACATTCAACAATTAATAAATAAGAAGGAAATAATTTCCAAACTACTACAATTAATAAATAAAATATTTAATTATTATATAGATCGTTTTTCTATTTCTATAGATCCCTAACGAATTTTATAATTCAAATCAGTTCCATAATGCCTTACGTGATGGGGGAAGTTCACAAATGAAATAATGACATGACAACGTGAACATTTTACATTTATAGGTCATTCATCGGGACGTTTTCGTCCCAATGGATATTGTGGATTAAATTCCACTCTAGAATGTTTAACCATATGACCAGCCCAAGCCTGGGCAGAAGGAAATATATCACCACATATTACACATTGTGTTGCTACTGGTTTTTTTTTTTCCTTGTGAACTCTTGAGTGGCCTTGCAAAGCAGCTGCGGATTTGAAGGACTTGTCACATCCTTGTGCATTACATTTGTGTGATTGATTCATTGTTGTAACGTTGTTGGTGATTCTTAGTGGTAAACAAAAGTTAATTAACAAATTGTTGTATGGGATGAATTAGAGGGTGAGGTAAAGCACAAATTTATAGTATAGTGGTGAATAATTTATCATGATCAATAATTGATTTCAGACTGGGTCAATATTAAAATTCCATTAAATAATTTTGAATGTGAATATCACGTCATTGTAGGTTTATTGAAGGCGTGTATAATTAATTAATTACAAAATATTTCATGGAAATATAATTTTATAGACATCTATGTTTCACAAATTTAGTTGAATAGATGATTAATTTAAATTATATTTAAAAATACAGTTAATCATGTAGTTGAACTATTCACTAATTTGACCATAACTAAATTTAGGGTTGGTCCAAAGTCCATGCAATTAGACAACCGCACATGGCCCTAACATATTAGATATGTACTGTCAATGTTTACAAATTATTTTTTCGTGCTCCTACATATCTATGGGTGCAATAGAGAACTTAAAACTACATAGTTCTTGGATAGAAAATAGGGATTTGTTGATTGTTTTATTAAAGAAAACTTGTTTTGTTGTTGAAATTTTTTTGAAAAATGTTTGTTTTAAGATTATCAAGATGTAAAACTTAAGTCTTAAAAACTCAAATACTAAAAGATGTCTCATATAGTTAACTCCTTTAAGAACAATTTTATAATTTTGACTATGAAAGTTAGCTTTAAAACTACCAAGCCAAGTTGTACAACTTGTGATATAACTACTTAAAGATTAAAAAGATGTCACATGTAATTAACCACTTTAAAATAATTTTTGTATAATTATTAATTTATTAAAGATAAAAACAAGTTTTACAACTATCAAGTTATCACAATTTATGTTAACAAAACTTGAAGCTAGATTTTATTTTTTTTTTGTAAGATTTAATGATTTAATAAAAATATAAATGCAATATGGTGAACTAGTACCACGCAAACCGAAATGGCTGGCACCTACTATGTGCAGCAGAACAAGTATAGACAGTTCAACTTTAAATAAATCAACTTAAAAATAACAGAAAGGTCTCATCTTTAATTGTAAACAAATAAAATGCATCATTTTATTTCAAACGTGAAATCAGAAGCTTCAACAAACAAAAATGGAGCAGTGTGTTAAAGATATAGAGAACAAAACAAATATGAGAGTGGCACAGACATGTGGTAGGCAACGAAGAAGAAGGTAGTGGTAAACTTTTGGCGATGATTGTTGGTGAAGTGGGTAATTGAAGTGATGATGAAAAATGAAAGCATCATTATCATTATCATCATCATCATTAATAATCTTCCAATTCTTAAGACTTGTGTATGGAGGACAAGGGTACGTAGAATTGAAAGCATCATCATCAACATGATCTTATTCATTGACATCCACTTGATCAACATATATCATTCATGTATTGTTAAAGCTTTCTCTGATGTCACAAATGATAATCTTCTCTGCATTTGGTGCTCGATTTTATAGGTGAGCCATATTGTTCTCCAACCCATATATACCATTATTTTCATGTAATTCTAGCAATTTCCCTAATTTTACAAAAGCCCCCCTTTTCTAGCATGACTTTTTCAAACATAAAAATGTAGTAGACAATTTTGGTTTTTTCATACGAGACCCACCAAGACGACATTTTCAATTTTCAAATTTTGGAAAGAAGTCTCAATGACTTCCTATGTAGCTTTAGTATAACCCAAAAAAGATAAGGCTTCTTCTAGATCAGGCTTCTTTAAGTGTTTTAGTACCAAGTCTTTCGGTGGGGCATCTATTCAATATATAGATAAGCAGTTGACACTGTTTCTCTCCAAAATTTGTGAGATATTTTCTTTCCTTTTAGCTCTTTTCCAGGTTCAAGATGGTCATATTTCTCATTTCTGCAACACCATAGAGTTAAGGTATATATGGTGCAGTCACTTCATATACCATTTCTTGTTTTTCACAAAACTCGTGAAACTCATGAGATTTGTATTCACCTCCTTCATCTGTCCTAATCACTTTAAGATCACAACCACTTTGTTTTTCTGCCATCAATATGAAGCCTTTAAACACATCAAACACTTCATCCTTTTTTTAATTAGACAATCATAATTAATATTCTTAATTAACCTTTATTTATTTTCGTCAAAGCTTAAATTGAGAGTTTGTCTTAACAATCTCCCTTTTTTTGATGATGACAAACATGTTAATTTAGATTTTAATTCTTACTCTAATTTTAATTTTGAAGAGCTTAAAAGCTCCCCCTCAATTTATGCAAAATTTAATTTTGACAGAGAATAAAGCATCAAGGTACATGGTTTCAGCATAAAGAATATTTCATTGATATATTCAATAGATGCACATCTTCAGCTTCAAAACATATACAAAAGTACCATATACAAAAGGTCTTGTAACTATTAATCGTAATATGTAAAACTAAACTTAATTCTCCTCATTTTCCATACAAAAAGGTAGGAGAAAAGAACACCTATTTAGCCAATGACGGGGAGGGGCGTTCAAATGAAAAATATTTGGAAGGATCAAGAATAGGCTGAGAATGAGAAGGATGAATAGGAAGATGACTTAATCCTAGCTTAGGAGCAAACTGCTCTATTACCCAAGTCCGTAGTAAAGTAGTTTCCTTATCCTACTAAGTTTGGTGTGCCCAAATGGTTTGAAGGGCATCCATTATTTCAGTGTTTGATAGTTTAGCCTTAGGAAGGGCAGTAAGAGGATGAGTGTTGGTAGGAGGAGTGGTCGGGGGAATAAGGGAGGAACAAATAGATGGAGAAGTGGAAAAAGAGGTAGCCATTGGGTGTAAGTGATCAAATAAAGATTGTTGGTTGATGGATGGGAAAGAAGTGTCGGGAAAGAATAAAAACTGACTTATTCCAAAATTGGAGGAAGTGGTTTTTTGTGGTGAAATGAAAATAAAAGACATGGTGCTGATATGATGGTTAGGAAGTAATGTACACAAGTCATGTGGTGGAGAGTGGAGGGTTTGTGAGTAAGATAGGAAGTCTGTTGAGGATAAAGTGGATGGTTGAGGAAAAACGAAGAAAGTAGGAAGATTGATGGGTTGTTCCAGAGAACATTTTCGATTTGATGGAAAATGTTCTTGAGCAGTTTGAGTGACTGCTTCTGGTTCTGAATCAGCAGAAGGAGATGCTGAAACTGGTTTATGTGTTGTAGCTATCTTCCTTGCGAGCATTTTCTTTTAAGAATTTTTGGTGGAAAGGTGGGAGTGGGAATATTTTTAGATGAGGTTTTCTTCATGTGATAGATGTTTTTGGAGGAATATTTGGAGATTTTGATAAGTGACTTTTCATTGGTGAGAGGTATGTGTAAATGCCTAAAGGCTTTGGATAAAACTATTCCGTAAGGGATAGTGTTTTTCTTGTAATCTTTAGTAGCGACTATGATCATGTGATGTAGGATAACATAGGGGAGATTGATCTGTTGGCAGTTGTGAAGGTGGTGAATGATTAAGGCATCATTATTAGTCACATACTCATGGGTTCCATAGTGAGGAAGCATGGCATGTGGACAGATGCTATTGAATACCTTAGGAAGGGGTTTTAGGTTGGTGGAGAGATATCAAGTGGATCCTTCCTGAAATAGATCAGAGAGCACCTCTATCTTGTTTAAATTTAAAGTGGAAGTACTAGTTACTCTCAAAGATGGCAGGATTTTTAGTGGGAAGGTTGAGTATCGAAGCAAGAATGTCTGGGGTAAGTCAGCTATCTATCCCTTTATTGGTGGATACATAGCGATTTGTCGGAGAATGTTTGAGGTTAACAATAAAAAAACATACAACATCTAGATAAAAATACTCAGAAATTTCAAAAAATTGAGTCCATCCTAAAGCATTTGTATTAAGTTTGACAACATTTCCATCAAAATTCAGATTTTCCATAACAAAAACTCTTCCAATATCTTGATGGAGGAAAACATTGTATAGCTTGTTTTCGTTTTATTATTAAAATACATAAAAATAAAAAATAAAAAAAGTTGATGGATATTTTTGTTTAATAATTTTGGTGATATATTTTTATCCACGTAGCAATGTCTTTTATAATAATGTAGATTTTATTTTATTAACTTTTAAAAAATTTGTAGTTTCTAAAAATCGACAAAAACAAAAATCTTTCAAATTTTAATTGTTTTTTGGATTTATGTATAAAATTGCAAAAATAATAGTGTCAATAAATTCTACAATTTCAAATTTAATTATTTTAATATTTCAAATATTA
>JBBPBT010000584.1:2516990-2532673 GCA_037974875.1 Cicer bijugum
TATGCAATTTATAAAAATTAATGAATCATATGATTTTCAATGTTGTGTGCAGTAATATATATTTTTATTAGTATTTTCTTCTACAAATATGACATTTTTTAATAAATATGTACAATTATCTCCATTTCGTCGGCAGTCATTTCAGCACTAATAATAACATTTACAAATTGAGATTTTTACATTGATCAAAATACTTTGCCTTTTTTGTAATCTTTCAATAGAAAACTCAATATTTTATACAAAATCAATAAAATATGAAAGAAAAATCAGGATTAATATAATAAAATTATTGTTCTATTATATTTAAGCATTACGTATCTATTATTTTTCCATTTTTCAAATAACTGAATTATTTTAAATAATCAGACAAAATTATGTAATTGAATATTATACTCGATATTATTGTGTTAAAATATTTAGGTAAGAGGGATGCTCCAATCCTGAAGCTCATAAGACGCATGTGGGATGAATTTCTAAACTTAGATGACTCAGTGATGATGGATGTTATGAGAGAACCATCTCAAGTAACATTTCTTGCGGCAGAGAATGGAAATTTTGAGTTTCTATCAATTGTTATGAGCACTTATCCTGATTTGATATGGGAACTAAATACAACGGGTCAAAGCATAATTCACATAGCTGTTTTGCACCGCCATGCTAGTATCTTCAATTTGATACATGAAATAGGTTCTTTCAAAGATTTTATAAGTGCTTTTGTAGATGATAAGGACAATAATTTATTGCATGCTGTTGCAAAGTTAGCACCACCAGATCGACTCAACATAGTTCCTGGAGCAGCTCTTCAAATGATGCTTGAATTGTCATGGTTTGAGGTATGATTTTGAGTTCATGTCACATTATTAACAAATTCAAATATACGATGCTGTTAATTTGACAAATCAATTAATTATTAGTCTCATTCTACATATAAGTGGGGTCAAAAATATTTATAGTTGAAAAGGTAAAAAAAAAAATTCTCAACACTAAAAAGTTCCTAAAACTTTGTGTATTTAGTCGAGCCTATGGATCCACTTTTAAAAAAAAATCAATTATTTTTTATAAAACATTTTGACAGTTTTTTTCTTAATATTTTCCAATAAAAAAATAATTTACAATTTTTTTCTAGAAATTTTTTTAATTTAAGAAAAAGAATGATTTTTTTAAAAAAAAAAAATTCACAAAAGTTTTTGAGAAAAGAATTATTTAAAATTTTCGGAGAAAAAAATGTTTTTAAATTTTATTGATATTTTTCACAAAAAGATCTTAAAATTAACAAAATATTGGACCTATATATAAGCCCCTCTCTTAAGCCTACATAAAATAATGGACTAGAGCTTTCAACAAATTATTTTAATAAGTATCTAATATTATGGGCTTATTAAAGAATTTTTTAATAGGGGCTTGAAGTTTGGGGTTTATTGACACCTATACAATTTTACATATATCATTGGTTTGGCAGGAGGTAAAGAAGATAATGCGACCATCATTAATAGAAATGCAAAATTCCGAAGAAATTACACCTTGTCAACTATTTACGAAAGAACATGAAGAATTGCTCAAAAGAGGAGAGTCATGGATGCGAAGAACAGCAAGTTCTTATATGGTTGTTTCAACTGTCATTGCTACAGGAGTTTTTTCTGCTCCATTTAGTTTACCTGGTGGAAATAATGATAACACACGATCTCCAAATTATTTGGACAAACCATCCTTTCTCGTATTTTCTTTATCAGATTCCATGGCACTTATCTCATCTTCAACTTCAGTACTAATTTTTTTGTCTATCCTTATCTCACGATATGCAGAGGAAGATTTTCTAAAGTCATTGCCTTTCAAGTTGCTAGCTGGACTAGTGACATTGTTTGTCTCAATAATCAGCATGATGGTAGCATTTAGTAGTGCCTTCTTTATAACATATTATCATGGTGTGAAATGGGTTCCAAACTTAATTTCTGCCATTGCATTTTTACCAATACCATTGTTTATTTGCCTACAATTTTCTTTATGGTCTAATATAGTATACTCTGCCTACGTTTGTAGTACTTTATTTAGGAGAGGTAAACCTATGATTCATGATTCAGTAGAACTATCAAGTATGTGCTAAATAAGACTCGTGCCATGTAGGACGAGTGCTATTGTTTTTGAACACATTGGGAATTCTTAGGTAGAGGAGTGTTAAATTGAAGTTATGTATGTCATGATAATTTGAATTACTCTATTCATAATGAAAATATATTTTGCTTGAATTGACCAATCAAATGTATATTTTGTTTATCTATATTATTTTTTGTTTATATTTCATTTAGAAGTGGTATTTAATTTAATAATTTTCCCAAGTGTTGTTGCATATGACTAGAAAAATGAAAACATGAAGTGTAGTGTCATTGTTCTAAGGAAATATCTCCAAGATTTCACAAAGATTAGGAATTACATGTGAGGGGAATTTCCAAATTATATATAGATTGATAGTGGTTAATCGAACATAAAGTTTAGTGTGTTACACACGCTTTGAAATTGATTTGTGCAATTTTCATTATCATCAATTTCATCTGCTTCTTGTTTAAATATTATAGCATACCCCCAACAAAACATTCAATATTATAAGCTCATGTAATGATATTCTTGAAACGTTTATTGTATATTTGGGGAGTTGCGCAATCTTACAAATAATTCCTTAGAAAACATCTTAGATATGATAAATTCTTGAGTGAATACTTCCCTAGATATTAATGTTAAGGCACAACCAATTAAATAATTATAAGTAATAAAAATAAAATTATTATCTGTATAATAAAATCTAATTTATAAAAAAAAATAAAATAAAGTGTTAGATGGTTCAAAATGTAATAGTAAAAAATTTGAATGTGTTGTGCGTCTATTTTGCCTGTAAAAAATCCTTATAAAGACAATTTTTTTATATGGTCATTATAAGGACAAATTTTCTTTTTTTACAAAATTATAAAGACAATTTTAATATCATGATTTTGACAAAAAGAATATTAAAAATAAAAAAACTGATATTTTAGTACCCAACATCATAGTGGTCAACCATTTTCCACCTTTTATAAAGAGTTGCAGAAACTCTACATAATCACATACTCATAAGTCGATCAAGATATCAATCGGTAATCTTTTAGCATAGTCACTAAATAGACCGACATACATAAAATCTCCTACAAATTATTTGATTGGTTGTGACTATATATTAATTGCTAGCTGGGCGTTCACTTCAAATAAAGCCTAGTATTTTTCTTCATAATGTTAAATGTAATTAAAGTGATTTGTAGTTAGTTAGAAATGTTAGAATACACTTAGAAGTAGCTAAGAAGGTTAGAATTCTATTTTGACAATTAGTGCTCAAATTAATATAAATTTATAAAACAGAGAGCATTCTCTACATGCAGTTAATCAATTTCTCAATTTTCTCTCTCTTTTTCTTAATTTCAATTCCTCTCAATTATACAACCTATTCTAGCAATTGATATCAGATCTTGGGTTCTAAACCTTGAGAAAACGAGTACAAGTGTGAGGGGGAATCAAAAAAATTGAGAAACACAAGTGTGAGTGAAAGAAAGAAGACATGAATGTAGGAGGATTTCCATCGAATTTGTCAATCCTTGATGGGAATAATTGGTAGAGGTGGTTTGCATCAATGAGATAATTGTTGGCAACTCAAGAAGTATTTGAGATTGTTCAAGATAACTATGAGCAGCTTGGTGTAAATCTAACAGAAACACAACAAGTAATTTTCAAAGATTGCAAGATAATGGATTGCTAGACATTGTTTTACATCCAACAAGGTGTGGATTCAAACAAATTTGAGAGGATTTCGAAGGTATCAACATCAAAGAAGGCACGGAAGATCTTGGTTAAGTACTATACAAGTGGGGAAAAGGCCAAAAAAGTGAAGCTCCAAATGCTAAGAAGGCGATACAAACTATTGCACATGGAAGAAAATGAAGTTGTGGTCGATTACTTCAATCGTGTGTATGTTTTTGTTAATTAAATGAGAATAAATGGCGAATCTATAACTAAAGTGGTGGTTATTGAAAAGGTCCTTAGAACATTAACACAATGAATGCTCATATTGTGGTGGTCGTTGAAGAATCAAAGGATCTTGAGAAGATAAAGGTGGAAAATTTGCAAGGCTCTCTTAAAGTTCATGAACTGAGAGTAAGAGAAATGTGTGCAACAACCTCAACATCTCAAGTGCAAGTCATGCACGCCCAAGTTAGCAAGAAGACCAGCCTAGGTGATGTGAATCACACGAAAGGAATGGGTAAATTTAAGTGGTACAAGAAATGTGATTCTGACGAAGATGTTGATGATTCTAATGAAGGGGCTAGAAGTTCAAGAAATCAAAATAGAAGTAAATTTTTATAAGTTTATATTAATTTTAAAATATCTATATATGAGTTCAATTGTGTGAATGGAGTAAATGATTACTCGTATGTTATGATTAGATATATACTATTTATTATATATATATATATATGGTTCATTCTAGTTAGATGAACTTTTTGTCCATATACGACGGAAGTGAGAGGTAAGCAAAAGTTAGAGGACATTAGGTGAAATCAGTGTAGTTTTTATGACTTACTTGTTTAAAAGATTTGAGTACAACTTACAAAAAAAATAATATTTTATTAAGTTGAGATATAGTTTGTCAAGAGAATTTTCTATATTTAATACATCGATATGATTGAGAAACATCTATAATCATTTTTATTAAATCTAAGTTACGTATACATTGAAAAGACTCAAGAGTATATTGATTGTTCATCAATTCTTCAATGTCATTAGTTGGAGTTAGATCATATCTTGGGTCTAAATTAATGTTATAGTTTATTTAAGTCTTACTTAAAATTATTTGAAAAATTGTAAATATTTTAAATTCTTAAGTTATTTCAATAATTTACAAAAGAATTTCTATTTATTTACAAACATTTAGATATTTTTAAATTGAAAATTTCAATTTCATGTATAATTTTATTCTAGATTCAAAATTAAAGTTTAAACGATACTATTTTACCCCCACTTCGTGAATGTCATAACAATATTTTTCTCAACATTTAAAATTTTTATACACACATTTAAACTACATATAACTACTACATGTAATAATTCTCCCAACAAATGTCGTGTGCACAAATATGGCTGCACAGTCCAACTCAAATTGTTCTCCTTCAATAATTCCCAAATACACAAATCAAATCACAAAATAAATAAATAAAAATTCATATTGTTGCAGTTGATCCGAGACCAACATTTTGAGATATTAAGATACGACCACAACTACTAGATACACGGATAATCATTGTAAGTGAAATTTATTTTATATAAGTGATTATTAAGACAAGAAAATACAAATATAGAAAATCAGAGTGATTATTTTTTGTTTTTAGTTTTTCCGAATAAGGTTTATGTAATCCAGTTTTTAATGTTTTCTCCCTAATGTATTTTTAGCATAAAAAACAGTATTGAGATACGGCATATAGTAACGGGACCACATAAATAAAAATGAAAGTATTAATTCTCAACCGCTTTCTATCATGTGGTGTTGTGTTGGTCCTCAAAGGCGGCTTCTATTATTTTATTTTCAGGTACCTAAATAACTATCGTACCTAATATAAAACTCGCGTCCATTATAACTTAACTTTTTTGGATATTTTTTAATTGAAAGCTTCACAAAGTTTAGTTATCAAATTTACAAACAATACGATTTTAAATTTTTTTTATTTGTTTTGACGAAACGAATGATTATTCCAGGCAACCAAATTGGCATGATGTAAATTTGAGAGACAAAATCATGATTTTGCAATTTCTCACAAATTCACAATTTTGAGGATAAAAATATTGATTTACCTAAAAATCACTACCTTCTTTATTTTGTTTTCTATTATTGTTATTCCATGGCCGTGCAATAATTTAAAAAGTTAGCATTGACTTGATGAAAAGTTTAACAAAGTCTTTCACTAGACAATCATGATTCATCTTATATTTCACTTGGACTTATATCTTGACAAAGCAAGACTTCACTTAAGAATGAATGTGACTTGCTATTTCTGAATCAATTTTATTTTCAGGTAATCAAATTTATTGCATTCTTATTTCTTATGCTTCTTTAATTAACTCTTCTATTCTTATATACTCTTGCTATATTCTCTCTATTTTTTTTTCTCCTTTTATTTTATTAAATGTTCATGTTTTGTGCATAATCTTGTTGAATATGAACCAAAGCAAATAGATATTTTATTTTTCATAATAATTTCTAGTATTATTTAATTACAAACCTTTTTTCCAGTGTTCTAGCTAATGTACAGTTTCTCTGTTGTCAAAAAATGTTAATGAATTTTGATTATGTATATTGTCTGAGTGTGTATACATCTCTTGAAGTATATATTACATTCTAGCAAGACTTAAGATATGGAGCAATAAAAGTCAATAAACAAGATGATTTTCATGTATAGTAGGAACAAAAACTCTGTATTGAAAAGATGAAGAAGAAAATACAGAGGAAAAAAAAAAAACTTATGAAGACCCCTTTAGGAAGAAAAATCTGTGCAACCACACATCTAGATGCTTTTCAGACACATAAATGTTATTCCTATTTAGTAGGAACTTATATTTTGACTTTCATTGGTTTCAGGTTTATTTTATTTTATTTTACTTTTAATTTTAAAATTGCCAAGCAGTAAAAACAATATCATGTGCATATTTTTGGTAGATACTGTTTTATTTTGAATAAAAATAAAGAGATACTAATTTTGTAATTAAAAATTAAAAAATAGAAATGGATTTTTTTTAAACCAAATAATTTAGACCGAGCTAACTCATCCTTAAATCTGATTCATTAATATAAGCAGGTTTTGATTAAATTGACCAACTTATTTGGCAGCTCTAGTAAATAGTGTCGGTGAGTATGAGTAAGTGACATGAGATATATTTGGATCCTCTCTTTACTTTTTCTCCATTACTCTCTTTCTTAGAGAGAATAAAAAAAAAAAAAAATTCTATGAAGTGACGGTGAAGTATGTGCATAACATATAGTGTATTGTTACCAGTGATATGTGAAATGTGATGTCCATAAATTTTAATTTATAATATTTATTTAAAGAAAACTTATGTAAAATATTATATGATGCTCATTTTAAAAAATGTATACAACAAACTTAGGATTTATGATGCTCATTTTAAAAAAATGTGGACTATAAATTTATTATGATTTATATATTTTTAAAATTGTGTATCGAAAATTTATCCTTTAAGGATACATTTTCTACAAGATACACTGATAAAGTGAGTTGTGAGAAAAATATGAAAAATAAATAAAGTCGTTTTGAAAAATGTGATAAAATAAGGTATAATTAAATTATTATTTTTTACTTTAAATTTTCTTAAAAATCTTTAAATTCTATTTGAGTTGACTAATTAGAATGTATATTTACAAATTTGAATTGGCCAATCAAATATATATTTTATATATTTAAGAGCATTAAAAATGAGAAAAGAAATATATTAGTTAAAAAGTGTAGAGGTGTATTTATTATGGATATTTATTGTATTTAGCCCGGATCACATTTCGTGGGCCTTTAGAAAACCACAATCCAATTTGGTTAATAGACATGGATTGGGCCTTCTCCATAAAATACGGGAATTTCCCCAAATTCATATTCCAATGGTTAAAAATTGCTTGAAATTTTTTAAAAGGTTTAGTTTAATAATGTCTAATATTATTAGATTAAATATTATATTTCTGTTTAAACTCAAAATTTTATAGTTACATGTGAATTTATTTAATATTTTATCTAAACAAAAAAAAAATTGGTTGAAAAATATTATTGTAAACGTAAATCCTATAGTATATTTTGCACTAATAAAGAAAGCAATCACCAAAAAGTAAATACGTGAAAGTTTGTGTTGTTTCTTAAGCAAAAGATAATAATATTATTTTTTGCAAAAGTAGTAAACAATCATGGATCTAATTTTATTTACACGTGCATATCAAATGACTTCTCACCATGTAAATAATTACATTTTAAAAACATACATATATAAGAAAATTGTATCATAATATGATTTGATTAGATATATGTATAAATAAAATTACACGATCAATAATTTATTTATATACCGTTTTTATTTATATTTTCTAGATTTAGTGCCCAGTTTTAATTTTTTTCAATCATCTAGTAAAAACAAATCACACAAGTAATACCCATGCTCATGCTGCATGCTTGTACAGTTCGATTTAATTTTTTCCACCAGTGTTGAATTCTCTTTTGATAAAGTTATAGTAGTACTGTTTACTAATTATTGGAAATTATCATTACATACACTAAAAAAATACAAACACTTTTGTGCAAGAAAAAAAACTTTTTCCTCTGCTTTTGTGATATGCATCAGCTCACAAAATTCAAGTAATTAGTAATATTCCAGAAAAAGAGGGATCAATAAATATAAAAAGATGATGCATATTAAACTCGACTAGTTGCTGAAAAAAATTAATGTTATAAGTTTCCTTTGCAGAAAAATGGCTATAGAAGACTCCACATCTCGCCAACAACATTTACATAGAGCTGCTTCAGCTCAGCATAGGAGACCTCTCCTCCATTTAGTTTCCACTAGTAAGCTTTTCTCCCTTTTTTAAATTTTAATTAGCTAAATATTTTTTCATACAAGGTGCAAATTTTTGGACACCGACACACGTGCTACTGACACATTAATTATATTCAATTAATTTATTTTTTTAAATTATTATCAAGATTAAAATGTCGGTATCAATTTTGTGTGATATTGATATATAGTTAGACTAATTTTCTGAATAAACTTTTTGTTGCAGAGGAACACAGACATAGATACCTAACCCAATGTGTACCCCTTTACAAAGCAGCTCGAAAAGGGGATTGGAAAGAAGCAAAAAAAATAATAGACCAAGATAATACATTATTAAATTCTGCTATAACAAAAGGGTGGGCAACAGTACTCCACATTGCAGTTGGATCAAATCATGTTAACTTTGTTGATGAGTTGGTAAACATAATGCACCCTGATGATTTGGAATTGAAAGATTACATGGATAACACTGCTTTTTGTTTTGCTGCTGCTGTTGGAAATGTGGAAATTGCTGAGATAATGATGACAAGGAATGGAACTTTGGCATCAATTAGAGGTGGACAAGGTGTTACTCCTCTTTATTTGGCTGCTTTAGAGGGGAAAAATGATATGGCAAAGTATTTGTTTATTAAATCTAAAGAAATGCTAGATGAACAAGATTGGAGTATGGTGTTCCTCACTTGCATACAGTCTGATCTCTATGGTAAATATATTAAATTTTGAAATTAAATATATTAACTTTTTAAATATTTTTATTTATTTATATTTTATTATAGAATGATAATATTCAACAAATTGAATTATGATAGGAATGTGGGTAATGAAAGTCTTGGGCCTTTGGTTAACAAGGCAAGCCCAAATCAGAGGAATGAGACTGAGTGGATAGTTTATACTAGGAGAAGGAAAGTGGGGCCAAGGGGAGAGAGGAGTGTTGGTGAGGTGGCATTGCAACCCACGTGATTCGGTTATGATCACTCTTTTAGGGGTGTGATGGGCGTGTGAAGGGGTCATTGTAAATTTTACTAAAAATAGGAAACACACAGGAGCTATTGCTCCGGGGAGTACTCTTGCATTTCAACAGTGTACTTACAATATTACGTAAATAATACAGATTCCTATACCATTACCTCATTTCTTGCCTAATATTCATCTTTCTGTTGCTGTTCTGTGCTTGCTATTTTTCTGTTTCTATCAATTGGTCCGACCTGCTGGATTATCGAGGAGGAGCTAGCGTAGATTGATGCCACCAAAAATGTCAGACAGAGTAGATGCATTGGAAGGGAGGTTGACTCGGTTGGAGGAATCCATTCAGGATTTTCAGAGAACGGTTCTAGAGGAATTTGCAAGGATGAGAAGCCCCACTACTCAAGGAGCTGGTTCGTCGTCATCCTCCGGTGAGGTAAACTCAGAGTTTCACATGGCGGTGAAGAGGGTGAAACTTCCTTCCTTTGTAGGTGATGATCCGGTGGGGTGGATTACGAGGGCCGATACCTACTTTGAGGTGCAAGGATCTACTGAAGCTGTGAAGATCAGGTTGGCTAAGTTGTGCATGGAAGGTAACACTATTCACTGGTTCAATTTATTGAGAGAAACTGAAGATGCTCTTACCTGGAACAAATTGAAGAAAGCCTTGATCGATCGTTATGGAGGCCGTAAGAGTGAGAATCCATTCGAGGAATTGAAAGATTTGCAGCAAAACGGCGACATGGATGAGTACATAACCGATTTTGAGTACATCTCTTCTCAAGTGCCTCGTCTTCCTGAAGAACAGTACTTAGGGTACTTTGTGGGTGGCCTTAAACAAGAGATTAGGTTGAAGGTACGAACTCTCAACCCCCAAAACCGAGTTCAAGCCATGAAGATGACCCGTGATGTAGAAACAAAGGTGAGGGGCTGTCTGAAGATGCGTAATGGAGGAAATGGGAGATATGGCAAATGGGGAAAGGAGACGAGTGCTGGGACGGGTGAAAGAGGGAGGTCTGGGTCAACTTTCTACTCGGGTCAACATAATGGGCCCGGGTCAGCTTATAACCCAAGTTCAAACAAGGAAGGTAGCGTGAATGGACCTAATAACACCGTAAAAAGGGCCCAATATGGAAACAATTATTAGACCGTGGGAAGCAGTGGGTCTTCCAACCCAAATAACAGAGAATGTGAGGGAGGACCACGAAGTAGGGGAGTTCACCATCTCCCTTATTCTGAATTGATGGACCACAAGGCAAAGGGGTTGTGCTTCCGTTGTGGGGAGCAATTTCATCCTTTACACCAACGTCCTGAGAAACAATTGAGACTAGTGATCTTAGGAGATGATGAACAGGTTAATGAGGAAGGAGAAATAATAGCAGTAGAGATCAAGGAAGGAGCGGAAGAGGAAGTTATTGAGTGTCAGGCTATGGGAATGTTTGAATCCATGGTGACGAGGCAACCAACCACTATGAAGTTACAAGGAAAGCTGAATGGGGCCCAGATTCAAGTGTTGGTGGACAGTGGAGCAAGCCATTGTTTCATTGATTCTAAGATTGCAGCAACGCTAGGGTTAACCGTAACTCCTACGGCAACACTAGGAGTTAAATTAGGATATGGTCACAAGGTCACCACCATGGGTAAGTGTAGTGGGATGGAGATGCTGTTGGGTGACTTTACAACTCAGATCAGTGCTTATGTGTTAGAATTGGGTGACCTAGGTGTCATATTGGGAGCATCGTGGATGAGGCAATTTGGCAATGTGACGTTTGATTGGAAGAATATGGTGTTGAGCTTTCCTTGGAAGGGGGAGTGAAGGAATTGCAGGGAATCAAGTTGCACACGGGGTCCTCTAATTCCTCACTATAGAGTTTGTTGCAAGACACTACATGGAAGCAAGAGAGTAAGGGGAAGATTAATTTGGGAAAGCAAGAACAGAATGAGCTTGAGCAACTGTTGCAAAATTTTCCTACGGTGTTCACAGAACCGGAAGGCTTAGTGAAGGGAGTATCACCGGTCAATGTTAGGCCGTATAGATACCCCTTTCATCACAAAGATGAAATAGAAAAGCAGGTTCAGTCTATGTTACAACAAGGAATTATTCGACATAGTTCAAGTCCTTTCTCAAGTCCTGTAATCTTAGTGAAGAAGAAGGATGACACTTAGAGGATGTGTGTTGATTACTGAGAGCTTAATTAGGTCACTATTCCAGATAAGTATCCCATTCCGGTAGTGGAAGAGTTGCTGGATGAGTTGGAGGGAGCTATGTATTTTTCAAAGATCGATCTCAAATCCGGGTATTATCAAATACGAATGAAGGAGGAGGATGTGCCCAAGACCGCTTTCCGAACCCATGAAGAGCACTATGAATTTTTGGTGATGCCGTTCGGATTGACTAACGCTCCCGCCACGTTTCAAGCAACTATGAACCAGGTGTTTAAACCCTTCTTGAGGAGATTCGTTTTGGTTTTTTTTATGATATACTTATATACAGCAAAGGGTGGAGAGAGCACATGCAGCACTTGAGACAAGTTTTGAGAGTCTTGCAAGATAAGGAATTTGTGGTTGATAGAAAAAAATGTGCCTTTGGTCATACTCAAGTGGAGTATCTAGGCCACATTATTTCTGGGAGAGGAGTAGCAGTAGATCCTGCTAAGGTGAGAAGTATTGTGGAGTGGCCAACTCCCAAAAATGTAAAAGGGGTCAGAGGTTTTTTGGGGCTGACTGGTTACTACAGAAAATTCGTCAAGAACTATGGGAAGATAACTAAGCCTTTGACAGAACTCACCAAAAAGGAGGGGTTCAAATGGGGGGAAGGGGCAGCCCATGCATTTGAGGAATTAAAGAGAGCTATGACTACATCCTCAGTGTTGCCTCTTCCTGATTTTTCTCGGCCATTTGAGATCGAGTGTGATACTTCGGGTAGAGGAATATGTGTTGTTTTGATGCAAGCAAAGAAACCGATTGGTTTTTTAAACAAAGCACTATCCAACAATAATTTACTTAAATCGGTTTATGAAAAGGAGCTGATGGCTTTAGTGTTGGCTGTGCAACATTGGAGACCTTACTTACTGGGTAGAAAATTTGTAGTCTACTCTGATCACAAAAGTCTCAGACATTTGCTGCAGCAGCGCATTACCACGGTGGACCAACAAAATTGGTTGGCTAAACTCTTGGGCTACCAATTTGAGGTGGTGTACAAACCCGGATTGGAAAATAAAGCGGCTGATTCACTCTCTCGTATGTTTGAAGAAGGGGAATTGAAGAGTGTCGCATCCTTTCCTATTTGGCTACAAGTTTCAGAAGTGCATAAAGAGGTGCAAGAAAATGAGGCACTTAAGAAGATTAAAGAGGAGCTGTCCAATAATTCTAATGCACACCCGGGGTCCACAATCCAGCAAGGCATTTTGCGGTACAATAATAGGTTGGTTTTAGCAGCAAATTCAGTTTTTATTCCCATTATACTACAAGAATTTCACTCATCTCCTATTGGGGGACATTCTGGATTTCTTAGAACATATAGAAGGGTGGCTGAAAATTTGTATTGGATTGGTATGACAAAATCAATTCAGAATTTTGTGTGTAATTGTGATGTTTTCCAACGCCAAAAATATTCAGCAACTTCTCCTGCTGGTTTGCTGCAACCGCTTCTGATTCCGGAACAAATTTGGGAGGATATCTCCTTAGATTTCATTACAGGCCTTCCTAAATCTAAGGGATATGAAGCTATTCTGGTGGTCGTTGATAGACTGTCAAAATATGCCCATTTTATACCCTTAAAGCATCCATATACAGCTAGAACCATAACAGAGGTATTCACAAAAGAAGTGGTCCGTTTGCATGGAGTACCACAGTCTATTGTTAGTGACCGAGACCCTCTGTTTATGAGCCTATTTTGGAAAGAGCTATTTAAAATGCAGGGTACTTTGCTGAAAATGAGCTCTTCATATCATCCGGAAACGAATGGTAAAACGGAGGTGGTGAATAGGTGTTTGGAAGCTTACTTGCGCTGTTTTGCCTCAGAACAGCCCAAAAATTGGTTATATTGGGTGTCCTGGGCAGAATTATGGTACAATTCCTCTTACCACATTTCCATTGGGGCAACTCCCTTTGAGATAGTGTATGGTCGTAAGCCTCCTGCAGTGGTTCGTTTTTTGCAAGGAGAAACGAGAGTGGAGGCTGTAGCGGATGAATTACTAGATAGAGATGAAGCTTTAAGACAACTCAAATACCACTTGCTTCGTGTCCATCAACAAATGAAGAAATATGCTGATAAGAAGCGACGAAATGTGAATTTTGAAGTGGGAGAATGGGTGTTCTTGAAGCTCAGACCGCATAGAAAAAGGATCAACCAAAAGTTGGTGCCACGATATTTCGGGCCTTATCCCATATTGCAGAAAATTGGTGCTGTCTCTTACAAAATTAAGCTACCCGAAAACAGCGAAAATTCACTCGGTTTTCCATGTTTCACAGCTTAAGAAAGCAGTGGGAAATTACACCATTGAACCAGCACTTCCAACAGGATTAGAGTATGGCAAGCCCAAATCAGTAATCGACACACATCCTCTAAGTGTCATCCTTCCCTCAACCTTGAGGACAAGGTTGATATTATAGGAGAGGGTAATGATAGGAATGTGGGTAATGAAAATCTTGGCCTTTGGTTAACAAGGCAAGCCCAAATCAGAGGAATGAGACTGAGTGGATAGTTTACACTAGGAGAAGGAAAGTGGGGCCAAGGGGAGAGAGGAGTGTTGGTGAGGTGGCATTGCAACCCACGTGATTCGGTTAGGATCACTCTTTTAGGGGTGTGATGGGTGTGTGAAGGGGTCATTGTAAATTTTACTAAAAATAGGAAACACACATGAACTATTGCTTTGGGGAGTACTCTTGCATTTCAATAGTGTACTTACAATATTACGTAAATAATACAGATTCCTATACCATTACCTCATTTATTGCCTAATATTCATCTTTCTGTTGCTGTTATGTGCTTGCTATTTTTCTGTTTCTATCAAATTATGTCATTTTAGATTTTGAAATTATAGAAATTGAAACTTGATTTCAACAAAATCATTATAAATTAAAATGGTACTAATGATTAGTTTACTAAAAAAATCAAATTGCGGATATAATACATTTAATATCATAAGTAAAATTGAAATATCAATATAATATTAAATACGATTTTTGATTTTTTTTTATATTCAAGATCATAGAATTAGTTTTGTAGATATTTATATAATTAATTTTGTTTATATTTAATTTCGACAAATTTAATTTGAATTATGGTGCAGATTTAGCTCTAGACATGCTTAATGAGAATGTAACACTAGCTTTTGCACGTGGAGATAATAATGAGACAGGCTTACATTTATTGGCTCGAAAACATTCGGTTTGCGGTTGTCAAAGTCTTGTCCATCGCAAAAACCCCCTGCATTTATGTAAGTCTTTATACAACTACGACTGTTCTCTCCAAAATAAATTATAAACACTTCCAACAAAATTTGTTTATATTTTTAATTGTTTAGGTCTATTTATTATTATTTGACTTAGTCAAAAATTTTATCTTTTTATTTTTATCAATTTATAAAATTGATATTTTTATTTTAAAAATTGATAATTTTGCTCCTTGATACGAATTTTTGAATTAAAAGATAATGATTTAACACATTTTAAATGATGTGACATACAATTTTATGATATATAATTATCTAAATCAATTAACTATTCATAAGTCATTGAATAAATTACATATAAAAGAGTTTTTACTGTAATTTATTCATTTCAATTAAAATTTTGTTTATTTTCTAAATATGTGTGTTTAATGTTAAAATCATTTGGTTGTGTGGATAAGACACAGTGGATTGAATAAGAGAAATCGACAATATGATAGAATTTGAACATAATTACTTATTTCACGTGCACTAGATAATAAATTAAATTAGATACTCTTTTTATCTCATATTAATTATCATGTTAGAGTTGACTAACGTTATTTGATAATTTAAAATATCAATAAAAGATTTAAAACTTTTTTAATGTTGTATATTTATCAAAGTATTTGCTAGCATACGATGAGTTAATAAAAAATTATTATGTTTGAATTA
>JBBPBT010000584.1:2533175-2562373 GCA_037974875.1 Cicer bijugum
TAAGTGAACCAATTGTTTGATATGCAATTTATAAAAATTAATGAATCATATGACTTCCAATGTTGTGTGCAATCATTTATATTTTTATTAGTATTTTCTTCTACAAATATGACATTTTTTAATAAATATGTACAATTATCTCCATTTCGTCGGCAGTCATTTCAGCACTAATAATAACATTTACAAATTGAGATTTTCTACATTGTTCAAAATACTTGTGTCTTTTTTGTAATCTTTCAATAGCAAACTCAATATTTTATACAAAATCAATAAAATAAGAATGAAAAATCAAGATTAATATAATGAAATTATTTTTCTATTATATTTAAGTATTACGTATCTATTATTTTTTCATTTTTCAAATAACTGAATTATTTTAAATAATCAGACAAAATTATGTAATTGAATATTATACTCGATATTATTGTGTTAAAATATTTAGGTAAGAGGGATGCTCCAATCCTGAAGCTCATAAGACGCATGTGGGATGAATTTCTAAACTTAGATGACTCAGTGATGATGGATGTTATGAGAGAACCATCTCAAGTAACATTTCTTGCGGCAGAGAATGGAAATTTTGAGTTTCTATCAATTGTTATGAGCACTTATCCTGATTTGATATGGGAACTAAATACAACGGGTCAAAGCATAATTCACATAGCTGTTTTGCACCGCCATGCTAGTATCTTCAATTTGATACATGAAATAGGTTCTTTCAAAGATTTTATAAGTGCTTTTGTAGATGATAAGGACAATAATTTATTGCATGCTGTTGCAAAGTTAGCACCACCAGATCGACTCAATATAGTTCCTGGAGCAGCTCTTCAAATGATGCTTGAATTGTCATGGTTTGAGGTATGATTTTGAGTTCATGTCACATTATTAACAAACTCAAATGTATGACGCAGTCAATTTGACAAATCAACTAATTATTAGTCTCATTCTACATATAAGAGGGGTCAAAAATATTTATAGTTAAAAAGTAAAAAAAATAAAATTCTCAACACTAAAAAGTCGCTAAAACTTTGTGTATTTAGTCGAGCCTATGGATCCACTTTTAAAAAAAAATCGATTACTTTTTATAAAAAATTTTGACAGTTTTTTTCTAGAAATTTTTTTAATTTAAGAAAAAGAATGATTTTTTTTGAAAATTTTTTCACAATAGTTTTTGAGAAAAAAATTATTTAAAATTTTCAGACAAAAAAATGTTTTTGAATTTTATTGATATTTTTCCGAGAAAAAAATTTTTCAAAAATTTTTCACAATTAACAAAATATTAGACCTATGAACCTCTCTCTTAAGCCTACATAAAATAATGGACTAGAGCTTTCAACAAATTATTTTAATAAGTATCTAATATTATGGGCTTATTAAAGAATTTTTTAAAAGGGGCTTGAAGTTTGAGGTTTATTGACAACTATACAATGTTATACATATATCATTGGTTTTGCAGGAGGTAAAGAAGATAATGCGACCATCATCAATAGAAATGCAAAATTCCGAAGAAATTACACCTTGTCAACTATTTACGAAAGAACATGAAGAATTGCTCAAAAGAGGAGAGTCATGGATGCAAAGAACATCAAGTTCTTGTATGGTTGTTTCAACTGTCATTGCTACAGGAGTTTTTTCTGCTCCATTTAGTTTACCTGGTGGAAATAATGATAACACACGATCTCCAAATTATTTGGACAAACCATCCTTTCTCGTATTTTCTTTATCAGATTCCATGGCACTTATCTCATCTTCAACTTCGGTACTAATTTTTTTGTCTATCCTTATCTCACGATATGCAGAGGAAGATTTTCTCAAGTCATTGCCTTTCAAGTTGCTAGCTGGACTAGTGACATTGTTTGTCTCAATAATCAGCATGATGGTAGCATTTAGCAGTGCCTTCTTTATAACATATTATCATGGCTTGAAATGGGTTCCAAACTTAATTTCCGCCATTGCATTTTTACCAATACCATTGTTTATTTGCCTACAATTTTCTTTATGGTCTGATATAGTATACTCTGCCTACGTTTGTAGTACTTTATTTAGGCGAGGTAAACCTATGATTCAGTAGAACTATCAAGTATGTGCTAAATAAGACTCATGCCATATAGGACGAGTGCTAATGTTTTTGAACACATTGGGAATTCTTAGGTAGAGGAGTGTTAAATTGAAGTTATGTATGTCATGATAATTTGAATTACTCTATTCAGAATGAAAATATATTTTGCTTGAATTGACCAATCAAATGTATATTTTGTTTATCTATATTATTTTTTGTTTATATTTCATTTAGAAATGGTATTTAATTTAAGAGTTTTCCCAAGTGTTGTTGCATATGACTAGAAAAATGAAAACATGAAGTGTAGTGTCATTGTTCTAAGGAAATATCTCCAAGATTTCACAAAGATTAGGAATTATATGTGAGGGGAGTTTCCAAATTGGGAGAATCGAACATAAAGTTTAGTGTGATACACACGCTTTGAAATTGATTTGTGCAACTTTCATTATCATCAATTTTATCTGCTTCTTGTTCAAAGATTACAACATACCCCCAACAAAACATTCAATATTATAGGCTCATGTAATGATATTCTTGAAACGTTTATTGTATATTTGGGGAGTTGCGCAATCTTACAAATAATTCCTTAGAAAACATCTTAGATATGATAAATTCTTGAGTGAACACTTCCCTAGATATTAATTTTAAGGCACATCCAATTTAATAATTATAAGTAATAAAAATAAATTTGTTATCTGTATAATAAAATCTAATTTATTAAAAAAAAAACAAAAAAAATAAAATAAAGTGTTACATGTTTCAAAATATAATAGTAAAAAATTTGAATGTGTTGTGCGTCTATTTTGACTGTAAAAAATCCTTATAAAGACAATTTTTTTATATGGTCGTTATAAGGACAAATTTTTTTTTTGACAAAATTATAAAGATAATTTTAATATCATGATTTTGACAAAGAATATTTAAAATAAAACAAAATTGATATTTTATTATCCAACATCATAGTGGTCAACCATTTTCCACCTTCTATAAAGAGTTGCAGAAACTCTACATAATCACATACTCATAAGTCGATCAAGATATCAATTGGTAATCTTTTAGCATAGTCACTAAATAGAGCTACATACATAAAATCTCTTACAAATTATTTGATTGGTGGTGACTATATATTAATTGCTAGGTGGGCGTTCACTTCAAATAAAGCCTAGTATTTTTCTTCATAATGTTAAATGTAATTAAAGTGATTTGTAGTTAGTTAGAAATGTTAGAATACACTTAGAAGTAGTTAAGAAGGTTAGAATTCTATTTTGACAATTAGTGCTCAAATTAATATAAATTTATAAAACAGAGAACGTTCTCTACATGCAGTTAATCAATTTCTCAATTTTTTCTCTCTTCTTCTCAATTTCAATTCCTCTCAATTATACAACCTGTTCTAGCAATTAATATCAGAGCTTGGGTTCTAAACCTTTGGAAAACGAGTGCAAGTGTGAGGGGGAATCAAAAAAATTGGGAAACACAAGTGTGAGTGAAAGAAAGAAGACATGAATGTAGGAGGATTTCCATCGAATTTGTCAATCCTTGATGGGAATAATTGGTAGAGGTGGTTTGCATCAATGAGATCATTGTTGGCAACTCAAGAAGTGTTTGAGATTGTTCAAGATAACTATGAGCAGCTTGGTGTAAATCTAATAGAAACACAACAAGTAATTTTCAAAGATTGCAAGAAAATGGATTTCAAGACATTGTTTTACATCCAACAATGTGTGGATTCAAACAAATTTGAGAGGATTTTGAAGGTATCAACATCAAAGAAGGCATGGAAGGTCTTGGTTAAGTACTATACAAGTGGGGAAAAGTCCAAAAAAGTGAAGCTTCAAATGCTAAGAAGGCAATACAAACTATTGCAAATGGAAGAAAATGAAGTTGTGGCCGATTACTTTAATCGTGTGCAGGTTTTTGTTAATCAAATGAGAATAAATGGCGAATCAATAACTAAAGTGGTGGTTATTGATAAGGTCCTTAGAACATTAACACAATGAATGCTCATATTGTGGTGGCTATTGAAGAATCAAAGGATCTTGAGAAGATAAAGGTGGAAAATTTGCAAGGCTCTCTTGAAGTTCATGAACTGAGAGTAAGAGAAAGGTGTGCCACAACCTCAACATCTCTAGTGCAAGCCATGCACGCCCAAGTTAGCAAGAAGACCAGCCAAGGTGAAGTGAATCACACGAAAGGAATGAGTAAATTTAGGTAGTACAAGAAACATGATTCTGACGAAGATGTTGATGATTCTAATGTAGGGGCTTGAAGTTCAAGAAATCAAAATAGAAGTGATAACAACAACAAAAATTCGAATGGCAAAAAGAAATTCAACAAAAAAGGAATCCAATGCTATAATTGTAAAAAATGGGGCATTTTGCAAATGAATGCAGATCCAAAAAGTCCAAAGAGAGGATGATGAAGCTCAAATGGAAGCTGAGGACTCAGGTTCATATGATGTGTTATCAATGGTACAACAAAATCAGATGATGATTGTCCAGAGTAGTGGTATCTTGACACAGGCAGCTCTAATCATATGCTGCCCATAAAGATTGGTTTGTGAACATTGATGAGAAAGTAGAATGAAATATCATATTTGTAGATAATAGCATAGTGACAACTGAAGGAGTAAGCAGTGTGTTGATTCAAAGGAGATATGGTAAACAATCATTCATATGTGATGTGTTGTATGTGCCGAATATGAAGAACAATTTGCTAAGCCTTGAATAGTTGTTGGAAAAAGGATAATCAATTAAAACGGAGCATGGAGAAATGAGGATGTTTGATAATTCAATAAGATTGATATTGAAGGCACCACTGTCCAAAAAGATAACCTTCAAGATTGATATTCAGATCAATCATAACAAGTGCTTAGTTGCTGAAATTAGGAATGAAGATTGGTTGTGGCATTAGAGGTTTAGACACTTGAATTTTAGAAGTCTGCAAGTGTTACAAAGTAAGGAAATGGTTATAAGAATTCCAGAAATTCAAATACCAAAGAAGATATGTGAGGAGTGGTGTTAGGCCAAGCAATATAGGAATTCATTCAAATCAGAATTGCCAACTATATCCTCAAGAATGATGTAGGTAATCTTCTCTGATGTTTGTGGTTTGGAAGAAGTGTCAATAGGAGGTAATCAATACTTTGTATAATTCATTGATGATTTTATAAGAAAAAATTATATCTATCTAGTCAAGAAGAAAAGTGAAGTGATAACTGTATTTAGAAGATTAAAGTCGATGGCAGAAAAACAAAGTGGCTACAACATTAAAGTGATTAGGACAAAAAGAGGTGGTGAGTATCAATACCATGAATTCCATGAATTCTGTGGCAAAGAGGGAATGATTCATAAAGTGATTTTACCATATACACCCAACATAATGGAGATGCAGAAAGGAGGAACATAACCATTCTTAATATGGCAAAAAGCATGCTGAAAGTGAGAAAAATGCCTCACAAATTCTAGGGAGAAACAATTTCAACAACAGTATACATTTTGAGTAGATGTCCAACCAATAGATTGGGCACTAGAACACCTAAAAAAGCTTCCACTGGAAGAAATACTACTGTGAATCATCTGAGAGTGTTTGGCTCATTGTGCTTCAGGCATGTGACAACTCAAAATAGGAGGAAGCTTGATGACATGGCTGAACAAATGATGTTGTTGGGTTATGATGCAACTGGAGCTTACAAGCTATAAGGTGGTGATAATAAAGGATTTATTGGTGAATGAATCAAGTGGATGGGACTAGAAAATGGGTGAAGCCAACTCGAGTAGTGCAACCAACCCAGACATACCAGCCACTCCATCAGTCCAGCCAGTAAGACATACGTAGTGGAACTTGATGAAGGCCAACCTGCAGGAACAACAAGTCAACCATTTATTGAGTCTATGAGAAGGTTTGAAAGAGTTAGACAACCTTCAGGCAGATTGCAACCATATGAAGTGACATATGACTAAGCCATCAATGAAGATGGAGACTAAGCCATCATATTTTGCTTTGCTGGTTGAATCAGAACCAGTAAGTGATGAAGAGGCCTTAAGTCATCCTAGATGGAGATTAGAAATGGAGGAAGAGCTCAAAGCAATTGAGAAGAACCAAACCTGGGAGCTGATGACCTTGATAGTAAATAAAAGATCAATTGATGTGAAGTGGGTGTATAAACTAAAATTGAAGTATGAAGCCACCAATAAGATATGAAATAAGAGGCAAGGAATACAATGTATATAAGCTGAAGAAAGCACTATATGGCATGACGCAAGCCCCTAGGGTATGGAACTAAAAGTTTGACATATTTCTCATAGAGGAGCAATTTGAAAAATGTTGAATGAACATGGTGTGTATGTGAAAAGGTAGCAGCAACACCTGCAGTGATGGAGTGTATGACTTTATGTTGATAATTTGCTAGTGACTTGTAGTGATGAAGCACAAATTCAAAAGTTCAAGATAAGAATGGAGAAGAATTTTGAGATGAGTAATCTAGGCATGCTGTCATATTTTCTTGTCATGGAGTTTGAAACCAAGAAAAATGGAATTTTTATACATCAAAAGAAGTATGCAAATGATGTATTGAAAAAATTCAAAATGCTAAATTGCAAGAGAACTAGTACCCCAACAGAAGCAAGGTTGGTACTATCCAAAGAGGGCAATGAGAATGATTGACCCTACAATCTTCAAGCAAATTGAAGGATCTTTGAGGTACTTGTGTAACACAATGCCATATATTGCATATAGTGTTGGACTGATTATTAGATACATGGAGAAGCATAGGACATCACCCTACATGACAACAAAAAGGATTTTGAGATACATCAAGGAAATCATTGAGCTTGGTCTGATGTATCCCACAAATTCGAATGGAGATGAAGTTGAACTTGTTGGATTTACGAAAGCAGATTGGTGTGGAGATAAGGATGATAGAAAGAGTACAACAGGCAATGTGTTCATGATCAATAACTCACCAATCTCATGGTGCTCGAAGAAGCAAAGCATAGTAGCCTTGTCCACAAATGAAGCTGAATATGTGGTTGCATCAATGGGAGCTTGCCAAGCTATATGGTTGGCTAAATTAATGACAGGATTGAGACTGAGAAGCAATGAAGCAGTGAAGTTGAAGAGAGACAACAAATCATCAATTGATCTAGCAAGGCTTCCAAGTGTTCATAGAATGAGCAAGCACAAAAACAAGGTTTAATTTTCTAAGAGATCAGGTGGTGAAAGACAAGATAAAGCTATAGCATTGTAGTACCAATAATCAAAAGGTTGACCTCCTAACTAAAAGCTTGAAGATGGTGAAGTTCCAAAAGATGAGGAACAATCTTGGATTAATATAAATTGAATCACTTCGATTTAGGAGGCATGTTAAATGTAATTAAAGCGATTTGTAGTTAGTTAGGAATGTTAGAATACAATTAGAAGTAGCTAAGAAAGTTAGAATTCTGTTTTGACAGTTAGTGCTTAAACTGATTTAAATTTGTAAAACGGAGAACATTCTCTACATGCAGTTAATTATCAATCTCCGTTTCCAGAATTTTTTTTCTCTCTCTCTCTTCTTCTCAATTTTAATTTCTCTCAATTATACAACGTGTTATAACACATTATACAGATGATGAATTAATATATAAGAAACAAATTGAAATAAATGAATAAAAGGAAATGATGATTTTCTGAAACATTTCGGTTTTCTTTGTTAAATATATTAATTTTTCCGTTGATCCTTGTGCATTACCAAATGTTAAATTTCCTAGATTGTCTTCAGAATTGAAGAAGAGAAAATATCAAAATTATTTGAAATGTGTTGGTTAATTGTTATTGTATATTGGATATATCTTCTTCTTGGAACGTAATATGAATTATACAATCCAATGTTCCTATCTGTTAGCCTTACTCGATTGCCGTGGTAATACGGTCAAATTTCTTCATAAATTAATACATTTATAACTAACTTTGAAATTCTTAACTTCAATTTTTATATATAACAAAACATTTAACTCAAATTGTTTTTGTTTTTTACAAAAAAAAACACTTCCATTCATTCAAATTGATAAAATATATTCATACAACACAAATTTGAATTTGTAAAAAATATATATTTTGCAAACAAATCCACAAAACTATTTTTATTAGCACAAAACAGAATGTCTACCCTAAAAATTATATCAAACGAACATTGAAACAAAACAGAAAGTTATCAATTAATTGTTTCTTATCTGAGCAATTCATAAAAACCAACCAACCTTCACCAAATTTACAAAAAGTTATCAACTTTATCAAACACAATTCAACCCCCTTCTCGTGTTTGCACCTTCAACGTGTAGGGTCATTAATGCACGAGCTTTTGAAAATACACCATATGAAAATGTTTTGTGTGGATTTGATGTCAAAGATAGAATTCAAGACTACGAGTCACTCTTGTTGAATCTGAATCTTACTTTTTATACAAAGATTCAAGTCAAGAGACACATCTATTTATGTACGATCATATAGAAGCGTTTGATGTTATTTCAGAAACACTTTTTTAAATTCAAGTGGGGAATTATTGAAAATAAGTCAAAACTTAGAACTAATGTTGTGTGAATCGAAAAAATGTATAAGTCCCAAACATAAGGATATCACACATCAATAGTGTTTATAAGGTAGAAGTATAACTATTGAGTATGGTTTTCTACGGTACAGTAGAACTGCGATAAAGTTTGTTTGAGTTGTTTTATCCTAGAGACTTCGTGGTTGATAGTCTATCTTGCACAATTTAGACAATATCGCAAAACATCTTAAAAAAAAAAGACCTAGTCTGCAACTCAATGTAATAATATCTTCAGTGACATAAATTTATTTTAAAACAAATTTTCTAAACTCAAAAACAATAACATGAATCTTGATTGTGGAAGAACGCAATCCTTTAGATATTTGAATGTATATTAAAGTTTAACTTTTAATATGTCAAGACCCAACCCTAAACATTCATTATTTTTTTTATCTTTCGGATGTATTTACTATATCAAAACCATAAACCACCATTAAACAAATGTCACTATATATATATATACACACATTAATGAATCAATAGGGATCATACAACTTATGATATAGAGCACAAGTACAACAAAGATATTAAAATACAATAGTGTATATATTTCCCAAAAAAACCCTACGAGCTTTTTCTATAAATTCACAAGAATAAACATACAAGAAGCAAATTGGAATAAATGAATAAAATAAAACATAGGTATATGTGGTATATATAACAACTTCTATAAATGGTCTCTTATGTTCCTTACTAGCTACTCTGCAAAAACGATTTAAAACATAACCGAGTAAGCAAAATCCAACATATAATTATGCATTTGAAGTAAAATTAGTAAATCGATCAAAGGGTGTAATTATTGCAATATTCCTGCTGCAAACGCGGTTGAAAGACTACAATTTAAAACCATGGTCTTGTTTCTCCTTCCAAAGATATGTGTCATGGTTGGACTCTAAAATCATGGATTATTGTTTGATCATCATTTATATATTGAATTTTTTTTTTGCTTAAAAAAATTTGAAGAATAAAAGTTGTTTATTAAAGAAAATTACTATTTCTATTAGTTTATCTCTTGCCAAAGACTTTTGTCATTGTTGCATGTTTAGTTCCAGTAGTGGATGTAGAGGATGATGATGATGATGGCGGCCTAGTAGTTGGACAAAGATAGGTACCAGCGGATTTGTTTTTAGAACTCATGGTGCAATTTAGCAATATTGCTTTCTTTCAAATTTTTGAAAAGAGAGAGATAAATAATAAACAAGTTTATTTTATGTATGAGAATAAGTATTGATGAGTAATGAAGAAGCTATTAAATGGATATTTATAATGATGGAATTGAAGAATGAAACCAGAGCTAGCTACACGTAAGTTTCTAAGCAAAAATGCAATGTATAAAAATGATGATTTTCAGCAAAATTTCTGTTTTATTATTAAGTATTTATTCGATATCCTTGTGCATTACGAAATGTTAAATTTCTCATATAGACTTTACAATTTGAAGATGAGAAAGCGTCAAAGAATTGAAAGCAAGTAATCCTGTTGTATTTCGTACACGTGGCTTCAATTCTTATTCCCAGAACGTAACATCAATTTTTCAAACCGCGGTTGCTACTCGCCTTCCCCAAGGAAGCCAGTGGCAATATGGTCAATTTCGCTTTTTAACTATTTTTTGAAATAACGATTACTCATTTGTTAAAAAAAAAAAAAACTATTTCACGATGTGTAGCAATATACTTATACAATGAGATACCTTAGAAACCAAATTGTTAATTAGTTTTTTTGTTATTGATGTCTCATTAATTAAATTACAAAAATAAAAAATATTTAAAGTTGAAATTTAAGTTTGTAAAT
The DNA here is from genome assembly GCA_037974875.1 of Cicer bijugum. Classification (NCBI taxonomy): domain Eukaryota; kingdom Viridiplantae; phylum Streptophyta; class Magnoliopsida; order Fabales; family Fabaceae; genus Cicer; species Cicer bijugum. The sequence continues at coordinate 2,543,609 of JBBPBT010000584.1, forward strand.
AGTTTTATTGTGATTTATAAATATTAATAATCATATATTATTGCATCATATGTCATGCTATTAATTAAGTATATGACATTGCCATTTTTAATTAAAAAATTAAAATGAGAAACCAAAACTGTCATATTTTAAAATGAGTGAAATTAAATATTTAACTTAAAAATTAAAATGACTAAAATTAAATAAGAATAAGGAAAGAGATACCACACAATGATATATCCTAGTTCACACGTCTCAGGCTACTTCCAGTCATCACAATTGTGAGATTTTTCACTAATTGTTCAAACAGAGAACGTTTTTGGTTTTACACAAACGTAGAACGTTTATAGTGTTGGAGTACAATTTACAAAAAGGACTTCCTAGTACAAATTACATAATATAAAACTAAACTAATTTTCCCCATTTGTCATAGCAAAAAGGAATAGGAGGAAAAAAAAAACGGAAAAACTAAGCCTATTTAGAGAGGGAAAGGGAAGATTCTTTAGACGATCAATCCCTATCTTCGGAGCGGGTGGTCATCCATTCCTTTAGAGTAGCAAATTTTGTATCGTGGTGTTGTTGCCTCACCATAATAGTCTATAGTGCAACCATGATGGAATAGCTGGTTGATTCCTGTTGGACTTTTTGATGCTTAGCATCGCGTTTGGAGCTGTCCTTTGGAGGTAGAAGGAATAGTGTTGTGAGATGGAGCAACAATGGTGCATAAAGAGGAGAGAGTTGCAAACGAGGTTGCAATGGTGGGAAGAGCAGTGGCAGGAGATGTTGGGGGACAATTAGATGGGCCAGGGGTATCGAGGAAGTTAAGAAACTGACTAATTCCCCAACACTAAAAAACCCTAAAAAACTAAATAATTTCATAAAAAAGTTTGATAAAAAGTTTGGATTTTTTCGATAAAAAATAATTTACAATTTTTTTTTAATTTGGGAAAAAATTGATTTTTTTTGAGAAACATTATTTTTTTAAAAAAAAATATTTAAATTTTTTCTTAGAAAAAAATGTTTTTGAAATTTTTTCGAGAAAAATAAATTTCAAAAATTTTTCAAGAAAAAAATATCAAAATTTACAAAATATTAAGCTTATGAGCCCATCTCTTAAACCCACAATAAATAATAAAATAATGGCCCAAAATTTTCAAACAAAATTTTTAATAGGGAACTTAATATTTAAGGCTTAGTAAAAAAAATTAAGAGGGTATTTGAACTTTGAGATTTATTGACAACTCTACAATATTACATATATCATTGGTTTGACAAGAAGCAAAGAAGATAATGCAACCATCATTAATTGAAATGCAAAATTTTAAAGACATTCAACTTTGTCAACTATTTACGAAAGAACATGAAGAATTGCTCAAAAGAGGAGAGTCGCAGCTGCAGAGAACAACACGTTCTTGTATAGTTGTTTCAACTGTCATTGCTACATGAGTTTTTTCTACTCCATTTAGTTTACCTGGTGGAAATAATGATAACACAAGATCTCCAAATTATTTGGAGAAACCATCCTTCGTCGTATTTTCTTTATCAGATTCCATGACACTTATCTCATTTCAACTTCAATACTAATTTTTTAGTCTACCCTTTTCTCACAATATGCAGAGGAAGATTTTCTCAAGTCATTGCCTTTCAAGTTGATAGCTACTAGTGACATTGTTTGTCTCAATAATCAACATGATGATAGCATTTAGTGGTGCCTTATTTATAACATATTATCATATGGTTTGAAATGGGTTCCAAACTTCATTTTTGCCCTTCAATTTTTACCAATACCATTGTTTATTTGCCTACAATTTTCTTTATGGTCTAATATAGTATACTCTACCTATATTTGTAGTACTTTATTTAGGCGAGGTAAACTTATGTTTCAGTAGAACTATCAAGTATGTGCTAAATAAAGATGTTGTTAGCCTAAGATTGAGACTAATTACATATAGGACGAGTGCTAATGTTGTTGAACGCATTGGAGATTATTAGGTAAAGGAGTGTTAAACAGAAGTTATGAATGTCATGATAATTTGAAGTACTCTATTCATAATAAAAATATATTTTGCTTGAATTGGTCAATTAAATGTATATTTTGTTTATCTATATTATCTTTTGCTTATATTTTATTAAAAAGTAGTATTTAATTTAATGGTTTTCCCAAATGTTGCATATGACTAGAAAAATGACAACATGAAGTGTAATGTCATTGTTCTAAGGACATATCTCTAAGATTGCACAAAGATTAGGAATTATATGTGAGAGGAATTTTCAAAATATATTTGGAATTCTTTAATAGCTCTATTAATTTAGTAAAATTAAATAATATATTGTACCACTTGGTTAAGTGATTGCAATATTTGAGTTTAATTCAAACCAATGCATCTTTTAATTTACCAAATGTTACAATATTTTTCAAGAGTTGTTTTCCTTCATCAATTGATATAAGTTTCTCTATAAATAGACCCTTTAATTAGAGGCAGAAAAAAGAATACAAATTCCATGTTGCATGTGTCAAACTTCTGTCAAAAAATATTTATGAGTCATTTCTTCTTTTCTCTAGTGCTTGAAAGTATGAAAGAACTTTATTTTGTAAACTATCATTGATTGATTAAATTGATGTGAATGTCCAATTCACTTAAAGGATTCAAAACTTTCCTGAAGGGGATTCTCCAATTAACCCGTTTGCATCCAATATATATAGATTGATGGGAGCGAATCAAATCTAAAGCTTCATGTTATACACACACTTTGAAATTTATTTTTGCAACTTTCATTATCATCAGTTTCATATTCTTCTTGTTCAAGATTTACAACATACTCCCAACAAAAGATCCGATAATCTTCAGGTTCGATTTTTTATTGTCAAATTAATTTATGGCTGCAACTTTTAAAGGAGATGGACTTTCTAGGCCATGGTGAAAGGTACACATTTAATTTATATGAATATATATGATATGTTTGAAGTTTTAAATTCATATGTGGTTCTCCAATGTAATTATATTTGTTTATGCTAAATTTGACATGTGATTAGATTGATATGCATGATTTAGAATATATTCAAGTATGTGAATTTAATATGTTTATGCATGAATTTTGCTTTTTTGGGTTTTAAAAATTAATTGAAGTCTTGGAAATAATCACATGAAAAAGCATGTTCTTTTATATTATTGGTCAATACTATCAAGAATATAAAAGGTAACCAGATGCTTGATGTAAGTCATGACTTGTATCAAACCAAATATAACATATGTTGTTGGAAGGTGAAGTCGATATGCAAGTAATCCATGTAAAGAACATTGATATGCAATTAATAAAGTATTAAAATAGTTGAAAGGAACAATTAACTATAGTTTAATCTATTGCTAGAATTTATAATTATGGGTGCATTTATGATATAGTCCACCTATATGAGAATGAAGTGGGTCGCTTCATAGAGTTCATGAGTTTGACTCTTAAATTCTCATGAAAAAGATATGAGACGCATGACCTTATCAAATGTGTCATATTTATAATTCGACCAATGGTACTGAGATTTCATGTATGAGTTATGCACACTTGCTCTAATGAATGGTTGTTTCAAAGTTTGTCTACCAATCTATTTAAGAATGAGTTAAGACATAATTTACTAAGTAATAGTTCAAATCGTAAGATGTCTTTATCTAAATCCATGAGATTTTCAAAATAATGAATTTAGATATATTTTGAAAATGGTGGGGGATTGTGTGGGGAATTTCCAAAATATATTTGGAATTCTCTAATAGCTATATTAATGTAGCAAAATTAAATAACTTAACGTACCTCTTGGTCAAGAGGTTGCAATGCTTGGGTTTAATTCAAACCAATGCTTCTTTTAAGTTACCAAATGTTATAATCTTTTTCAAAAGTTGTTTTATTTCACCAATTGGTATGGGTTTCTCTAAAAATAAAGACACTTTAGATGCAAAAAAAGGAACACAAAGTTCATGTTACATGTGTCAAACTTCTGTCAAAAATATTTCTGAGTCATTTTTTATTTTATCTAGTACACGAGAGTATATGAAGGAACTTTAATTTGTAAATTATCGTTGATCGATAAGGTTGATGTGAATGTACAATTAACTTCAAGGATTCCAAAGTATCCTGAAGGAGATTCGTCGGTTAACCAGCTTGCACCCAATATATATAGATTGGTGACGGTGAATCGAACCTAAAGTTTTGTGTGATACACATGCTTTGGAATTTATTAGTGCAACTTTTATCATCATCAATTTCACCTTCTTCATATTCAAAATTTACAGTATACCCAACAAAAGATCCAACATTATATGCTCATGTAATGATATTCTCAACACGTTTATTGTATATTTGGGGAGTTATGCAATGTTGTGAATAATTCCTTAGGGAGCATCTTATATATGAGAAATTTTTGATTGAACACTTCTCTAGATATTAATGTTAAGACACAACCAATTCAATAATTATAATTATAAGTAATAAAAATGATTTTTTTATCTGTATAATAAAATTTAATTTATAAAAAAACAAAAAATAAAATGAAGTGCTACATGATTCAAAATATAATAGTAAAAGATTTGAACGTGTTGTGCGTCTATTTTTCCCATAAAAATCCTCATAAGGACAATTTTGACAAAAATAACATTAAACATAAAAAATTGATATTTTAATACCCAACATCATAGTGGTCATCCATTTTACACATTCTTTAAAAAGTTGTAGAAACTAAACCCAATCACATGCTCTTAAGTTAATCAAGATATCAATCGGTAATCTTTGAGCATAGTCACTAAATAGACCTACATACATAAAATCTACTACAAATTATTTGATTGGTTGTGACTATGCACGTCAGCGAGCAAGGAAAATAGTGTTCCTTAAATTCCTCGTCCCCTCATTCTATTTTCTATATTTCAAATAATGAAAATGTTGGTGGTTTAAAAAACAAACAAAAAACCTCAATTTTCTACTAGATCAAAGCCTCCATTTAAGAAGTGTTAGGAAGGAAAGATTCTCATCTCTACACGACGGTGCTTATGAGCTAATTTATTTGAGGTGAAACACTTACTTCCTCCTCTTTTTTCTTAAATTCGTAAACTTTATATAGTGGAGGGTATGAGTGAAATTTTAGAGTTCTTAACAAATCTATTGTTGTTGTTGTTGATAATTTTGTTAATAATGGTTAAAAAAAATTGAAATATATTTTTAATGAGTTTGAGTTACGTAATGAGTTATTTTCAAATAAATGAGTTTGAACTGAAGTTGAATTTTTACAAAAAAAAAATTTAGAGTTGAAAATGTTATGGAAAATTTCAAATTTTAGAGTTGAAAATTTAAAGTTATGGAAAATTTCAAATTTTAACTAAGTTAAATAGTTTTAGCAAAAAGTTAGATTAAAAGTAAAATGTTTTAGAGTTGAAAATGTTACTCTTTTAACTACTCTTAGATTGAGTTTAAAAAGAAAAAGTTTAGAGGACTTTATTAACTCAAAATTTTGGTGTTTTAATAGTCGAGTGTGTGTATGTGTGATTTTGACAAATATTCGTTTTATTTAGCTTTAACTAAATAATCTAGATTATTTGGTTTTAAAAGTTTGGTGTGTTAAAAATATATAATTTTGGAATTTTGTTGTGGTTGGATAAATTTTAGATGTGAACAAATTGTTATAAATATTTATGTTTATGTAGTTAGCTCATTGAGTTTTGAAAATGAGTCGAGACCGTTGGCACCGATTTAGCGGTTGGGAGAACTTTGATATATTAATGTTGTTGTGGTGATTAAAGAAAAATAAAATATTTAATATATTTTGAAAAGAATGAAACTATTTCAAAGAGTTATATTGATATCTTTTGTATGGTTATGTAGTTATTTAGAACGGAAAAAAAATGAGTTATGTCAAATTTGAGAAAAATTGGTGGTTGTGTGAAAAAATTTGAGAAAAGTTTCTGGTTGTGTGAAATTTTTTTAGAAAAATAATTAAAACATTTCAGAAAATTGTTAGTGAATTCAATGACTTTTGTTAAAATGCATTACGATATATATGATGTAATTATTTATGATGTAATTATTTATATATGATGTAATTATTTATGACTTTTGTCGTTTTGCATTACGATATATTATTTTATTAATTTGTTAAAAAAAATGCTCTAAGGCTGTTAAAAATCAGGTGTTACATTGGTCAAGTACTATACAGGCGGGGAAAAGACCAAGAAAGTGAAGCTTCAAATGCTAAAAAGGAAATACGAACTATTGCATATGGAAGAAGAAGATGAAGGTGTGGAAGATTACTTCAATCGTGTGGAGGTTGTTGTTAATTAGATGAGAACAAATGGTGAATCATTAACTGAAATGGTGGTTATTGAAAAGATCCTTAGAACATTAACACAAAAGTATGATGATATTGTGGTGGCCATTGAAGGATCAAATGATCTTGGTAAGAAGAAGGTGGATGATTTGGAAAGCTCTCTTGAAGCTCATGAACTGAGAGTAAGAGAAAGTTGTGTAGCAACCTCAACATCTCAAGTGCAGGCCCTGTAGGCCCAAGTTTGCAAGAAGACCAGCCATGATGATGTGAAGCACAAGGAATGAAAGGGTATTCAAGTGGTACAAGAAACATGATTCTAATGAAGGGGTTGAAAGTTCAAGAAATCAGAACAGAAGTGATAACAACAACAAGAATTCAAATGGCAAGAAGAAATTCAACAAGAAAGGCTACAACAAAATCATATGATGAATGTCTAGAGCATCTTGACACATGCTGCACTAATCATATGATTAACCATAAAGATTGGTTTGTGAGTATTGATGAGAAGATAAAAAGAAATATCGAATTTGTAGATAATAGCACAGTGACAACTAAAGGAGTAGGCAAGGTGTTGATTAAAAGGAGATATGGCAAACAATCATTCAAATGTGATGTGTTATATGTGCCAAACATGAAGAACAATATGTTAAGCTTTGGATAGTTGCAGGAAAAGGGATATTCAATGAAACTGGAGCATGTTGAAATGAGGATATTTGATCATTCAAGAAGATTGATCTTGAAGCCACCGCTATCCAAAAATAGAACCTTCAAGATTGTTATTAACATCTGTGAGAACAAGTGTCTAGCTGCTGGAATTAGCTAGGAATGAATATTGGTTGCGGCATCAGAGGTTCGGACACTTGAATTTCAAAAGTTTTCAAGTGATGCATAGTAAGGAAATGGTGCTAGGAATTCCAGAAATTCAAATACCAAAGAAGATATGTGAGGAGTGATGTCAAGCCAAGCAACATAGGAAGTCATAGAGAGCAGAATTGCTAACTAGATCCTCCAGAATGATGGAGGTAATCTTTTCTGATGTTCGTGGTCCTTTTTATAGAAGTGTCAATAGGAGGTAATCATTAGTTTGTATCATTCATTGATGATTTTACAAGAAAAAATTGGATCTATCTAATCAAGAAGAAGAGTGAAGTGATGGATGTATTTAGAGGATTAAAGTTGATGACTGAAAAACAAAGTGGCTGCAATGTTAAAGTGATTAGGACAAATGGAGGTGCTAAGTATCAATCCCATCAATTCTATGACAAAGAGGGAATGATTCATGAAGTAACTACACCATATACACCAAAATATAATGAAGCTTTTGAAAGGGGGAAGATAACCATTCTTAATATGGCAAGAAGCACGCTGAAAGGGAGAAATATGCCTCGCAAATTCTGGGGAAAAACAATTTCAACAATAGTATAAATTTTGAATAAGCTTAGACTGAGAGAAATCCATATGTGAATCATCTGAGAGTGTTTGGCTCATTATGTTTCACACATGTGCTAGCTCAAAACACGAGGAAGCTTGATGATGACGTTTCCTCATATGCATAATTTCTATTGATTTTAGTCTTATTTATCTTTAATCATTAGTTAATTTAATGAGTTATTTGATATATTTTGTTGATTTTAGTTATTTGATTTAATGAAATGTTTTTGTTATTATTTGCTTAATTAAGTGGAGATTTTTCGTAGTTTTGCGTTGTTACTTTGTTTTAGTGCAGTGCTGAATTTTGGTGAGAAATCAACATGACCTATGCAGAGTATTTCAGCCATATCTGGAGTTTTAGATGTCCAATTAGAGTCAAACCAAATGCTAACGAAAGCTAAGATCCATATCTACAACTTGCATGAAGACACCTTGACCAAATTCAGAACAAAAAGATGAGAAAAATGCAAAATACGTTAGACAACAGATGCTGTGCGCCTGGAGCGCGTCCTGCGCGCCTGGAGCGTATTTCACAGTTCAGCTCTGCCAACGCGCGTCTGGAGCGCGTGACGCGCATCAGCAATCATAAAAACGCAATTTTATTACTGTTTTTTGGATCTTTTTGACGCTGGGGAACTTGGGAGACTTGTGCCCTAGCATAGAAACTCAAAGACGGTCGTTTCTAACGCCATTGAAGCAGTTTTATCAAGAATCATCCATGAATCATTCTTGTAATTCTTCTTTAATCCCTATCTTTTGTATCTCTGTCATGAGTAACTAAACCCTATTTGTTAGGGATGAGTGTAACCAGATGAAACCCTTATTTTTCTGATTTGATTTCTAGTTTTATGAATGAGTTTATTGAATTATTTTCATCATCTCTGTGCTTAATGCTTTTTATTGCTTGATCAACATTAAAATGTTCTACGATTTGTATTTTGAAATGGAAGTGGACTTTACGAATGCTTGAGATGAGAAATTCATGAATTTGTAGTCTAGGGATAGATGCAGGTCATGAAACCAATTAAATTAGTTGCAAAACAATAATTTACAAGAGAATTTCTATACGGTAATGCTTAATTATAATCTTAAATCTACTAAGGAATTAGGGGTTACTTTGGAATTAAAGGTTCTGTCACTAAGACATTAGGGCAAGAATAATAAAGAGAATTCGGTAATAATTCGATAAAGGAATTCAGTAACTAGGATCAAATTAGACATTAGGACATTTTTCTCATTATAAAAGATCAATTTTATTACTGTTGTTAATGTCAGATATTATTTCAATCAACTTGGGAACCTTTTGTTCAATTTTAGTAATTAAATATAATTCAATAGTAAAACGCAATCCTTGAGTTCGACAGTCGGTACTGTCGTTTTATTATTACTTGCAACGATTCAGTACACTTGCTGAAATGCTATCAAGTTTTTGGCGCCGTTGTCGGGGATTGCCATATCACTATTGAATTTAATTTATTTACTGAATTGAAATTTTTTGCTCTGCAATAAAATTTTCTCTTTTATTTTATTTCTAAATGAAAAAAAAGAGAATTATTGTTTAAAACTGTTTTATTTTTACTTAATTATTTATCTTTCTTTAACTGTTCATTACTCATACTTTGTCTAACCTTGTATGTAAGGCGAGTCCTCAGCTAAACTTTTCTTTGATCTAGAAAAAAAAAAAAACTGCGAAAGCAAATCAAAAAGTGGTATGCTAGAATTGAATGTTTATGAGGTTGGGTTGGCTCAAGGGATGTTGCTCTCAGAACAGATAAAAGATGTTATTGCCGCTGAGATAAAGAAGGGGATGGTAGCGCTAAATATACAACCCCAAGTGGCTTCTGTCAAATTACTAAAGCATACTAATTGTAACCTTTGTGGAGGAGCACATAAAACTGGAGTTTGTGAAGCACTGGATGATAATGAGGTAGAAGAACTAGAACAGGTGAATTTTGTGAGTAATAACAACATGCATAATAACCCCTACTCTAGTATGTACAACCCTGGTTGGAGAAATCATCCAAATTTTTCCTGGAGAGATCAGCAAGGTGGATCTCAGGGTCAACAAGGAGCTCAAACAAACCAATTTCCACCTAGAAATGCTGCTTGGGAGAGTGCTATAGAGAAAATCGCGACAATCACAAGTTCTTTCATTGAATAGTCAATAGCCATCCAGAAAAATCATTTTGCATCCATAAAGAATCTGGAGACTCAAGTGGGTCAACTTGCTCAACAAATGGCACAAAGAACGTCTGGAAATCTGCCTAGTGACACAGTTCCGAATCCACGAAACAATGTTAATGCAGTGACCACGAGGAGTGGCAAGGTGAGTGAACACGTTCCACCTGAAGCCAACCAGAGTAGAAGTACTCTAACTTCAACCCACCTAGAGGAAATCACACCGACATCAATTGAGGATCACATCGCTTTTGAAAAGGAACAAGAACCTGTGGTACAAACAAGGGAACCACTGCCAAAACCAGAAATTCGACTTCCATTCCCTCAAAGATTAAGGAGGGAAGAAACTGAAAAACAATTTGGTAAGTTTCTTGATGTTTTTAAAAAATTACATATTAACATTCCTTTTGCAGAAGCACTAGAACAGATGCCAACATATGCCAAGTTCATGAAGGAGATGCTGTCGAAAAAAAGAAAAATCGGCGATGAAACAGTTATGCTTACCGAAGAGTGTAGTGCTATACTACAGAAGAAGCTGCCACCGAAGCTCAATGATCCGATAAGTTTCTCAATCCCGTGCGCTATTGGAAATAGAACTTTTGGGAAGGCTTAGTGTGATCTTGGGGCTAGTGTAAGTCTTATGCCCCTTTCAATATACAAAAAACTGGGCATTGGAAAAGTCAAAGACACACAACTGATGTTATAGTTTGCGGATCGCTCGATGAAACACCCCTACGGAATGGTGGAAGATGTGTTGGTTAAAGTGGATAAGTTCATTTTTCCAGTGGATTTCGTGGTACTAGACATGGATGAGGACTATGACATTCCTTTGATTTTGGGGAGACCATTCTTAGCAACAGGGCGAGCTATGATTGATGTGGCAGATGGCACCTTAACCTTAAAAGTAAATGAAGAAACTGTCACTTTTAACATTTTAAAAGCCATGGAATATTCAAAAGAAAGAGAAGAGTGCAATCGAATTGAGATCTTAGATGCGATAGTCAACGAAAAAATGAAGCATCAAGCATCCGGTTTTCCATTAGAAAGAGTGTTATGCCTACCCCAAGACATTGTTAAAGAAAGTGAATATCAAAAGGTGGAAGAGGTCTTGGCCATGTTAGAAGTAGCACCATCCTACTCCCCCCATTTTCCTGCTAGATGGGAGGAGTTGAAAGGGAATGAAGACAAGCCCTCAGAGAAAAAGACACCACTAATTGAACTCAAGCAATTTCCTCTTCACTTGAAATATGTATCTCTTGGTGAGAAGGATGATGTGTTCTTCCTGTCATACATGCCACCTTGACAATAGTTGAGACGTCAAGCTAATGACTTTAAAGAAGCGCTTCGTGGGAGGCAAACCACAGGTAGAGGTAACTTTTAATTTTTGCAATCTTATTTTTGTTATTTGAATTTGTTTCTTTCTAATTGTGTGTAAATGTGCACTATGATGAAGAATTATTAACAACTGGCATTTGGTCTTAAGTTTTATGTTTGACATTTTGAAATTTAAACTATATTTCTTTGCTCATATCATTGCTCAATTCAATAAGTTTCACTAATTCATGCATTGTTGATTACTGCTTGGTTGTTGAAATCTAACTCGTATTTAAAAAAAAAAAACACTAAATAAATTTTGTAGTGGCATGTTTGGTATCATTTAGATAATTCATACTCTTTCTTATTGTCCTAGCTGTGAGCTTTTGAGCCTAAACACTTAAATTATTTGTTATGTGATTATCCAGACATGTGTTATCCCTTCAGAACTTGCACTAATTCTGACCTGTATCACTTGTAATTTATGCATACATTGAGGCAATTTTATTTGGTCGTTTGAGCCTTTCTGACTACCCTATGAAAATGTTATCCTTTGCTAGCCCGTTTGAGCCTTACCCCTTTATTTCAGTGACTAGCCACATTACAAAACAAAAACCCTACTTCAATTACATCACCTTACTTGGAGTTAGGTAGAAAATTTTTATCTTATCTTGATCAAATTCTAAGTTTGGGGTTGCTCATGGGATAACAACCTTTTAAGTTTGGGGTGGTGATTCTCACAAAAAGAAAGAAAAAAGAAAAAGAAGAAAGAAGAAAGAAGAAAGAAGAAAAGAAGAAAAAAAAAAAGAAAAAAAAAAGATAAATAATATCTTCTTGGTTCTTTTGTCAATGTTTGAGAATCTCTAGAATGAAAATGTAAAAAAAAAAATGGTAGAATAATTGGGAAATATATGCCTAACTCTAAGTAGTAAAGCCTACTATCCCAAAATGTCATACCCTTACCTAAGCCCCATTACAACCCAAAAGTCCTCCAAAAATGTATGTGTTTACTGCATTGTGATTGCTAACTAGAATTTTTTCAAGCCTATGGTAGCGTGATGCATGCTCTAGGATTTGAGTGATAAATTCATAACCCTTCTAAACACTTGAGAGAAATTTTGGTGAGATTGTGTGAAGAGAGAGTTTAATTTGATAAATGAATGCCAAGGTGTACAAACCTCGTTATTTTTGTAAGCAACCATAGAGTATGATGGATGTTTTGTAGTAGCTGAAACTTTGAGAATTGAGTTTGATTTGAATTGAGAAATTGAGTTAAAGTTTGCTTTTAACTGCACCAAATACGAAATTAATTGTTGCTTGGGGACAAGCAATAAATTAAGTTTGGGGTTGTGATAACTCTTCATCATATGCATAATTTCTATTGATTTTAGTCTTATTTATCTTTAATCATTAGTTAATTTAATGAGTTATTTGATATATTTTGTTGATTTTAGTTATTTGATTTAATGAAATGTTTTTGTTATTATTTGCTTAATTAAGTGGAGATTTTTCGTAGTTTTGCGTTGTTACTTTGTTTTAGTGCAGTGCTGAATTTTGGTGAGAAATCAACATGACCTATGCGGAGTATTTCAGCCATATCTGGAGTTTTAGATGTCCACTTAGAGTCAAACCAAATGCTAATGAAAGCTAAGATCCATATCTACAACTTTCATGAAGTCATCGTGACCAAATTCAGACGAAAAAGATGAGCAAAACGCAAAATACGTCAGACAGTAGATGCTGTGCGCCTGGAGCGCGTCCTGCGCGCCTGGAGCGCATTTCACAGGTTTCAGCTCTGCCAACGCGCGCCTGGAGCGCGCCCTGCGGGCCTGGAGCGCGTGACGCGCATCAGCAATCATAAAAACGCAATTTTTTTTACTGTTTTTTGGATCTTTTTGACGCTGGGGAACTTGGGAGACTTGTGCCCTAGCATAGAAACTCAAAGACGGCCGTTTCTAACGCCATTGAAGCAGTTTTATCAAGAATTATCCATGAATCATTCTTGTAATTCTTCTTTAATCCTTATCTTTTGTATCTCTGTCATGAGTAACTAAACCCTATTTGTTAGGGATGAGTGTAACCAGATGAAACCCTTATTTTTCTGATTTGATTTCTAGTTATATGAATGAGTTTATTGAATTGTTTTTCTCATATCTGTGCTTAATGCTTTTTATTGCTTGATCAACATTAAAATGTTCTACGATTTGTATTTTGAAACGGAAGTGGACTTTACGAATGCTTGAGATGAGAAATTCATGAATTTGTAGTCTAGGGATAGATGCAGGTCATGAAACCAATTAAATTAGTTGCAAAGCAATAATTTACAAGAGAATTTCTATACGGTAATGCTTAATTCTAATCTTAAATCTACTAAGGAATTAGGGGTTACTTTGGAATTAAAGATTCTGTCACTAAGACATTAGGGCAAGAATAATAAAGAGAATTCGGTAATAATTCGATAAAGGAATTCAGTAACTAGGATCAAATTAGACACCAAGGTTGGATTCGAAGTGAAACTCATCCCTGACATTTTTCTCATTATAAATGATCAATTTTATTATTGTTGTTAATTTCAGATATTATTTCAATCAACTTGGGAACCTTTTGTTCAATTTTAGTAATTAAATATAATTCAATAGTAAAACGCAATCCTTGAGTTCGACACTCGGTACTACCGTTTTATTATTACTTGCAACGATTCAGTACACTTGCTGAAACGCTATCACTTGATGTCAGGGCTTGAACAAATCGTGCTGGGATGACTGTATCTATAACATATATTGCTAGTTGATTTTTGTTATGTGGGTCCATGTTCCATTTTTTGACGTGACCATGGATGCACAACATTCTTGGAGCAATACTTTTATGCAAGTATTTGCCGAGAATACCCTAGAGGTATGAGTGATGTCTGATCGGTCTCATAGCCCTTTCCTATTTTTATTGTAGACTATTGGCCCAAAACCTATTTTAGCTTGTTTGTATATATGATGTAATTATTTATGACTTTTGTCGTTTTGCATTACGATATATTATTTTATTAATTTGTTAAAAAAAATGCTCTAGCGCTGTTAAAAATCAGGTGTTACATTGGTCAAGTACTATACAGGCAGGGAAAAGACCAAGAAAGTGAAGCTTCAAATGCTAAAAAGGAAATATGAACTATTGCATATGGAAGAAGAAGATGAAGGTGTGGAAGATTACTTCAATCGTGTGGAGGTTGTTGTTAATTAGATGAGAACAAATGGTGAATCATTAACTGAAATGGTGGTTATTGAAAAGATACTTAGAACATTAACACAAAAGTATGATCATATTGTGGTGGCCATTGAAGGATCAAATGATCTTGGTAAGAAGAAGGTGGATGATTTGGAAGGCTCTCTTGAAGCTCATGAACTGAGAGTAAGAGAAAGTTGTGTAGCAACCTCAACATCTCAAGTGCAGGCCCTGTAGGCCCAAGTTTGCAAGAAGACCAGCCAAGGTGATGTGAAGCACAAGGAATGAAAGGGTATTCAAGTGGTACAAGAAACATGATTCTGATGAAGGGGTTGAAAGTTCAAGAAATCAGAACAGAAGTGATAACAACAACAAGAATTCAAATGGCAAGAAGAAATTCAACAAGAAAGGCTACAACAAAATCATATGATGAATGTCTAGAGCATCTTGACACATGCTGCTCTAATCATATGATTAACCATAAAGATTGGTTTGTGAGTATTGATGAGAAGACAAAAATAAATATCGAATTTGTAGATAATAGCACAGTGACAACTAAAGGAGTAGGCAAGGTGTTGATTAAAAGGAGATATGGCAAACAATCATTCAAATGTGATGTGTTATATGTGCCAAACATGAAGAACAATATGTTAAGCTTTGGATAGTTGCAGGAAAAGGGATATTCAATGAAACTGTAGCATGTTGAAATGAGGATATTTGATCATTCAAGAAGATTGATTTTGAAGCCACCGCTATCCAAAATTAGAACCTTCAAGATTGTTATTAACATCTGTGAGAACAAGTGTCTAGCTGCTGGAATTAGCTAGGAATGAATATTGGTTGCGACATCAGAGGTTCAGACACTTGAATTTCAAAAGTTTTCAAGTGATGCATAGTAAGGAAATGGTGCTAGGAATTCCAGAAATTCAAATACCAAAGAAGATATGTGAGGAGTGATGTCAAGCCAAGCAACATAGGAAGTCATTCAGAGTAGAATTGCTAACTAGATCCTTCAGAATGATGGAGGTAATCTTTTCTGATGTTCGTGGTCCTTTTTATAGAAGTGTCAATAGGAGGTAATCATTAGTTTGTATCATTCATTAATGATTTTACAAGAAAAAATTGGATCTATCTAATCAAGAAGAAGAGTGAAGTGATGGATGTATTTAGAGGATTAAAGTTGATGACTGAAAAACAAAATGACTGCAATGTTAAAGTGATTAGGACAAATGGAGGTGCTAAGTATCAATCCCATCAATTCTATGACAAAGAGGGAATGATTCATGAAGTAACTACACCATATACACCAAAGCATAATGAAGCTTTTGAAAGGGGGAAGATAACCATTCTTAATATGGCAAGAAGCACGCTGAAAGGGAGAAATATGCCTCGCAAATTCTGGGGAAAAACAATTTCAACAATAGTATAAATTTTGAATAGTTATCCAACCAATAGACTGGACACTAGGACACCTGAAGAAGCTTAGACTGGGAGAAATCCATATGTGAATCATCTGAGAGTGTTTGGCTCATTATGTTTCACACATGTGCCAGCTCAAAACACGAGGAAGCTTGATGTCAGGGCTTGAACAAATCGTGCTGCTGGTGTGTGATGCAACTGGAGCTTAAAAGTTGTATGTTCCAAACAAGAACAAGGTGGTGATAAGCAGGGACATATTAGTGGATGAATTAAGAGGATGTGATTGGAAAACCGGTGAAGCCAACTAAGTGGTGCAGCCAACCCAAACATACCAGCAAACTTGATGAATGCCAACCTGCAGGAACAACAAGTTAGCCAATTGTTGAGTCTGTGAGAAGATCTGAAAGAGCAAGGCAGCCTTCAGTCAGATTGCAATGATATGAAGTGACATATGACTTAGCCATCAATGCAGATGGAGAATTAACACATTTTGCTTTGCTGACTGAATCAAAACCAGTAAGTGATGAAGAGGCCTTGAGTAATCCTAGATGGAGATTAACAATGGAGGAAGAGATCAAACTAATAGAGAATAACCATACCAAGGAGCTGATGACTTTTCTAGTAAATAAGAGATCAATTGATGTGAAGTGGGTGTATAAACTAAAATTGAAGCCTGATGGAGAGGTTGCCATGTACAAGGCCATATTAGTAGCAAATGGATTCTTGCATAAACATAGACTGGACTATGATTAGGTGTGTGCCCCATTAGCTAAATTGGAAATAGTGAGGATGATAGTCTCAATAGACAGTTACAAAGGTTGGTTTATGCATCAGTTGGATGTTAAATCAACATTTCTCAATAGATCATTGGAGGAAGAAATGTATGTGAAGCAGCCACCAAGATATGAAATAAGAGGCAAAGAAGACAATATATATAAGTTGAAGAAAGTACTATATGGCCTGAAGCAAGCCCTTATGACTTGGAACAAGAGGATTGACAGATTCCTCATAGAACATCAGTTTGAAAAGTGTGTGAATGAATATGGAGTGTATGTAAAAAAGGCAGCAACAACACCTACATTATTGATGTGCCTTTATGTTGACGATTTCTTAGTTACAGGCAGTGATGAACCACAGATTCAGAAGTTCAAGATCAAAATGGAGAAGGAGTTTGAGATGACTAATCTAGGCATGTTGTCATATTTCCTTGGTATTGATTTTGAAACTAGGAAAAATGGAATTTTTATGCATCAAAAGAAGTATGCAAATGATGTATTGAAAAGATTCAAAATGCTAGATTGGAATGGAACTATTACCCCAACAGAAGAAGAGTTTGGTACTGTTCAAAAAGGGCAATGATGAGATGATTAGCCCTACAATCATTAAGCAAATTGTAGGATCCTTAAGGTACTTGTGGAACACAAGGGAAAATATTGCATATAGTGTTGGGGGGATTGGTAGATACATTGAGAAGTTTAGGACATCACATTACATGGCAGCAAAAAGGATTTTGAGATACATAAAGGAAACCATTGAGCTTGGTTTGTTGTATCCCACAAATTCGAATGGAGATGAAGTTGAACTTGTTGGCTTTACTGATGCAGATTGGTGTGGAGATAAGGATAAGGGAAAGAGTACCATAGACTATGAGTTCATGATCAATAACTCACCAATCTCATGGTGCTCGAAGAAGCAAAGCATAATAACCTTGTCCACAAGTGAAGCTAAATATGTAGCTGCATCAATGAGAGCTTCTCAAGTTATATGGCTGGCTGAATTAATGACATAGTTGGTACTGAGAAGCAATGAAGCAATGAAGTTGAAGATAGATAACAAATCAACAATTGAACAAGCACATAGAAACAAAGTTTCATTTCCTAAGAGTTCTAGCGGTGAAAGGCACGATAAAGCTAGAGCATTGCAGTACCAATGATCAAAATGCTGACATCTTAACTAAGAGCTTGAATAGGATGAACTTCCAAGAGATGAGAAGCAATCTTGGATTAACATCAATTGAATCACTTTAAATTAGGGGGCATGTTAAATGTAATTAAAATGATTTGTAGTTAGTTAGGAATGTTATAATATAGTTAGAAGTAGTTAAGAAGGTTAAAATTATGTTTTGGCAGTTAGTGCTCAAACTTATATAAATTTGTAAAATGGAGAATATTATTTACATGCAGTTAATCAATCCATGTTTTCACAACATTATGTTATTTTCTCTCTTATTCTCAATCTCAATTCCTCTCAATTATATAACTTATTATAACACATAATACATATGATGAATTAATATATAAAAAAACAAATTGAAATAAATGAATAAAAGAATATGGTGATTTTCTAAAACATTTCACTTTTATTTATTAAATATATTAATTTTTCCGATGATCCTTGTGCATTACAAAATGTTAAATTTCCCATATTCTCTTCATAATTGAAGAAGATAAAATATCAAATTATTTGAAATGTGTCGTTAATTGTTATTGTATATTGAATATATCTTCTTCATGGAACGTAATACGAATTATAGAATCCAATGTTCCTAGTAAGCCTTACCCAATCATCGTGTCAATATGGTCAAATTTATTGATAAATTAATGCATTTCTAACTAACTTTGAAATTCTTAACTTTAATTAATATATATAAAAAAACTTTTAACTCAAATTCTTTTTATATTTTGTACTAAAAAATACTTCCACTCATTCAAATTGATAAAATATATCGATATAATATAAATTTGAAATCATGAAAATAATATTTTACAAACAAATCTACAAGACTCTTATTAATCGCACAAAACTATATTTCTATCTTAAAAATCTATATCAAACGAACATCAAAACAAAACAGAAAAATAAAAAATCGCTAGACCAAGACAATGAATAAAACAATGTAGTAATGTTACTAAATTTTTTATAGAAAG
>JBBPBT010000584.1:2570059-2601075 GCA_037974875.1 Cicer bijugum
TTATCAAATTGTAAAATAATTTATAAATTATAAATAATTGCAAAATAATTTTATAATTTATAAATTTATTAATAATGTTATAAAATAATTTATAAATTTATTATAAAATAACTTATAAAATAATTTGATAATAATATAAATTATAAATTATTGTCAAATTGTAAAATAATTTATAAATTATAAATAATTGTAAAATAATTTTATAATTTTTAAATTTATTATAAAATAACTTATAAAATAATTTGATAATAATATAAATTATAAATTATTATCAAATTGTAAAATAATTTATAAATTGTAAATATCTGTAAAATAATTTTATAATTTATAAATTTATTATAAAATAATATTATCAAATAAATTTTGGAGGTATGAAATAAATTGTGGAAGAAAGAGGAAAAAAAGAGTAGAATTAAAGGAGATTAGGTATTGAGAGCATCTTTGAGAAGGGAGAAATGAGGAAATGTCCACATCAGCTTTTTGGCTGATGTGAAAAATATTTGTATATATAGCGAGGATCTTCAGGGGTCTGTTTTAAATATATATAATAGATATTAATTCAATGACATACCTTAGAAACCAACATGTTAACATGTATGAAATATATATTTTAATTTTATTTTTTTATTATTGGTGTATATATTTTCAGTTTAGTCTTACCTCTATTTTTATAAATTGATAGAATTAGTTTTTCTGTTATGGATGTGTCATTATTATGAATTGATAAAATTAGTTTTTCAGTAATGGTTGTGTCATTAATTAAATTACAAAAATAAAGAATATTTGAAATTGATAGTTAAGTTTGTAAATAATTTTATTGTGATTTATAAATGTAAATCATCATATATTACTGTATCATATATCATGTTATTAATTTAGTATATGACATTTCCGTTATTGGTTAAAAAATCAAAATGAAAAACCAAAACTGTCATATTTTAAAATAGCGTCGATTTTGTGAAATTTAAAAATATAGGGACCCATGAAAGTGCAATATAACTCTTTACAAACTCAACTTTCAACTTTAAATAAGTAAAAATAAGAGAGCTAAAATACCAATTAAGCTTAAAATAAATATAATATCTAACATCTCCCTCAAACTCGGGATCCATTAACTAGAAGCATCAAAAGTTATCAATCAATCGCTAAAATAAAAATGTTTTCAATCAAGAAACATAATTTTTTAATGTAATATGTTTTAGTGAAAAGTCATCAATTTGCAAGGAGGAATATGAAGTGAATATATTTATCACAAGAAAAGAGGGTTTAAATTGTGACATTTTTTTAAATTTTCACTTTTGAAAGTCTATCTCAAGATCACAAGACTTGGAAATTTCATATTAGTATAATGAGTTTATTTGTATTTTGAGAAGATTCAAGAACATAAATTAACTCAAGGTGAGAGGAGTGTGATTTGATGAAATAACAAAATATTAAATAAATGGCTTAATTACAATTTTGGTCCCCCTATTTTTGTTGAATCATGAAAATAGTCCTCTTATTTTATTTCTCTTCAATTTTGGTCCAAAACTTGACGCAGTGTCATTTTTTGCGCTTATTTAAATCATATCATGTCTCAAGATCTCGTGATGCAACAATTGTATATAAGATCTATTATCATAAATGGTGCGGTGTGGCTTAAAAAAAATGACATTTCATCATGTTTTGGAATTGAATTGTCCATTGTACTTACAGTGCAAAACACCCTCTTATCAGTGTCCTCGTGTCTGATTGTTCTCAACATTGAATGTACTTCATGAACATTCATGTGTATGATTGGGAAAATGAAATCAGATTTGCACAAAGTTTATTTTTGTCGTTGCTCACGTGATGGATGTTAGTTTGTGTATTTCATAAAATTATTTGCTTTTATGACACTTAACAGAATGTTTTCTTGTACTATGACATTTATTCTTTTTACACAATCAATAAATGCCTAATTCCTTTTTTCACTTTTGTCATAATGAATATCCTCTTATCTTTAATTAGTGAGAC
This sequence comes from Cicer bijugum, assembly GCA_037974875.1. Classification (NCBI taxonomy): domain Eukaryota; kingdom Viridiplantae; phylum Streptophyta; class Magnoliopsida; order Fabales; family Fabaceae; genus Cicer; species Cicer bijugum. The sequence goes on from JBBPBT010000584.1 coordinate 2,572,055, forward strand.
TAGTGACTTATCTTTAATTAGTGAGACTAGTGATGAACAATTTTAGTTTTAAGGATGATGAACATTCTCAAGTATGTGCATGTTTCAAAAGCTTGTCTGAGCTTTATTAAAAATTTGTCTTAATTATGATTACTATAAATAGCTTATATTAGATTACTTAATAAAATCGATATCAATTATATCTTTGTCTAATTAAAATTTGTTATCATTAAAATAATTTAATTAAAGAATTTTGCTTCAATAATCTTCCTCTTTCAAACAAATTATTCCATAAGCACCATGATTAAACCATATAAACATTAATTAATTTTAGCTTAATATACCCATTACAAAAGACTGAGTTAATCAAAAGTCAACAAAAATATTTAGTTTAAGCTACCTCAACAGTTAGAGCCTAAAACTTCCCCAACTTCTCCTAATTCTTCTCCCCCATTTAGCATCAACAAAAAGGCAGGGGATCTAGCAAAAACTCATTTCACTTGAAAGGAAAAGAATCATATGAGGATGAAAAGTGGATGGACGAGCAAGACCCTATTTCATGATAATCTAGTTTGGATGAGCTTCAATTAAAAAATATAAATTTGGAAGCACATTCCTTGTAATCCAATCAACTATCAGAGCATGTTGAGTATTACAATTGTACAGGACATTTAGAATGATGGTGTTGCATTCATACATCTTTTTGAGATTCTTCATTGTCTTGTTTAGTTCCTTCTCGAGCTTAGTGCACTTAGGAAAAGGAACTTCCTATTTCAAATACCTTTTTTTTTCTTCTAGGAGAAGTGGTTTTTCCTTTTTCAAAAACACACCCTTCTTTAAAGGTGGAAGTGTCAAAGGTTGCAGAGATGTTTGGTTGAGGCTTGGTGGTTGTGATGTTTATTTTTAGTGGAGGTGGAGGAATGGATAAATTATAAATTGGACTAGGAAACACAAGGAAATGACTCAGCCTCAAATCCAAAGGTTAAGGTGCTGTTTACCTATGGAAAAAAGAAGATTGGTTGAAACGTTTGAAGCCAATTTGGTAGCTTGTTGAATAAGATCAACAATTTGAGTCTCTTCTAGTTGTTGGTATAAATCCATGAGTGGAATTGTGGCTGCAGATGGTTCATCTAAATGAGCAATAAAGTTGTTGATCTATATCTATATATAATATAAGAAAGATAGATGTTGTTTAAATTATCAAGTTGCCCATGTCATATATTTATGATATGTGTACTGAGCCAAAATCTTAAATTAAGTACTTTAAAGATAAACAAACAGTTAATTAATCAATAATTATGATTTTGATTATGTTGCTATTTAATTTATGTTTTTGAGTGATTTATTCAAAGATAAATGATTAAATATATTTATACAAAAATCAATGATCTCTCCATGAAAAAAATCAATAAACATCATGTCAAAATGAACTACAAATTGATCAAAAGAAAATTTTAGTTATTCCCTATTAAAGACAAAGTTAGGACAAATCATTCTCCACATTTCAAACCTCAAGTTAAAGAGTATTAAGACAACTCAAATCAATAGTCAAGCCCAAACTCAAGCTAAAGGCCCAAAGGAGCAAAACAACCTCCGGATTGATGATCATATTGATGAACTGTTAGCAAAGACAACAAGGACACGAGTACACTATTGCTGCATGTAACACCCCAAATTTTATAATATACTATTTAATTAACTAAACTACTATTATACTGAGTTAATTTGATATTTAAAGTGTTTTAGGATATATGTTGATAAATATTAGATTAATTTTTTTTATATGTGTATTTTATGTGATATGATAATTTTGTAGATGTTTGATTTAATTATTAATATAAATTATAAATATATTATTTAATTAGTTTAAATATAAATGAATATGAATATTTGGGGGCTGAATATTTTATTAGAGTTTAAAAACAAAGGGGTTTATATTCTGAAAGACCGTTGTCAGATATTAGTATTTTAATATTAATATTTTAGAAAATAATATTTTAATTATGGATTAATAGAATAAGTAATTAAATTATTTAAACAATTTAAAAATAAAAAATAAAATAAATTTTGGGATATACTACTTTCTGCACCCTTTGATTGTTTCCACTATCGTTTCTATTTGTGTTGTTTCTAGAATGAAAACGTGCTACACGAGTGAACAAATCATTTTTCTCTCAAATTTGTTTCAACCAATTTCTTGCAATTTGAATTGATCTCAATCTTTATCCCACACAAAATCAGAAATAGAAATATCCTTTTTTAGGGATAAATTAATTATTATGTAAATATGGAATTTGTGAGGTTAAAATATGAAATAGAAATATTTATAAGTGTTGATTAATTTAATTCCGTTAAATGTGTGTTATTTGATATTATTGTGATATTGTGTGTTGAATAAATTGTGTGCATATGTTTGATTTAACGAGTTTATGTGATGTGATAATAAAAGATTGATGCATTGTATGATATAACTTTATGTGATGCGATAATAAAATATGAATGCATTGTGATAAGTTTAGGTGACGATGATGATATGTGATTGATGACAGTGATGTTATAAATTTATGATGAGTATATGTGATGATGATAATGTATGATTCATGATAGTGATGTTATAAACTTGTGATGAGAATATTGATGTAATCTCATAATTGATGAAATGGTGAGGATTTCAACTTATATTAAGACAACACTCTTAATGTAGTCTAGGCCAATGAGGGTAGAAAATAGATGTTGGGAATTTTTTAAGTTGATGAGAATTTTTTATGTGAATATTATTTTGTCATCATATAAATAGGGTCTAACAAGCCTAATGATTTTGGGGAAGTACGACCGAATGAGTCTGATCGTGGTGGTCAACTGTTGAGCCTTAAGGCAAAATTGTTAGACCTTTGAGGTATTCAAGTGGAAAATTTCTAGGTGACTTTGAGGTAGCCCTCCGACTTTCAGAAGCTACCATGAAACACATGTTTACCTCGGCGAACGCGTATATGTATCTCGGGTTGAGTTGAGGGGATCTATAAGAGAAGTGAATGCAATATTTTATAACAGGAATTTTTTTAAAGTGTTTCAATTGTATTTTGAGAAATGTGATATTCTAAATAACGCACAAAAATTTCTTTTTTCCTTCGAATTTTTATTTATTTATCCGCTGTAAATATTTTATAAACTTATGGTATAAATTATGATATATTATTTTGGTTTTTACAACTATAATAATAATTGATCTAATCATGTATTTTTTTTATGCCTAGTAATATTTGTGTTATAAATATTTTGATAAGACAATTGTTTTTCTTGGTAAAATATAGTATAATTAAGACTTGATTATACTTAACTTTTTGGTGTTTTGTTCAATGACGATTATTTAATATTCAATTATGGGCTACAAAATATTTGTCTAAATGATGAGAGTGCATGATTGTGGCCTAAAGGTATAGGCACCACATAGAAAAATATAGACTAAAGAAGTATGTAACATTTGAATATTTGTGGTCGAAAATTATAAACGACACATAGATAGTGTAGTTTAGAACATTTTCATCACCGTGGCCTAAACAAATAGGGAGCATCTAAAAAAGTGTGGGCTAAACGTGTTAACAACTATTAGATTAATTTTCTTTATATGTGTATTTTCTGTGATATGATAATTTTGTAGATGTTTGATTTAATTATTAATATAAATTATAAATATTTTATTTAATTAGTTTAAATATAAATGAATATGAATATTTGGGGGCTGAATATTTTATTAGAGTTTAAAAACAAAGGGGTTTATATTCTGAAAGACCGTTGTCAGATATTAGTATTTTAATATTAATATTTTAGAAAATAATATTTTAATTATGGATTAATAGAATAAGTAATTAAATTATTTAAACACTTTAAAAATAAAAAATAAAATAAATTTTGGGATATACTACTTTCTGCACCCTTTGATTGTTTCCACTATCGTTTCTATTTGTGTTGTTTCTAGAATGAAAACGTGCTACACGAGTGAACAAATCATTTTTCTCTCAAATTTGTTTCAACCAATTTCTTGCAATTTGAATTGATCTCAATCTTTATCCCACACAAAATCAGAAATAGAAATATCCTTTTTTAGGGATAAATTAATTATTATGTAAATATGGAATTTGTGAGGTTAAAATATGAAATAGAAATATTTATAAGTGTTGATTAATTTAATTCCGTTAAATGTGTGTTATTTGATATTATTGTGATATTGTGTGTTGAATAAATTTTGTGCATATGTTTGATTTAACGAGTTTATGTGATGTGATAATAAAAGATTGATGCATTGTATGATATAACTTTATGTGATGCGATAATAAAATATGAATGCATTGTGATAAGTTTAGGTGACGATGATGATATGTGATTGATGACAGTGATGTTATAAATTTATGATGAGTATATGTAATGATGATAATGTATGATTCATGATAGTGATGTTATAAACTTGTGATGAGAATATTGATGTAATCTCATAATTGATGAAATGGTGGGGATTTCAACTTATATTAAGACAACACTCTTAATGTAGTCTAGGCCAATGAGGGTAGAAAATAGATGTTGGGAATTTTTTAAGTTGATGAGAATTTTTTATGTGAAGATTATTTTGTCATCATATAAATAGGGTCTAACAAGCCTAATGATTTTGGGGAAGTACGACCGAATGAGTCTGATCGTGGTGGTCAACTGTTGAGCCTTAAGGCAAAATTGTTAGACCTTTGAGGTATTCAAGTGGAGAATTTCTAGGTGACTTTGAGGTAGCCCTCCGACTTTCAGAAGCTACCATGAAACACATGTTTACCTCGGCGAGCGCGTATATGTATCTCGGGTTGAGTTGAGGGGATCTATAAGAGAAGTGAATGCAATATTTTATAACAAGAATTTTTTTAAAGTGTTTCAATTGTATTTTGAGAAATGTGATATTCTAAATAACGCACAAAAATTTCTTTTTTCCTTTGAATTTTTATTTATTTATCCGCTGTAAATATTTTATAAACTTATGGTATAAATTATGATATATTATTTTGGTTTTTACAACTATAATAATAATTGATCTAATCATGTATTTTTTGTATGCCTAGTAATATTTGTGTTATAATATTTTGATAAGACAATTGTTTTTCTTGGTAACATATAGTATAATTAAGACTTGATTATGCTTAACTTTTTGGTGTTTTGTTCAATGACGATTATTTAATATTCAATTATGGGCTACAAAATATTTGTCTAAATGATGAGAGTGCATGATTGTGGCCTAAATGTATAGGCACCACATAGAAAAATATAGACTAAAGAAGTATGCAACATTTGAATATTTGTGGTCGAAAATTATAAACAACACATAGATAGTGTGGTTTAGAATATTTTCATCACCGTGGCCTAAACAAATAGGGAGCATCTAAAAAAGTGTGGGCTAAACGTGTTAACAACGTTTCGATAATTGTGATATAATGTTATATGCGAGACATACAAATTTATTGCCTTAGATCAAAAAATGTTACCTATGCTTTTGACAACGTTATAAATGTGTTGTCTGAAACAGAAATAACGTACACAAAACCGTGACCTAACTATATATGCAACATTTATAAAATGTTGGCAAAACTAATTCATAAAATCGTTGCCTGAAACATTAAATAAAAAAAAAAAAACAATGGCTTCTATAAGTGTCTTTAGCAACGGTTTTTTAGAATTCATAGGCCACGACCTCTTACACCATACTTTATCAATTTCTTTTGTTTACGCCACACTTGTTTATTGTTGCCACAATTTAAAAGTGTAGTAGTAACATAGTACTACTTTATGTTATACTTTTAATCTCATATTTTATTTACATTTTAAAGTTGGAGATGAAAATCAACCAAAACAAAAAATCAAAAAATTTAGAATTTTGATAGGAGTAATAGAAGAATAAAAATAATTAAGTGAAGCTTTAATGAATCATTTACTCAAGAAAAATTTGGGAAAAATTGTAGCAAAATAACTATCTCTTAGATATTATATTACAATCTTAGATATAAATCATACTCGAGAGAAAAGTAATGAAGAATGTATGGAATAATAAGAGAATTGTTCTGCATCAAGAGTTACATAAATTTATATAGTTAATTAAATAAACAACTAACTAGTATAAAATAACTAATTAGCTATTGTAACTAATTAACTAAGTAAGATATCTAATATTACATGAGTCAAATTTGTAGGAATTGGGTTAGATCCAATATAAAAATTAAAAAAATTAAAAGTATCAGAGTCAATCCAAAATATATTAGACTGCTATCAAGTATTCGCTATCGAGTCACTCGTTCACGCTCCATATATTCAACTTTAAATCTGACACATATATTAAGAGTCTTTCATTGGATAACATATAAAATACCTTGAGAATTGTACCAGGCACCCCCCTATTGTACCTGCCACCCCCCCATGCATGATTAAAAGACCATTATACCCTCCATTTCATATATAAAAACCCCAAAAAAAATTACTTTCATTTTTTACACTCCCATTCGAAAATTTCACATTTCGAAGTGCATCCAACCTATCTCTCGAAGATTTAAGAGTTTCGAAGCTAAAAAGTAAGTTTTTTTCGAAACTTTGCATGTGTCTGAAACTTTTGAAATGCATTACTCGAAACTTTAGAAACCTTCAAAGCTTTACGTGATTGTGAAATACTCGAAAGTTTGGAAAAATTCGAAACAAGAAACTTTCGAAAGTTTCTTTGTTGTAGAAAGTTTCGAAGATGAAGGAAAACTTTCGAAGTTGATTGAAACCTTCGAAGGAAAAGTTTTGAAGATGAGGGAAAGATTCGAAGGCAAAGGTTCGAAGATGAAAGGAAATTTTCTAATGTTTCGAAAGTTTCTTAAAAATTTGAAATTTTCGAAATAAGGCTTGATTCAAAAAATATTAAAAAACTCCTTTGTTACATTAGTTTGTTTTATTATTTATAATTTTCTTTAATAAGTAAATATTTATATATTACCTTTTATTACATTTTATTTTTTATTGTTTATAATATTTTTTAATACGTAAATATTTATATGTTGCTCTTTATTATATTAATTTTTTTTATTGTTTATAATTTTTTGTAATATGTATATATTTATATGTTGCAGTGCCTAGAATGCGAGGTGCTTCCGGGCAAATTATTCGCAACATTATAGGAGGTGATGGAGGTGATTTAATTAAAAATTAATTAGTTGAATTTAATATCTTATATTTATATAATATATATGATTAGATTTAAATAATTTTATATTAAATAATAAATTTTTTTTGCCTTTTATTATATTATTTATTTGTCTTCTATAATATTTTTAATATTTATTATAGGTGGTCATAGAGGAGATGGTGCAGCAGAGAGAATTCCACCAATAGCATCAAATAGACGACAAAACGAAGCAAATCGTCCAATTAGGCAGCGTCGTCGAAGACAAGACCATGATGATGTTGTCGAGTCTACTGCCCATGCACGTATGGAGGAGGATGTCCCTGAGCCTCCTCAGATGGAGGAGGATGCCCATGAGCCTCAGATGGAGGAGGATGTCCTTGAGCCTCAAATGGAGGAGGATGTCCCTGAGCCTCAGATTGACGAGTATGTCCATGAGCCTCAGATGGAACATGGTGATGATGCTGCTGCACATGCTGGATTTCCAGGAGGACCAATGATAACACAGTTGTTGACACAGTATGAACACCACGTGGCTCGGAGGTTATGGGAATGAGAGGTATATTTATTCAATTAATTATTTAAGATTATTTAATTAAGTAATTAAATTTATTAATTCAATGTATTTAATTTAAGTTTATATAATTAATTAAGTAATTAAATTTATTAATTCTATGTATTTAATTTAAGTTTATATAATTAATGAAGTAATTAAAATTATTAATTCAATTATTTAATTTAGTTTATATAATTAAATTTATTTATCTAATTATTAATTTAATTATTAATTCAATGTATTTAATTTAAGTTTATATAATTTATTAAGTAACTTTAGTAATTAATTATTTAAATATATGTATTTAATTTAAGTTTATGTAATTACTCGCAGGATCGTGGATCGTTAAAAGTAATTACTCATGGTTTGAAGTTGAAGAAGTTTGCCAAAGTACTTGTGCTAGATCCTGTAAAGCATTGGATTAGGGAATATGGGCTGCTACATCTATCTTCGGCTTACCTCACTATGGTTGATGCTGGTCTGATCTCCGCATTTATTGAAAGATGGCACAGGGAGACCAGCTCATTTCATTTGCCAATTGGAGAGACGACTATTACTTTAGACGACGTTGCGACTCTCCTTCATATCTCACCCCATGGTAAATTTTTTAGTGCACCTTTGAATATGAACACTAACAATGCTGCAAAAGCTGCACATGAGTACTTAGGTGCAACATGGGAAGAATCTCTAGCTGAGATTAATTATAATAAATGTGTCCAATATAGATTGCAATGGTTATGTGATTTATATATTCGTCTCATTCAAACTAATCAGTTTGAATGTGCGGCTAGAACGTATCTATTGCATTTAGTTGGCAGCACAATTTTCGTCGATAAAACACATACGCGTGTGGAGGCGAAATACATCAGTTTATTTATTAATTTGGATCGTTGTGGAGACTATTCATGGGGTGCCGCGACATTGGTTTTCCTTTATGACAACTTGGGAGATGGGGCTATGCACGACACTCGACAGTTGGGAGGTTACATGACTCTATTACATGTATATCATATTATTTAATTATTTAATTATTTAATTATTTTATTTATTAATTTGTATTATTTAAAATAAGTATGTATTTTACTGATTATTTATTATGTTATTTATGTTGCAGTGCTGGATTTACGAACACTTTCCTAGAATTTGTAAGCGGGGCAATAAAGGTGATCTTCCTGCACATCTTTCAAGAGCATGTAAGTGGACTGCAAAACATGCGGTTGAAGGTGGATTAGTGACCTATCGCCAGAGACTTGATGCATTGATGCTCGATGATGTAGTCTTTACACCATATGATGATGATCGAGCTAATCATCCATTTGAATCCCTTTCGATGTTCTCTGGTTATCTTCGATTTGGTGGAGTCTCAGTACCATATTTGCCGGAGCGATGTCTTCGACAATTTGGTCGTATTCAGTGCATTCCTCCTAATGTTCCTCCGAGGCCGGACAATGTAGATTGGATGTGGCAGACTACTATGCGATCATCTGTATCGGCGTTTCGAAGATTAAATCATGTTGCGAGTTTTCCTGGAGAGGTCACTACAGACTATTATGCATGGTACATGAGTGTTACACATCCTCTAATCATCCCTCCGTCTATTGCACATGGAGGTACATCATCTACTGCACATGGAGGTACATCATCTCCTGCACATGCTGGTCCATCATCTCCTGCACATGCTGGTCCATCATCTTCTGACCGAGATCATAGAGCAGCTGAGCTTGTACGTAGAGCCATTAATATGGTTCAACCATTTAGTGAAATTCATGAGATTTTAAGCGAGTTAAGTCTTTTGTACGATGATGTAATTTGAGATATTATGTGTTATGTGATATGTGTTATGTGATATGTATTATGTGTTATCAAGATTAATCATTCATGCAATATTAAAAAGATAGAAAAGATAAGAAGATTGTGCACCAGGATTTATACTGGTTCAGCTGTCAGTATGACAGCCTACGTCCAGTCCTGAAATCAAACCGATTTCAGCCTTTTTCCAATATAATCAACTTGAGAACTTTTTACACGATGATCTGATAAATTAAATACAATATATTCTAATCTTCATTTAATGAAATACACGATGATGTAATAAATGATGGATCGATGCATTCCCAATGTTTCATACGTGCTGCATAAGCTACTTCCCAAGTCTTTGCTGTGTCACTACAAAAGTCTTTCCATTTTTGTGACGTAGGTGGTAAAGAACAATCAGACTTCAATTTGATCTGAATAAAAAAGGTTAAAAGACATTAAGCATTAATTTTATGTAAATAATAAATTAAATACAAATATTAATTTCATAAACAACATTAATTTTACTTGTACCCAATGATTGTCGTTAACAAATCCATTTGCTAGTAAAGAGTGAACAGAAGTATCTTTTGATGGTGATTTATTTAGCGGGAAAAATGTCATATTCAGATTACGAGACAACGACACCAATATGACATTATATAGTGTTGCTATCACGTAACCCAAGTCAGGTAAAGACATCCACTTATCTTTTCCTTGAGCACCCAAATTTGATATTTTCAATGAGTTGCGCACTGATTCAACATTGTCATAAAAAATATTAGCATAAACATCTATATGTAGACCAATCTCTTTATCCAATTGTAATCGAACTAAAGCCCAAGATTCTTCGGTCCAACCTAGCAATGCTACAATTGCACGAAACCCACAATTTCCATCAGCCACAACATCTACTATCTCATCAATATACGAATGTATATAAGTAGGAAATTGTGTCTTAAAATATCGTCTTGCAGAACGTTGAGATGATTGAGATTGTTGCCTTGCAGATCATTGAGATGATTGAGATGGTTGCATTGCATTTGCAGATTCTTGACAGGCATCAACATACTCCCAATATGAAGGATCACGAGGAGTATCAAATTCTTTTTTCTTTTTACCAGCTCCTTTGGTTCTCACTTTCTCTGGTGGTGCAAGTATTGATGTGGTATGTGGAAATACAACTTCACGCACCTTTGCCTTGAATATCCATTGACTTATAACATCGTGTTTCTTCATGTACGCTTTCATTGCTTCCAACTCTTCAGAAAAGTCATAATCTGATAAAGATTCTTCATCCTTTAATTCATGTGCAATGCTTAACTGTTTCCAAAAATCATGAATGCTATCTAAAGGGATAACATTACCATATATCTGCAACATAGCCAACTCACAAGCACATGGTAATTCATGAGTTGTTCTAATTGAACAACCACATTCTGTTTTGTTAGTACCTACAATCTTCACCCTTTCCAACTGTTTATAAATTTTTTTCATACATTTTCTTGATACACAATGATGTAGATTTTGAAAAAATTGTAAATTATACCCGTGCTCAACATCCTTGATGGTTTTCTGAAAAAAAGATTGAATGATACATATTTGGTTCTTCAACATCATATTCACTGCATCCCAACTTTTACACAAATCACCCAAACTAGTTTGAAGCATGTTTTTCAATCTCCAATGAGCAGACTCAACTCTACAAATAAATTAAATAAGACACATTAAAACACATCACATAAACTAGTAAATCATGTTTGCTAAAACAACACAAATCATATTTTAAAAATACCTGTTAGATGTTGTGTTCCCCAAATGCATAACTCTATTAGTCCAAACCTTGACAAACCTTTCTTTGTAAGGTGTTAACCATGAATCTTTCACATAATCAACAAAAAGAATATATTCGGCACACAATATCTCAAACTGATGCAAATGATGATCATACTCTTCCACACTAGTCGAATAGACAATCTTTTTCCATAAATCCATTACTTCTTCATGTCTATCCTTTTTGACATATTGTTTGCATTTTGCCCCAACATTTTTTTCAATATGAAAACGACATAGCAAATGTATTGAAGTAGGAAATACAACACTAATCGCATTCATCATGGCAAGATCTCTATCAGTCACAATAACTTTAGAAATCAAAGACTTAGATTTGAACAACATTTGTACCTTTTCAAATGCCCAGGTGAAGTTATTTTGTCGCTCTTGTTCCAAATAAGCAAACCCAACTAAAAATGTCAAACTAGTAGATGTGACACCCACTATTTCAAGTAATGGTAACCGATATCTGTTTGTTTTATATGTGCTATCACATATCAAAACAAAATAAAATGTGTTTAACAACTTTATACAATTAGGATGCGTCCAAAAAATATCTCTCAAACTATCTGAATCTTCCCGTCTTCTTGTCCAATGCACATAATTTTCTTCTTGTATTAACTTCAACAGATGCTGCATTTTTGTGCACGAACCTCTCAATGATGATCGATAAGTATTTCTTGCTTTATATATTTGACTAGGAATAGTGACATTGGCTTCATTTCTCACTTTCAAAGCATTTAGAATGAATTTGGGTGCAAGCTTATACTTTGTTATATCATTGACAAATTTCCTCTCTTCTTCATTTAAACGCCCCAAATAAGAATGACCGGTTACAGTATCAAGTAATTCATGATTGTGTGTCCCACAACGAACACTAATTTTCCATCCTTCACCGTCACGTAATGGTACACATCTGAGAGTAAATTGACAGTTTTCCTTATGAGAGCAAGTTACTGATGATTTTGATTCTGATTTATATCTTCCACCTCTTTCGCATCCCAAAATTAATTTGTCTTTTCTTCCCCTAATTCTGGTTGCTTTATCTGATCGAATGGTAACAATTAAAATTCCATTTTGTATTCCAATGGTTTTTGCCCATTCAAATACATCTTCTCGAGAAGAAAATACCTACAAAATACGTTTTAAATAAAACATTAACTGATCAGTGATGAAAATTTAATCAGTGATGAAAATTTAATCAGTGATGAATCATCAGAGTAGTAATAATAATACCTGATCAATGATGAATTTTTCTGTAGAATCTATAACATTTTTTGAAGCAGAAACATCAACTCTACCCATACCTAATTTCAATATTAGTAACAAATTTAATTAAAAATCTACTCATAACATGAATTTAATATAATATTAACTTATAAGTTAATATTAACTTATAACATAATATTAATTAAAAAAAAAATAAAAAAAAAATTCGAAAATTTCAATTATTTTAAATATTCGAAAATTTAGGAAAATGGAAACTTTCGAAGAAGCCAAGCCAATTTTCATTTCGAAAGTTTTGTCAAATGCCAAATATTCGAGGCTTCGAAACTTCCTGCAACGCCAAACTTTCGAGGCTATGCCTTTCGAAACTTTAGTTAAAGATCAAAGTTTCGAGTATCAGTTTTCTAGGCCTTTCGAAACTTTTGTTCAGCATCAAAGTTTCGAGATTTTTTGTGCTTCGAAAGTTTAGAACAACACCAAATTTCCGAGTCATTATTGAACTTCGAAAATTTCAAATGCATATAAACTTTCGAAACTTTGGATTTTTTGAAAAAATTTACACTTCGAAGGTTTCATAAAAACAAAACTTTCGAAAAACTTACTGAAATGGGCTTCGGAACTTTGCAATTTTCGAATCCTTATTGAACTTTTCTATATTTTCGAAAGTGAGTCTAAAACCAATATGGTAATTTTTTTTTATACTTTTTACATGGGGTACAATGGTCAATAAAATTTACTGGGGGTGGCAGGTACAATGGAGGGGTGCCTGGTATAAATCTCAATTACCTTAAAAGTCAATTTTATAGAAGTTAAATTTGAATCACTCAAATTCTAAGATTGGTAATGACCACAATATTATAATTAATATATATATATATATAGGACTATTAACATTAGCTTGTAAGGAGTATGTTGATTGTAGATGGAGGATGGACACGAAAACAATTGATAAAATTTCATGTGAACGAAATTGTAATTCGTGATAAAAGAATTTCCTAAAATTTTGTAGCTTTTCATATAGACCTAAAATCTTGTAGTTATTCACAACAAACTAACTAGTAGGAAAGAGAGTGTGTGTCTTTGTGTGATAGAGGTGGAGCATGAATTAAGGGTTGAAACCCGCTGAGTTAGAATTCTATACTCAAACATCTCAAACAAAGCCATTTTCAAACCATTGAATTTCTCTCTTCTCAAAAACAATGTTCTTTCTTGTTTTTTTTGTTTTCTTAACCAATCTAAAAAACTTGTAAGTCATGTTACAAGGAAATTAAAATAACAAATTGCATTACATTACATCAAACAAAACATTTCAAAATATTTCCAACAAGTATAAACATACACATACATAAATGTCCATTTCAAAAAAAGATATATAATACATAAATGTAAGAGATGGCAAGTTCCTCAAATTCACCACCGAAATCGTCCTCGTCCGGTGGCCGGCCACCACAAGCGGTGAAGTTTACGCGCCGGACATCGAGCGGGCGGGTAGTGAATCTTTCAAGAGATGATGACATAGATTTGTCCGGCGAATTCGCTGGACAAAATGATTACATAAATTACACTGTCATGATGCCACTAACACCGGATAACCAGCCTGGAACATCTGATTCCAAGACAGATGGTGCGACCGGATCATACGGGACAACGAGGTTCGCCTCGGAGTCACAACAACAAGGAATGAATGATGGCGGTGGTGGTGGTGGCGGTGGTGATGGTAGTGGTGGATCTAAAATGGATAGAAGAATGTCTGTATTGAATTCAGCAAATAATAAGTCTATGTTATTAAGGAGTCAAACTCAAGATTTTGATCATAATAGATGGTTGTTTGAGACAAAAGGGACTTATGGAATTGGAAATGCTTTTTGGCAAGATGATCAAAATTCTTTTGGTGATGATAATGGAATGAGTATGTCAGATTTCATGGACAAACCTTGGAAACCATTAACTAGGAAAATTCCAATTCCAGGAGCTATACTCAGCCCTTATAGGTACTTTTTCTTAATTATTATAATATATGGTAATTCAAGCACTATTGTCTCATTTAGAGAAATCCTTATTTCTTACAATGTATAAAGTTTTTGCATTTATGATTGACATTCAAAAATAACATTATTATTGTCTTCTGGACATGGTATGGCTTCTTTTGTTGTATTTGCTTTCATGTCAATCAATTCCAATTCAAATTCTTGTTACTCATAAACAATTTTTTCGTTGCATTAATCATAAGTTTAGCTATTTTTTTAATTTAAATCTAATTGCATTTTTCATTGAACAGGTTGTTGATTGGTATCCGTATGGTAGTTCTAGTACTTTTCTTAACATGGCGAGTTCAAAACCCGAATTACGATGCAATGTGGTTATGGGGGATATCAATTGTGTGTGAACTTTGGTTTGCATTCTCATGGCTTCTTGATGTACTTCCTAAATTGAATCCAATAAACAGAAGTGCAGATCTTGCTGCATTACATGACAAGTTTGATCAACCTTCGCCATCCAATCCGACTGGCCGGTCGGATTTACCTGGCATGGATGTTTTTGTTTCGACGGCTGATCCGGAGAAAGAGCCACCTCTTGTCACTGCCAACACCATTCTTTCCATTCTTTGTGTAGATTATCCCATTGAAAAAGTTTCATGCTATATTTCAGATGATGGTGGTGCCATTCTCACATTTGAAGCTATGGCTGAAGCTGTCAAATTTGCTGAGGTTTGTATACTTTCTTGAATGAGAAATTAATGTAAATTAAAAGAAAAATTATACACAATAATTTGCATAGACCCTATTGAAGAGGTATCAAAGTTACTTTGCTTAATAACTCATTATAAACATTGAATTTTATCAGTTTATCTATCAAATTAAGAGTTTTTGTTTTTGAGTGTATGAACTATCTAATCCAATATTGAACTATTGGATACTGGATCAAATAACTAAATGTAGGTATAAATTTTAGAAAATATATATAATTAGATATGGACTATAAGATTATATAGCTACAAATATCTAATTTATGTAAAATTTTGTGTGTTTGATCATGTATGTGTTGACAGGTTTGGGTACCATTTTGTCGAAAACACAACATTGAACCAAGGAATCCCGAAGCTTACTTCAGCTTAAAGAAAGACCCAACAAAGAACAAGAAACTACATGATTTTGTAAAAGATAGAAGATGGATGAAGAGAGAATATGATGAATTTAAAGTCAGAATCAATGGACTTCCAGAAGTAATAAGAAAAAGAAGTAAAATGTATAACTCTAGAGAAGAGAAGAAAGAAAAGCAGTTACTTAAGGAGAAAAATGGAGGAGTTTTACCTGCAGATCAGCCAATTGATGTCCCTAAAGCTACATGGATGGCTGATGGAACTCATTGGCCAGGAACTTGGCTTAATCCTATAGCTGATCATGCTAAAGGTGACCATGCTGGAATTTTGCAGGTACTATTTCATTTCTTCTTTCAATCATCAAATTTTTTATATTTAGGAAAATTCTAAAGTGGACTTGTGTTTATAATTCACCTGAAACTTTAACGACTTTAACGACTGTCGATGATATTCTTCATAAATATAAATTAATGGCTCTCTCCTCGTCTTTAAAGTTGAGACGGTAACCTAATTGATGTCGATTCAACTAATTGAATTTTGATGACATATTTGTTTTCCTTATGTTTATTGAACTCATTGATCGCATCGCTGTCTCAGCCGTAAAGACGAGAATTATCTTGCCATTGATCATCATGAGAGTTTCGGATGACTTTTAAGTATTGGTGTCCAAAGTGGATCCATCTAGTATTCTTATTAACTTGATTCATTGATGTTGGTCTTGAAAACTTTCACTCATCTTGTGGTATGTAGTAACAAGGGATATTGTATATATTTTATCCTCTTTTATATATATAAAAAGACTATAGTAATACTATCCACCTGAAATATGTAATTAGCACCACTAAAAATATGACACTTGGTATTGGACATGTTGAACTTAATTATTATTCGCACATGTATAGTTATTAAAAATCTTGTCGATTTTTTAGAGTGAAACATGATTGTCATTATTTTTTTACAAATATTTTCAAAAGTTACTAAATTAATTCTTCATAAGTTTATCATGGATAATGTTGAATATTTTCAACTGAACAGGTGATGAGTAAAGTCCCAGAGCATGACCCTATAATGGGTTATGCAAATGAGAAAAGTCTAGACTTTACAGGCATAGACATCAGAATTCCAATGTTTGCATATGTTTCTAGAGAAAAACGACCAGGTTATGACCATAACAAGAAAGCAGGAGCCATGAATGCCATGGTTCGAGCCTCAGCTATTTTGTCCAATGGTCCCTTTATACTCAATTTAGATTGTGATCACTACATCTACAATTCACATGCTTTGAAAGAAGGAATGTGCTTCATGTTGGATCGCGGTGGCGATCGTGTTTGTTACATACAGTTTCCACAAAGATTTGAAGGCATCGATCCCTCTGATCGATACGCAAATCATAACACAGTCTTCTTTGATGGTAAGTCACACTTTATTCATAGTTCCTTATTTTTCCACAATATCAAGGTTTGTAGCATAATTGCAATTTAGTATCTACTTATATATAACAATGTATAATTATTTATTAGGAAATATGAGAGCATTGGATGGTCTACAAGGTCCAATGTATGTTGGAACAGGATGCATGTTTAGGAGGTATGCACTATATGGATTTGAACCACCAAGATTCATTGAGCACACAGGTGTGTTTGGTAGAGTAAAAACCAAGGTGAATCATAATCCAAATCAAGCAAAGTTACATCTGGATGATGATATGGAGCCTCTAACATCTGAAGCAGAATTAAATTTGCCACAAAAGTTTGGAAACTCAAGTATGTTTACAGATTCTATACCTGTTGCTGAGTTTCAAGCAAGGCCACTTGCTGATCATAAATCTGTTAAGAATGGTAGGCCACCTGGTGCATTGCTTGTTCCACGTCCACCCTTGGATGCTCCTACTGTAGCTGAGGCAATTGCTGTCATCTCATGCTGGTAAATGTCTTTTTTTGAGTACCAAAAGATAAAATAGTCTTTGTATGAAACACTAACTTTGATGTGAAAAATGAAAATGCAGGTACGAGGATAAAACAGAATGGGGTGACAGAATAGGTTGGATTTATGGATCAGTGACAGAAGATGTGGTAACAGGTTACAGAATGCACAACCGTGGATGGAGATCAGTGTATTGCATCACAAAAAGAGACGCTTTCCGCGGTACAGCGCCTATAAACCTCACCGATCGTCTCCACCAAGTGCTAAGATGGGCAACGGGTTCAGTAGAAATTTTCTTCTCAAGAAACAACGCGATTTTCGCAACTAGACGCCTTAAATTCCTACAAAGAATCGCATACCTGAACGTTGGAATCTATCCTTTCACCTCGATATTCCTCGTCGTATATTGTTTCCTTCCAGCATTATCACTTTTCTCAGGACAGTTCATAGTCCAAGGCTTAAATGTAGCTTTCTTAACTTACCTTCTTCTCATATCAATCTGCCTCAGTCTCATCTCCCTCCTTGAAGTAAAGTGGTCAGGAATCGGCCTCGAGGAATGGTGGCGTAACGAACAATTTTGGGTCATTGGTGGAACCAGTGCACACCTTGTGGCTGTGGTACAAGGCTTATTAAAAGTCATAGCAGGAATAGAGATTTCATTCACTTTAACATCAAAATCAGCTGGTGATGATGTGGATGATATCTATGCTGATCTTTACTTAGTGAAATGGACTAGTCTCTTCATCATGCCACTAACAATCATCATTATTAACATTGTTGCACTTATCATGGGATTTTTAAGGACAGTGTACAGTATTATACCTCAGTGGAACAAGCTTGTGGGAAGCATGTTCTTTAGTTTTTGGGTTTTGTCACATATGTACCCTTTTGCTAAAGGGTTGATGGGTAGGAGAGGAAGAGTGCCAACAATTATTTATGTTTGGTCGGGATTGCTTTCCATTACTATTGCTTTGCTTTGGATTTCAATTGATCCTCCAACTGATACTGCTGCTGGAGGAGGGTCATTTGAAGTATGATTAGATTATGGTTAAGAACATTGGATTGGAGTATATTATATAAGAATATTGTAATGTGACAAAAGAAATAGAATGAAACATAGATCATAGATGGTGTCTTTTCTTCAATTTTATGGATAGATATGGTGAACAAAGCATGGTTGGTTTCTATGAAAGTGGGAAATGTACAAATAGAAAAGAGAGTCATTTGACATTGTTATTAGTGTGTAGAGATATGCTTTTATATTTAATTATTTATGATGCTGTAGATTTTTCAATAACCTGCAATATATAGTTTAAAGATATACGATTCCACATTATTAAAGAATGACAGTTTTTTTTTATAAGTAAAAAATGACAATTATGCAAAATATAAATTAAGTGACTACAAAAAATAAATTGTTCGATTTGGCTCTTTCAGTAAGATATGCAATGAATTAATTCAAATGATCAATTGAAAACCTGTGTATTATATTAACATTATAAAATTCAAAGTAAATATTATTTTAGTTCCTTATGAAAAACTTTGGGGACAGATTAATTTTTAATAAAAATAAAATGTTTCTTAATCCATTACAAAATATTAAGTTTGTTGAACTCTAAAGTATTAAATTGGTATTTTTGTATTTTGTGGTAGCTAAATTGGTACTTTCATTTTTGGTGTGGGATTAAATATCTCTCAAATACATAACCAACTTTCAATTCATAACAACAACCTCAAGTCTACGACTTATTTCTACTATCAACATCACTTTCATATGATAGGAATACTAAATTTCTAAATCGAGTTAAACATGTATACTAACATAGATACTATCACTTGACAACCATAGTTATGTTGGATTCTGAATTCACAATCTAGAGACAGAAAATATAGAGAAACAATATTATTTTGCTTTTTCAGTTGTAAAAGTAGTTTAGTGACTCAGGAGAGAGAGAGAGAGATAGTACCATTTATAAAACTCTATCTATCACAGAGTCAGGGTCGGCCCAAAGAAGAGGCAAGTGAGGTCACTGTATTTGGATCTCAAATATTTTTAAACCTCAAATTCATATTTTTAATTTAACTAATATTTATAATATCTTAATATTAAATGTTTTAATCTTGTATAGTATAAATTTATTTTGATGATAATTTTTTTTAAATATTAGTCATTCAACTAATAATAATTTATTTTGTTAGGTTAAATTCAGTGAAAATCTTGAAAACTAAAAGTCACAACAAATCATGAATTTCAATAGATTAAATTGAATTGCGCATTTTTTCTAATAGACCAATGATTAATTCATATTACGATAATAACTCTTCAATTATCAAAAATAATTAATTTTTATTAAATCTATCTACCTTAAAAATCATATAAACAATGAATTGTGACGGTTTCAGAATATAAAAGTTTGTACATTATTTTTACTGAAAAAGATTTTACACTATGCATCAAAGTTTGTAACAAAAAATCATGCATCACAATTCTTCTCAAGAATTAAAATGTGTCTAAAAACAATAAATGAAACATAAATAAATATTTGACAAGAAATGAATCATAAATACTGTAAATAACCTTCGTCCAGAACCTCGCCCCTTCCGCCCACTCTTCGTCGTAACCTCCGCTCCTCCGGCCCTGATCGTTGCTCCGGCAGGGCAGATTCATAACCCTATCATCGCTGACCTCTCTAACTCGGACGAGTGTTAATCGTTTACTTCCGGCAACTTGACCGTGAATCAGGTTCGTTAACCAGTGTGATTTTTTATTCATTTTCTCTGTTTCGTAATTTTCAACTATCGTTCGAATTTCTTCAACCGTTCTTGAATTAGGTCTGTGTTAAGTGTTTATTTTGCTTATCTATCTAAATCTGATGTTTGGCATTGACATTTTTTTGTACTTCATTTTGTGACCTTATTTAGATGTTTGACTTCAATGCTAACTATAAACGGGATTCACTAATATGATCTAATAATCTTAACTCTTCTCAAGTAATGTTGTTCCTAATGATTTCTGAAATTCTAGATGGAAAATCCATGTGGATTGATTCAATTAAAGGAGTCTCAAAGTAGACTGTTCTCTCACACACCCTCAAGAAGAACAAAAAGTAGTTGATGGAGAAGATAAAACTATATGCAAGCATAGCTGCATAAGCTTATGGTAGATAGAAAATATGATATAAAATATATATGATGGATCAAACCATTTACATAAACATTATCAGACTTAGACTTGTAAAAGAAGGAGATAATTTGTCTTGTTAAAAGAACAAAAGAAGATAGAGGGTCAGGGGGAAATGGAAAGAACAGAGTTATGTCCCATTGTAACAGTAAGTGAATCCTTAACTTTGTTTGCGGCTGATACTGAACTCGTATGTAAATTTGGATCTGGTACTATTGCTGAAAGATACTTGAGGTAGACATAACTCAGTCCTTAGAACTGAGCAGGTATTGTTTCACCCATCTAGCTCATTTCTTAAGGAAAATTTTGGAAAATCCTGTTTTTGAATTATTATTAGATAAAGTAAACGGGATAAGGTTGCGTATTTACTTTTTAGTGCACAATTTGAAAATAATATTGTTCAAAGGATGTTCTGAACAAGCACTTTTCATACAGAATTTCATCACTGAAGGATCTTGAAGAATTGAAAATTCATGTATTTCCAATTCTTAAAGATCCTTTGATGATGAAATTTTATTTGAGATGTTCTTGTTAAAAATATTTTTCACTTAAGTTATCTAACTTCTTTTGAACAAAATTATTTCCATATTGTGTACTAATTACTTCCTTTCACATGATTTCAAAACAAGGTTCTTCATAATTTTTCTTCAGAGATGAGCTAGATGAGTGTAGCAATACCTGGTGAATTTAGGTACTAAATTTGTTTACCTCAAGTGATCTTTCGGCGATAGTACCAGATCCTAATTTATGTACCAATTTGGCATCTACTGCTACAAAAAACTGGGGATTTAATCTTAATCAAAGACCTAACTAGTCCTTTTACTTTTCCACACTTCCCCTTGTTACCTTAGCTGCCACGTTCCTTTCCATTGCCGTCTCAGCTGCCGCCACACTTTCCACCTGATTTCAGTGACTATCATTTTGATTCAAAGAAATCAAGAAATGACCTGGCTTGTATGATAATAGCTCACAAGTATCTGCTATCATTGGGACTTGGGATGTTTTGGTCATTTGTTGTTTTATATTTAGTAAAATTAATAGTTTATAATGTTTTATGATTCAATGTTGAAGATATTTTATTGATTTTTCAATTGAGTTTTAATGACAATTTGTTCTCTACAGATTTATTATAGTATAGTTTTAACTGCGAGTAACACATACAGGTGTTGTAAGTGCTACCCATGCGGGTACACGTACTTATTCCTACGGGTATGGGGACAGCTACTTTAATATTCTACATTGACCCTACCATTTTCATTCCTAGAGTAGCAGAACGGTTATTACTATGCAATCAAGTTTTCATTGGTTAAAACTTAGAATTTCTCATTTCATTAAAGCCATACAATAGAAAATTCAGTAGTTGTTGAACATTGGTCTTTGAGAGGTCAGAGGTGTGATAAAATTGAAGCTTCTCTTGTTCTGCTATTGGAGTAGAAGGGTGCTTCTCTAGTTCTACACACACCCATCCAGAAGCTTCTCTCTTACCCCTTGGCGGCAGCATCTCCGTCGTTCACCTTAACTCTCTGTCCCTTTTCTCCTACCTCGTGTCACCACTGTGAAGTCGTGAGAAGGGAAGTGCAGTCTGTACAGAATCTCCTTCATAGGATCCTCCTGTCACAACGGAGAAAAAAATATTCAGATCTAGGTGTTTTGCTCTTTCTGCTTATTTTTCTTTGGGGTGTTTAAGATCTGACATTGTTCGTTACATAAATTTTTTATTGTTTATCAAGATGATTTGGGTTTTTTTGTTGTTTGATTCATGACTTCATTATTCATATTAGTGATTGCTGCTGCTCAAATTTCAAAGGATAAATAAGTTGGTTCTTTAACCTTCCACTGGCATGCGGTCTCTTGACTCTCATTAATTGCTATGTGTTGGTTGACTATTCCATTTGATATTAAACATGACTGAACTTTCAATTATTTAAAGATTTAATTGAATTAATTAATTTTAGTAACTACACATCACACGAGTGAAAATATGTCAACTTTCAGGATTTTAAACCTCACCCTTCCTTTTAAGAAATCACTGGAAGAAGTGATAGCACAACACTAATGAATAGCACTGGAACTCTTAAGTCTTCAAGTTCTGAGTTGGATCTTGATCGACCCAACATTGAGGATTATCTCCCTTCAGGAGCTGCCATTCAACAAGAACCTCGCGGCAAGCTTCGCCTGTATGTCTTGTCTCTTCCATATTCTGTTTCTACTGTTATTTGGATAAAGAACATATGTGGGAAATAAAGCAGTATTTTCTCACTTTATTGTTTGGTTGTGATTTTAATATTACTAGTTTTCTACTTTCTTCTGGATATTTTTTTCAGGCATGACTTGCTCGATATTTCTCCTACACTATCTGAGGCAGCTGGTGCTATTGTAGATGTAAGCTTTTTTTTTTCATATTTTATTCATTGTTACTGCTTTTATGGTTTGATGTATCAACAATTATCTTACAGAAAACCAATTGTGATGACAATACTATAGAGAGAACTTTATGAAAAACATAGTGAGTTCTCCATATTGTTAAATTGTACATTTTTGCTGCCACAAATATCCTTATCTCTCTACTTTTCTGTTTCATTCTCATGTTTACTTGGGTTATTATTGATGATAATAAGCATACTTTATTTTAAAATCTCAATATCCATGATATATATGTGCCTCTGTGCTAGCATATATTTTTGTGTTCATGTTGCTCAGCCATTCAGAACTTTTTTTTATGTTGGACCAGGATTCATTCACAAGATGTTTCAAGTCAAATCCTCCAGAACCGTGGAATTGGAATATATATTTGTTTCCTTTGTGGTGTTTTGGAGTTGTTGTTCGATATTTGATACTGTTCCCTACAAGGTTAGTTTATTCTGTTTCTATTAAGTTTGGCTATGACAGTCTGCTGGGCTGATTCCAGATGGTGTAATTAAGCACTAAGATTGACAGAATATTAGGAAAACATAACTTTTAGGATATGATTTGAAGTTTGAACTTTGACTTTTACTATCTAATTCACTTTTTGTATTAGGTCTATTTGTCTCACTTTACTTTTTGAATTTGACAAGTTCCATCACTATCATCTTTTCCGGCAAAGTAATGCCAAACTAATTGGTCTTGCAGGGTTCTTGGGTTAACATTAGGATGGATAATATTTCTTTCTGCCTTCATTCCAGTGCACCTCCTATTGAAAGGACGTGACAAGTTGAGGAGAAGTATTGAGGTGCATAGTCAACTTAATATTAATTCATTCCATCATTTCCTATTTTATGTTTTTGTTAAACATTGATTTTCACTGTCTCTTTTCTTACAAACTATTACATAAACTACTGTTAATGACCACTCTATCAGCATCATATAAATGACCTCTTAGAATTTTTTATTTTTTATTCAGCTTATCTAGAACCATAATAAATTTCTGGGTTTTAGTTGCCCTGATGATATTGATATTTATGGATCTGTATGATATATTAATATAGTTTCTTAACTTCTTAAGAAAAGATATACATTAACCTTTTGTTCATCAAATTAAATAAATTTAAATTGGTAAACTTCTTCAGAGGTCTTTGGTAGAGATGATGTGCGGTTTCTTTGTTGCATCTTGGACTGGGGTTGTCAAGTACCATGGGCCAAAGCCCAGCAGGCGACCAAAACAGGTTTGTCCGACATGTATTAATGTTGTTGTATTTTCCTTATTTCCGTTTTCAGGTAAGATAAATGTAATTATTATTCACTAATCGAACTTTCCCTTCATTTTCTTAACAGGTTTTTGTTGCCAACCACACTTCCATGATTGATTTCATTATCTTAGAACAGATGACTGCTTTTGCTGTTATTATGCAGAAGCATCCTGGATGGGTTGGTAAGCATATAGAGAGTATCATATGAATACATGGAACGTGTGTCTTTATCATGGATGAGAGAAGCTTTATGTTCTATGCATTTGTTTGTTAGTGTTGCTAAAATCAAAAGGTTTTAGATAACAAGAGAAAGGAATAAGTACTTTGAATTATGGATGACTTAAAGTATAGCTTCACAATGTTTAGTTGTTGTCATAGTTTATCTTGACTAAACTTATTTATGAATTTTATTAAAAGTATAGCTACTGTACAGGATTGTTGCAAAGCACCATTTTGGAGAGTGTAGGATGTATCTGGTTCAATCGAACAGAGGCAAAGGATCGAGAAATTGTGGCAAGAAAGTTAGTATAAAATAAAGATATTAGAAAATATACTTCTTGTTTCAAATTCCTCTTTACTTACATGATTATTCATATTCTAGATTGAGGGAACATGTCCAGGGAGCTGACAACAATCCTCTTCTCATATTTCCAGAGGGAACTTGTGTAAATAATCACTACACAGTCATGTTTAAGAAGGTATGGGAATCATTTGCAATTGCAGTCAATGTAAAATGTAGTTATGTTATCATAGATTCATATTTATGGAATAGCTTTTGGTTATGTGTTCTGTTGTTATTTTGCATCGATTGATTTTTCTTCTATTCCTATTATCTTATTGAAGCTGTAACTTTTTATGGTGTTTAGGGTGCATTTGAACTTGGCTGCACAGTTTGCCCTGTTGCAATCAAATACAACAAAATTTTTGTCGATGCATTTTGGAATAGTCGCAAGTAAGATGTTTCTCATGTTAATTGCTTCCTGTCTTGTGGTTTATAAAAAAAAATCTTGTGCTGCCGTGTCAGATTGTGGTGGCGGATTTTTTTACAACCACCATGGCCAACTCAACAAGGATGGCGGCGCCATGGCTGTTTATGAGCCACGACGGTGTTTGGCGGATTTGTGGCTTTCCGCCATCTGCAATCGACAACTCTGACTACTTCTATAATGTACATTGTTTATTGTTTTAATAGAGATTTTGCATTTCATGCATTTGCAGGCAATCATTCACTAAACATCTGTTGCAGCTAATGACATCATGGGCTGTTGTTTGTGATGTTTGGTACTTGGAGCCACAAAACCTAAAGCCAGGAGAGACACCAATTGAGTTTGCCGAAAGGTAAATTATCTTGGCCTCAAATATATTCAGAGAGGTCTATGTTTGGCTTTCTCTAAGTGTTGAAAATGTGTCTATTTTATTTTAACTGTGCAGGGTGAGAGACATAATCTCACATCGTGCTGGTCTTAAAAAGGTTCCTTGGGATGGATATCTGAAGTATTCGCGTCCTAGCCCAAAGCATAGAGAAAGAAAGTAAGTTTGAGTTCCTAATTTTTCTTTGATGTCCACTGTATTGTCATATATTTCCTATGACATAAATTTAGAAATTAATTTTGATATGCTGTTTGTGCAAATATTTTTACACTGTTAATTGATCACAAATCACTCCTTTGTATGAATTTTAAGATAAACACTATTAAAGTAAAAAAAAAAAAAAGTAGTTATATTAGGATTGTATTTGACTTATAGTGTAAAATACCTTCACACTGTAGTGCATATGAATTCAATCCTAATTTTTTTTTATTGATATTATCCTTTTTATGTTATTTTGGTTTCTTAAAACTTAAAATGTTATTGGCTCTACTTAGTAATGTGGTGAATTATATTATATTCACTTAAGCATAATTTGCTGATGATTGCAATATTTGGTCTTGGTCAGTTGCATAAACAAGTCTATTTGTTAGTTGTATCAAATGTGTTACTTGAATCTTTCTGTTTGTAGCAATATATAGTTAGTCTTTAACAATGTTTAATGGCCATACATTACAAATAGTCATTGGTTAAATACTTAAAGTAATATAGCAATAAATGTTTGTTGCAATATACCACTAATGCTGTTTGCTAGAAATATACATTCTCCTGTCACGTGTATTGGAATTTTTGTTTATTCTTGTCATATTATTGAATATTTTGGCTATCACTCATTCGTAGGCAACAGAACTTTGCTGAATCGGTGCTGCGGCGTTTGGAAGAAAAATAAATCGTAACTTTTTGTATATTATTACTCATTTTTATGGCCATTCTCCAACCCTTTTTTCTTTCTTTTATTTTTGATTTTACGCACCTATTTATATTTATATGTAGGTTCATTCTGTTATGCATACATTACTCAATAATGAAGTTGCCCGATAAATTGTCGCAAGGATGGTTGATTTGTCTTGCACAAATAAACGAGTATGTGCTTGATGTTTCATGGACAAATAATTTTGATAGGTTTCTGAACTGAGCCTCTATTCAAACGGATTGATAGTATTTCTTCCCTTTTCATGTCTTTTCCTGTTATTTATATTTATTAGAGTTTTGTTATAAAACTCACACTAAATGCTGAGAAGAGAAGTACCGTCGGGTGCGGCGCTTCTTGGGGTTGGGGAGATAGGGTGGTTAGAGCGACCTCAAAGTTTCCAAGATTTATTTAAAAAATACCACTACTTTTAATTTTTTTTAAATAATGTTATCGGAATACTAAGAATACATACTTTCATACAAAACTTAATCTTCTCTTAATATTTTTTATAAAATACATTTGAATTATAATTTGATCAACAAAAATTGATTTATCATGAATCAAATATATTAATATTTGTTGACTAAATTATAATTCAAACATCTATTATAAAAAAAATCGAAGGGACTTATTTATAAAAAATAATTACAGAAACAACCGCTATAATTATAAAATAATTAAAATTTTCAATCTAAATTATAATTTTGTAAGTTGTGAATTTTATCTAAAGATATAAAAATTAAATCAAATATGTTTATGATTCTAAAAATTTAACCAAAACTAATTAAATTAGTTTGATATTTTTTGAGTTTAGGTCTGAGCTGAATTAAGAATTAAATAAATAAATTCAATCTTTATTGATTTGAGATATAGTTTCACATAATTATAATTTAAAAATAGATCACATAATACTCAAATCAAATAATTATCATTTAAATACTATGTCAGTATTGATAATTTAAACAATGTGTGTAAATATATTTTTCTTAAGGACTAAAAAGTGTTTTCATCTTTCACAACGATTAAATTGAGTCTTTCTAAAATTCTCACGGATCAAAATAGACATTTATTCTTAATTTTAAGATATTTTAGTTTAATTATTATGTCAATATAAAAAGTTGTATGACGACGGTACATTATAACTATTTATAAACATAATTTTTATGATAATTAAAAAAAAATCAAATATATTTAGTTCTAAGGATTGTGATAGTACGATAACATAACTTTTTTTTTTTACAATAACAATTTATATGAATTATATCATTTATTTAATTTGTGATAATATTCATACATTTCTTTAACATTTATTCTTATCCTTAGCCTCGTACTAGTAAACCAATCCAGAAGCAAAAGTTTGAAGGTATATAAAAGCAACATTGGTTATTTAAGAACAAGCAATCTGTGATGAAATTGGATTTAATGGAAACGACCTGTAGGAAGCATATTCGAAGCTTATATCAGTGTTTGGATAAATAGGATTGCCATCATTAAGAGTGCAAACATTGCCCTCGACCTTCAAAATTGAAGTGGGTATGGGTAGAATGGTTTGAAAATCAGCGCAATTTAACTTCACATCCGTTTGAGTACATACACATCTGTTGGAGATAGTTATATTCCACTTAGGTTGATTACGTAATACTCCTGATTGACGTTGGACTACGGTAATATCATGCAATGAACATAGGCTATAACCTGAGATATTCAACAAAACAAATTACTGGCTATGAATAATTCTAAATAATTAAAATGTTACAAAAATTGTTTCATTACTTTTCAAAATGACTCATCTATATCTATCAGTTCATCTTTTTTTCATCAAAATTATTTGTGTCGAAAATCTCTTCTTCTTCTTAATTATAAATTCAAATGAACATATATTTCATTAAATAAAAATAACATATGTTACAAAGTAAACAGGTTTCAAATTTCATCCATTGAAAGAAAATATTACCTTGAGAAATCAGCAATAAGAAGGAAACTATGGTGAGAATTTTAGTGGTTGAATTAGCCATCTGAAACCGTAGAAATGATAATTTTACTGCATATATTTAATTTAGTAATTGATAATGCTCTGATTAATATATATATATATATATATATATATATATATATAAATATAAATATAAATATAAAAGTATGCAACATTAATTAGTAATCATCTTTTTTGGAAGGTAAAGATGTGTTTGACCTTACTTTTTAGGTCATGGTCATAAAAGGTTATTTCAAGTTAACATAGAAAACAAAGTATTTCGGTGATTTATGTTTATTTTTTATTTTTTTTTACTAAAATAAT
>JBBPBT010000584.1:2601422-2618308 GCA_037974875.1 Cicer bijugum
CTATCGAAATGTAATTTTTTTTATATTATTTTTTAAAATTACGAAAATTTAAATGAATGTAAAATTTTAAAAATATAATTTTTCATAATTTAAAAATAAAAAATTTGAAATTATCAAAATATTAATAATTTAAAAAATTTTAACTTAAGTAGTAAGAAATAAAATAATATTTTTATATATTTTAAAGAGGGGGAAGATTTAGGTGTAAGAGTAAAAATAGATTTCTCATGTCTTTATTATAAACAAAATTAGAGCGGACCTTGAAAATCCAATGTTCTTGTCTTCCCTAATCCAAAGAGGTACTAGTTAGAAAGATATCCATTATAATATTATTATAAGGTACAAATTCATGATTTGTTGTTTAATAAAAGATCTTTAATTATATAAACTTTCTATAAGTAATAATAAAAATACATTAATTTATTTAAATTATTAGTTATTTAATTTTTAAAATTTTAGTTATTTTTCATAGGATACTAATTTACTATAATTAATGAAATCATTGATATGTGTTACAATATAGTATGTTGGTATTGGTTTTACAGCTTTTTATTAAACCTTTGCAATTTGGAGGGGGAAAAAAATACCCTTCAATAAAGGACTTTCCCATTACCTTTCAATTTCTGAAGAGAAACCAATACAAATTACCAATTCCTTCATAGTAAGGTTCTTCCTTTTTTTTTCTGTTTACTTTTTTTTTTTTAAATTAAAATTATTTCATGCATCTTTTAGCACCATTCTTTATTGGAGTACACTTTTTTTTTTAAGGACTTATTCAATGTTTTCTAGAACATAAGATTAGCATGAGAATAACCAATAAACATATTTGCTGTTTACATCGTATAAGTTCTTTTATTTTACTTTATTATCCCTTCAGTTGATTCTATCTAATGATATCACAGGGGGAATGAAATTTGATGGATAAGAATAGATAGAAGCTTTGGGTGTTGTGACTGGAGCTTATAGATTGTTTGATCCAAACTCAAAGAAGAATTGTCATACGCAATGATTTTGTGTTTGATGAGAAAATTGGCTGGAAGTGGGAAGAAAAGAATGAGGACAAAGCTTACAATGGAATCACAGTTGAGCATGAAGGTGATGAGGAACAAAATATCATAGCTGATAAGCTAGATAATGAGGATGAAGAAATGAAGTTCAGTTAAGAAGATCAAACATAGATAGACAATTGCCTGAATGATTATGGTGTATTTCTGACTTAGCCATAAACGAAGAAGGTGGATTATTGCAGCTTGTCTTAATCGTTGAAGGTGAACCAATCAAGCACTTGCAAATACTCATTGAAGGAAGTTATGGAAGAAGAATTAAGGTCCATTCATAAAAATAATACATCAGAGCAAATGATTTTATCCAGAAAAATTACAGGCTATACAGAAAAATAATACATGCAAATATTAAATATATTTAATATTTTTAAATATTAAATTTTTTAATTAAATTCATCTTTATAAAAAATATTTTATTTTAATTATTAATTTTATTATTGTCTAATAATAACTATTTTATTATATTAGTTATATTAGATATGATTTTTAAATTTATAATTATATATAATGGGTGGTGTGGACAGAGAAACCTATAACTCGTCGCAGGCAAGGAAGAATTGATGTCTAAATTTTACACCCGCTAAAAATAGAGGTGGGTACGAATTATCGGATGCTCAAGACATGATGATATCTCTTATAGTGTAAGACTTATAAGTAGAATTATGGAAGAACCTACAAGATCACACGCAATAGGATGTTGAGATATGTCATATGAAAAAT
This sequence comes from Cicer bijugum, assembly GCA_037974875.1. Lineage (NCBI taxonomy): Eukaryota > Viridiplantae > Streptophyta > Magnoliopsida > Fabales > Fabaceae > Cicer > Cicer bijugum. Next base: position 2,603,207 of record JBBPBT010000584.1, read on the forward strand.
TGAGTTTGGCATTCTCTTACCAAGGGCTGAAAGGAGGGAATGATGAGGATCTCAAAACATGTATTATTGAAGGTATTTGTTGATCAATTAAATTAATCTTCATTAATTTTGAATATATGTTGGGGTCTAATTAGAAATATAATTTGGGTCATAAGTGAAAATATAGATTTGTTGACAACCTACTTGACTAATAAATAACTTATTCATTATACACCCCCACCTAAATTTGTCACCCCTCAAAACACATAAAAATATAATTTTACCTTTATAACCAATTATAATAAATTTCAAATTGATAGTTTCGGATGTTTTCAATTTTCGAAACTTACTGTTCGAAAATTTCGAAAGTTTCCAAATCTAAAAAGTTTTGAAAGTTTGCAAATCCGAAAAGTTTCGAAAGTTTTCAAATCTGAAAAGTTTAAAAGTTTTCGAATTTGTAAATTTTCAAAATAAGTATTACATTTCGAAAATTTAGAAACTTTTCAAATATAGAAAATTTCCAAATTTTCCAAATATAACAAGATTCAAAAATTTCTAAATTTTTGAATTGTTTGAAAGTTTAGAAAATTCTAAAATTTTCTAATTCGAATATTTTAAAAAGAGGGTGAAAGAAATTAAACAAAGATTTTATAAAAAGCAAAATTGTATTTCCATAAGATTCGGGTGATGATAATATTCATCCACATCTTTAAAACTTATTGTTATTTATATTAGTAATATAAAATAGTAAGTTCTTATTGATGTTAAATATAGATAACCATTGCATCAACTTTTAAATCATACATATCTAGTTTTTCAAGTTTTAAATATTTTTCAACTTTAATACCTAAACATGTTTAGACATTAGTAGTCCACGATGGAATGTGATTTAAAATAAACATTACCTTCTAATTTTAAGAGATACAATTTTTGTTGTTGTGGTGGAAGTTTTAAATATTTTTAAATCTTAAAACACAAACATCTTCAGAGATTATTAGTTTACAATGAAATGTAGTTTTTAAATATTTTTTTAAGTACAACATGATCCTGAAACGCGATCAAAATTAGAATTTTTCATATAAAATATAAATAAATGCGTAGAATGCAGGAGAATTATCTGAAATTCATGTACTCATAATTAAACGAAACTACAAAAGGAATTGTTAAAAGATATAAAAAAAGAAAGAATAATGGGTAATGGGTATTTAAGAACAAAGAATCTGAGAAGAAATAGGATTTAATGGGAATTGGTAGTCCGAAGCATAGAAGAAGGCAAAATCAGTATTTTGAATGATAGGTTCGCCATTCATCAAAATGCATTCATTTCCTGACACCCTCAAAACAGAAGGGGGTATGCCTAGTACGGTTTCAAAATGATTGCAATTTAACTTCACATTCTTTTGTGGACATTCACATTTGTTTGCAACCGTTACGCTCCATACTGCCTTACCTTCCACTTTTCCTTCTTCTGTTTGTTTTATAGATATATCTTTCAATGAACATTTGCTATAACCTGAAATCCAAAATATTATCAACAATTATTTTCAAAAATTGCTATTTTTTATCAATGGGAATAAAAAGTTACCTTGAGAAACTAGAACAAAAAAGAAAACTATTTTGAGAATTTTAATCGATGAATTAGCCATCTCAAACTATAGAAATACTAGTTTTCAGTGCTGATATTTATTTGAACTGATTGATAATTGATTGATAATGTTTTGGAATGTGATGTTATTTATAAAGTTCAATAGGCATAGTAATAGAATTAAGGGGTCTCTAATAGTTAAAGAATATATTGGAGACAATAATTACTAGATCTAAAAAACATTCATCGGATACAATAATTATTCGGACTTTGCAAATAAAGATGGTAATAAGTTAGATGGTTTGTTAGAGAATAGACTAGAAATAAAGATTACATTTCTAAATCTAAAAAATTCTGAAACTTTTTAAATCTATAAAGTTTCAAAAGTTTTTAAATATGTAAATTTTTAAAATAAGAATTACATTTCGAAAATTTGGAAAGTTTTAAAAATTTTCACATATGAAAAGTTTTGAAATTTTCCTATTTCGAAATTTTTAAATTGTTTGAAAGTTTCGAAAATTCTAGAATTTTCTATTTCGAAAGTTTCGAATATTCTAAAAATTATTACTTCGAAACTTTAAAAATTTTCAAATATTTTAAAAAGAGGTGAAAAAATGAGAAGTTAAAAAAATTGAAAATTTTATAAAGGACAAAATTATATTTCATGTGTCTTCAGGGTGAAATGTTTAGGTGCAAAGCTGCATAGTATAATCCTTGTGTTAGGCATGTCGGTCTATATATATTTTATTGTTTATTAATGTTATTTTTTATTATTATTTATTAATAATATTATTTCCTATTTTAAAGTTTATCAAGTAGGCAATCAGTCATTAGTTCCATATTCGGCGAATCTATATTCAGTAATAGTTACATATTCATTAGCCTTTCAATTAAGCAATGAATATGTGGTTATTCCATATTTGATAGCGATTCCACATTCGATAATAGTTACATTTTCAAATCTAATTTTTTTTTAAAAAAAAAAGCTTAATTGCAATTTTGGTCCCTCTATTTTAACTGAATCGCGAAAGTAGTCCCCTCATTTTGTTTCTCCCCAGTTTTAGTCCCCAAGTAGAATTTTGGTCTAAAACTTCATGAAATTTCATTTATTTTTGCATTTATTTAAGTCACATTATGCTTAAAGATCTCATTTGAAATAATTGTACCTGAAATATATGATCATAAATGGTGTAATACGGCTTTAAAAAAATGAAATTTAATCAAATTTTGGACTAAAATTCTGTTTGAGGGACCAAAATTGAAGAGAAACAAAATAGATGGACTACTTTCACGATTCAGCTAAAATAGGGGGACCAAAACTGTAATTAAGCCTTTAAAAAAAAATGAAATAAGACATAACAACTATTCGGCAATATCAAGGATGTAAAATTTTGTACCACTCCATCAACTCATGTTACCAATGTTCACTAATTATGTCATGATTTCTGAATTTATAAATAATATTTCTTATACCAACAATATGTTCACTTTTTGTATTATAATTTCTTAATTTATAACTAATATTTATTTCATCTTTACTACATTTATTAACCAATTTATTTGTAATAAAAAAAGACTTAAATAATTTTAAAAAAAACAAAACAAAACAAAACGTAGTGGTAGAATTAAGGGTCTCAATTACTGCTACTAATGGCTAAATAACATTTATTAGAGACAGTAATCACTCGACGTGGTCCTTACAAATTCCATTGAAATATTATAAATAAAATAAATATATTCAGTTCAAAATTTAAATAAAATATTTTTACTATTCACATTAATTTTTGCTTATATTTTGGTAAGGGACGTTATATACATTTGCATTTATTTCTGTTTATATTTCAATAAAAGGGCGTTACATATATTTGCATTTATTTCTGTCAGAATTGAATGCATTTATCAAACATATGATTTACTTAAACTTTTCCCGGTTTGCTATTATTGCCAAAAACTGATGATTCACATAAAATTTTCACATTTTGAAATTAAAATTTTCCTGTTAATTAATAATCTATTATCCCCTTATTTCAGCCCTATTACCATTATTTTTGCATGTGATATGTCCTTTATACTACACCACTGTACTGTAGTTAACATACCTAATCGACAAGTAAATCACAAAGGTGCTTCTTGTCATTTAGTCGGGTAAAATTCAGTTTTTAATTTCACGGTTGAAGTTCTGTCAATTTGGTAGAATGGATATGCCAATGAGAAACGGTTTTATTAGTTAGTTTTTTTTTTTACTTTATATATCAAATACATTTTCTTATTAATTGGAAGAATTTATTTTTCTTACTTTTACTTTTCCATTCACAACTTTTGTATTTAAGCTTCTATTAAATCTTTTTTTTTTTTTACTTATTCTTTCATCTTATTTTTTCAAATAAACATTGTTTGTTGCAAATGGATTTAAATTAATATAATCTTCAACAATTTTGATTGCATTTTATTTAAAATTCTCAGTTACCATCACCACCGATCAATCCCAATATATTTTATAGACCTTAAATGAATACTAAAGGTCAAGATCAATAATTAATTTTATTTAAAATAATATAATATAAATTAATATTTTAAATTATAATAAAATTAAATATAAATAAAATATCAATGTATAAATTAAAGTTATTGGATATTTTTTAAGAGTTAAATCGAATAAAAAATAAATAATTAGTTCAAGATGATGAGACACCTTATCTAATGAAGTTATGTTGAATTTATCCTAATAGATTTTCTAACAAATATTTTAAGGTATTTATAGTGAGGTATGGTTTGAAAGATAGTCTGATGAAGTGAGTCAAGTATGGTTTGAAAGATAGCCTGATGAGGTGAGTTATGGGTGGTAAGGGGAGCATTAGACAACTTGTTTGATGATATGTACAACCTAAGTGAGATATTGATCCCAATACGGTCAAAGAAAAATATGGAGAGTCATTCTTGAGGTAAGGATGTTTTAGCAATGGAGAAAAAACCAAGATGAGAAATGTTCACAGCAACACAAAAGAAAATATAGAGAATTTGATTTTATAAAGCATTCAGAAATTTATTAAAGTATCCCATAGATAAAATAAATACTGGCAAAATTATTTTCGTAATTTTTTAACTTAATTTTAAATAATGATCCATTCATTTATTTATTTATTTATTTATTTTAATTTGATCATTACTTCATTGTCATCTTCAAATAATACATAAAAAATTCATTAATATCATCTTCAACAAAAATTAGATATTTATCAAATTCATAACTAATTTTTAAATAAATGCATATCTTCATATGCAACAACAACTAAATGGAATCCATCAAATAAATAATCTACATTTTAAAATTTAATCTTCAAATAAATCTTCTTCTCCTTTATTTCCTTCTCCAAATCAAATCCCTAAATTATTATTATTTTTAGTTTTGATAAAATTATTATTGTTATTATTGTTATTATTATTATTATTAATATTATTATTGTTATTATTTTTATTATTATTATTATTACTATTATTATTATTATTTAGGTTTGGGTTTTGGTAATGGTTTTCTAGGTTTGTTGAGAGGCCATGAATGTGTTGAAAGAAAGAGAATATATAACCTAAATTTTCAAATGTGATATTTTATCAAATAGAAAACTCATAATGTAAATCTTAAAATATAACTTCTTTACAAGATAGATTTGGCGTTGTTGTTGAAGATAAAAATATGAGATTGTTTGAATATTTAAGTTACATAATTGATGAAAATTTGTATTTAGTTGAAGATGATAATGATTTTTTTTAGTTTTGTTTGAAAATAATGTATTTTATGGATTTCTGTAACAAAAAATAATATTTTTGACATTTTAAAACATAATTGATCATCCTTGAATGGGAACCAAAGGAGGATGATCAATCCCTAACTTCGAAGCAAGATGGGTGGTCATCCATTCTCTTGGAGTCGCAAACTCTCGGTCCTGATGTAGTTGTCGAGCCATGATTGTCTGCAGGGCAACCATGATGGATTGGTTGGTGGATTCCAGCTGAACGTTTTGACGCTTAGCCTGGCTTTAGGAGTTGTCATTGGGTGTAGTGGAAAGAGTGTTATGGGATGGAGTTGTAACAATGCAGAAGGATGAGAGAGTTGTAAATGAGGTTGCAATAGTGGGAAAGGTTGTGGCTGGTGATGTTAGGGGACGGTTGGATGGACCAAAGGTTTTGGGAAAGTTAAGAAATTGACTAATTCCGAAGATGGAGGAGGTAGTCTTTTGAGGGGAAGCGAAGGTTGATGACATGACAGATGAAGTGTGAAATGGCAGTTGAGCACAATCACTGAGTGGATTATAGTAAGGAAGATGGTAGGTGCATCATATGATGTGGGTTGAAAGGAGGAAGAGAATGTAAGGGGAATAATGTTCTTGAGATGCTTGTTGAGAAGTGGATGATGGAGAATGTTCTTTAGTGGCTGTTTGGAGGAAAATTTTGAGATCTTGATGGTGGAGGTTTTAGAAAAAGGAAGGACTTCAAAATACCTAAATATTTTTGACAAAAACATGTCATATGAGACTGTATTTTTCTTCAAGTCCTTCGTGGTGGCAATAATCATATTTTGAAGAATGATGAAAGGTAGATTGACCCTTTTGTACTTGAGGAAATGATGAATGATTAGAGCATCATTGTAAGAGACATACTCATGATTTCCATAGCGCGGTAAGATGGAATGCAGGTTAATGTTATTAAACACTTTGCAGGTGGGCTTTTAGGATATAGACAAGTGGTTTTAACAGCCCTCCTAAAAGATTTCAGCAAGCACATCCTTCTTGTTCAGATAGAGAACTGGGTATCAGTTCTTTCCAAAGACTAAAGGTCCACCATTTGGCAGGTCAAGGATATTGGTGAGAATATAAGAGGTTAATCGAATCTCAATACTCTTGAGAGTTGTCACTAAAAGTGACTTCTCATGAAAGGTTTGGGCTATATAGTAGAAGGCTTTCACCACATCCAGGTAGTAGAAGTCAAATATTTGTAGAAATTGGGTCCAACCAAGTGCATCTGTATGCTTTTTGATAGAGGTGCCTTTAATGAGCAGAGTTTCAAGCAAGAAAATTCAACCAATTCCAACAGGCTGCTCAACCCATTTGTTAACATAGGTTTTTTGTAGAGTTAATGGAATGAGTGGAGGGAAGCGTATTTTAGAGCTTGATTTGGGAGAGGGGGTGGGATATGGAGAACATTCAGGATGTATAGAAGGAGGAGCATAACGTTCTGGTGAGGTAGAATGAGAACATTCTTGAGAAGGTGGAGAACGTTCTCGAGGCTTTTTCTTGGGAGTAGTTGTTTTGCCTCTTTGAGAGTTTATTAACTTGTTTTTGGCCAAAAAAATCAGATAGAGTAATGATAGTTTTGACCTTTAATTTTTTTTTCAAAAGGGTTTGGATGATGAAGGTTGAAAGGGTTTCGTAGATGAGAAAATCTCAGTAATTGATTTTCTCTTTTGATTTGGGGGTGTGTAGAAAGAATGTTCAGTTTTGAATGAGAATGTGGATGGTTCATATGGTTTGAGAGGTGTTGAAGTTTTTGTATGGTTGGAAGTTGAAGGTTCAGAATCGTCATTGTTAGAGATGACGAAGATTGTAGGTTTGGAGGTTTTAGCCTTCTAGGTACCGATTCTAGACGATACTCTCACATAGCGTCTCTTTGGCTCTATAGGTTTAGGGAATGATGAATGAAGGTGAGGAAATACTTCATTTAAATTTGGAGCAGGACATTGTTCGAGAGGGGGGAGAAAGGTTGACAATGGGTTGAAAGAGATAGGGTTAGGGTTGTGAAATGGTGAAGAAGAAATAGATGATGAGGATAAAGGTGCATTAAGGCAAATGTTTTTTTGAGCAATCATTTTAGTACAAGCTATTTCAATATTTTGCAGAAAATTGTTTGAAGATTTTTTGTGAGTTGCAGATTTTTGGAAGAACAACAAAAGTGATGATGATTTGCAGTTTTTCACTTTATGGTGGAAAGTAAAGTGATTGATTGGTGTTCCAAAAAGAGGAGAAATGACAACGCAAAAGTTACTTTTGTAGACAACAAAAAAACATGTCTCATTAATGCACACAAAAGAGCTTTTGTTGATTTTTTTTAAGGAAAAAAGGAGAATGATGCATGCTGAAGAGAAAAACAAAGAACCATGCGCGCAGAAAACGCAGAATGTTTAACGTTCTCTGTTTATGCAGAAACATAATTAATGCAAATTGATTGAATTTTTGATAACTCTCAATTTTTCCTTGATAAAATAAAAACTTTCCTCTACAAGGGGTTTGGTAAAAATATCACCAGTTATTTTTTAGTATCAACAAAAATTAATTAAATTTCTTTTTTATTAACATGATCACGAATAAAATAATATTTTATTTTTATGTGTTTGGATCTTGAATGTTGAATATAATTTTTTAACAAACTTATAGAACTTGTATTATCACAGTAAATTGGAATACTTGAATAACTTACAAACTAGTCTTCAAGTTGATTTTTTATCCAAAGAACTTGAGAGCAGCAGTTTGCAGCTGAGACATATTCAGCTTCGATTGTTGAGAGAGCAATTGTGTTTTGTTTTCTACATGACCAACTTATTAATGCTTCTCCAAAAAATTGATATGTTCCACTTGTGTTTTTTCGTTCAATTTTATCTCCAGCATAATTTGCATTTTGCTAAGCTACAAGATCAAAATGAGAACCTTTTCTATATCCAAGGCCCAGATCGATATTACCAATGAGATTCTTTTAGTGTTGATTGAACTCTAGCACATAATCTTATTGCAACAAAATATCAGGTCTACTAATAGTTAAATAATGCAAAGATCCTATCATACCACTGTACTCTTTTTCATAAATATATTTTTCATTTTTATCTTTGTCTAATGAAGAAGATAGATGCACGGGAGTATTCATGATTTTGGGTTCATTCATTTTATATTTTGTTAAGAAATCTTTTATGTATTTTTCTTGACATATAAAAATGACATCTTCATGTTGCTTAATTTGCAAGCCAAGAAAATATCATAATTCTCGCATCATACTCATTTCAAATTCACTTTCATGAGTTTTGAAAAAGACATACACTTGAACTATAAGTAAATCATTTTATCATTTTTCTTGAATAGTGTAGTGTCAATCTTTCTTCTAAAAAATCCGTTTTTGATTAAAAATGAACTAAGTTGTTCATACCAAGCTCTTGGGACATATTTTAAACTATATTGAGCTTTGGTGAGTTTAAAAGCATGACACGCATAAATTTGTTCATTTTAAAAAAACTTTTTAAGAATACACTTTTAACATCCATTTGAAAGCGTTTGATAAGTATATGAGATGCATATGTAAAAAGAATTGTATGGCTTCTATCCTTGCAATGGGGAAGAAAAAAAATTATTCCTTCATCGACTCAATCCAAGATTGATCAATTATGGCTTATTTGATTAATTTTGGTTCAATTTGGGAGATCATTGCCATGTTGTTGTTGTCATTATCCTTGAACGATATTCTTGTTCTAATTCTATCAACAGTATCTCCAAGGATTTGATTTTGAGGATGATCATTAATCATTCTCCAACTTTTTAGGAGGAGAATAAAATAGAGATTGTTTATTTATCTGGGTTTTCTATGGAACATTTTGCTGCTATTGTTGCTTAGAATGTTCTTCTTCTTCTTTATTATCCTTTTTACTCAAATAAAGATCATCAAATTCATCAAATTATATATGCATGTTGATTTCAATAATTTTGATTTTTAAATTGAAAATGCAATACCCTTTAGAATCGGTTGAGTAACCCAAAAATATAACTTTGTCTAATTTTGCATTAAACTTTCTAAGAGTTTCTTTGTTGTTCAAAATATAACAATAACAACAAAAAATGTGAACATATGATATATTTGGCTTCTTGTTTTTCCAGATTTCGTATGGTGCTTTGTTTATGATCTTTCTTATTGATACCTGATTTAAAATGTAACATGAGGTATTGATTGCTTCAGCTAAAAAGTACTTTTCAACATTAGACTCTTCGAAGATCGTTCTTGGCATTTCTCGCAAGGTTCTATTTTTTCTTTCAACAACTCCATTTTGTTGAGGAGTTCTTACACAAGATATATTATGAGAAATGCCAAGTTCTTCAAAGAAGGTTTTAAAAGAAACATTTATGAATTCTCCTCCATGATCATTTCTTATAGAAATGATGCGGGAATCTTTTTCATTTTATATCTTTTTACAAAAGATTTTGAAGGGATCAAAAACATCATTTTTCTGTTTTAAAAATAATACCCAAGTATATCAAGAGAAATCATCAACAATAACAAAATCATACTTCATTCCTCTTAAAACTTGTTATTTTAACAGGGCAAAAAAGATCTATGTGAAGAAGCTCAAGAATTATATTTGTGGAGATGAACTCTTTTGAATGAAAACTGTTTTTGAATTGTTTTCCTTTAGCACATGCTTCGCACACTTTATCTTTTTCAAAATTCAGTTTTGGTAATCGTCTAATAAGTTCTATTTTTGAAATTTTCGAAATGGTTTTCATGCTAACATGATTTGTATGTTTATGTCAAATCCATTTATCTTTATTGATAGACATGAAGCAAGATTCATCAGGTAATTCTTCAAGATATAAAACATACAGATTTTTGTTTCTAGTTCTAGAAAAAAGAACTTTCCCAAAATTTATTTGTATGATTTCACATAGGTTAGGTTCGAAAAATAACTTCAAAGCCATTGTCACATAGTTGACTTATGTTCAAGAGATTGTGTTTCAAACCTTCTACATATTGAACATCCATTATTTAAGCAAATTTTTTCATACCAATTATTCATTTACCGTTAATCTAAGCTTGATTATCATTCCCGAAGGTGACTGATCCTCCATTTTTCTTGACAAAGGATATGAAGTAGTTTTTATCATCTATCATATGTCTTGAACAACCACTATCGAAGAACCGTGGCTTTTTCTTGACACTTTGAAATCCAACTTGCATGATTTGTTACATTAACTTTAGGTACCGATTTGGTCTTGGATCCTTGAGGGTTAGTTTTAAATTTTGATTCCTTCTTAATACGGCATGTTGATTAAGAGTGGTCAATCTTAGAACATGAGGAAAATCTAGTGGTTTGTTTTTGAAAATGTTTAGAAAACTGAGTTTTAACTGGTTTTGGTAAAATTTCAGAACATTCTCCTATGCTGCATTAGCTGGAGAACATTCTCCTTTCCATTTTTCTTCAGAATGTTCTACTTTTTTGAAGATTTTTTTGTTCTTGATTTTCTCATCTCTTTTCTTAAAATAGCATGCAAATTCAAAATGCCACATCTTGCTGCAATATGAACATTTAATTTTGCATTTATCTTCTTTTTTTTTCAGAACAAAAAGGTTTTCTTACATTTTGGTAAATATTCCTAGTTGAGATCCCATAATTTTTTGAAATATTTTAGTGTCTCTAATGAAATTTGACAAATCATTTTTATGAAGTTCAACTTCAGCTTTAAGGAGAACATTCTCCTTTTGAAATGCATAATGTTCTTCACTTTCTTGATTTTTAGTTTTACAATATTTGGGCTGAGATTCTTTCAGATTTTGAATGATATCTTTAAGCTTATCATTCAGAGCCGGAGTTTTCTTTTTCTCTTAATTTTATTTGTGAAATTTTTCTTTTAAAGAACTACACTTTTTAATTAGAAAGCTTGAATCATTTAGCAAGTTGTCAATTTCTTTTTCCATTTGTTCACACAAAAGACATTGTTCAAAATTTGTTACCTTATTTTCTTCTATATTTGCCATTAAGCATATGTTGCCTTCTTCATCTTCTTCTTCATCAAATTCATCTGAGTTATCCTACGTAGCCATCATTGATTTCTTTTTAAAAGGAAATCTGTTTGGTTGTTTTTTACTTAGATGAAATTAGAATTTGTAATGTCCCAATTTATTACATCCAAAACATGTGATTTGACTTTTGTCCACTTTAGTTTTGAGACTCTATCTTTTGTTTAGGAATCCTTTCTTGATCTGATCTCTTCTTCTCATCATTCTTTGGATTCTTCTAGTGAGAAGAGCAATTTCTTCATCAACATCTTGTTCAGTTTCTTCTGATTCTTCTTTTGTTTGTGCTGGTACACTTTCTTGATATGCTTTCAATGCTACTGTTTTCCTTTCTTGGTTGGTTTATATTATTGTAACAATACTTCATGTACTCTCAAAGTTCCAATTAGTTATTCTAACGTGAGCACTTCGAGATTTTTGGCTTGACTTATAGTTGTCACCATCGGTCTCCATACGGTTGGAAGACATCTCATGATCTTTCATACTATGTCTTGTACCGAGTAAGCTTTTCCAAGATAGTGCATCTCATTTACTTAGTTTTGAACCTTGAGTACATCTCAACAATGGTTTCTCCTTCATTCATTTCGAATAGCTAAAACTCCCTTATTCCAATGTCTATTTATGTTTCTTTGACATGGTTTATTCCTTCATGATGAGTTTGCAATGTGTCCCATACTTCTTTAGCAGTTGTGCATTCAAAGCACATGATAAGAATAATTGTGTTTTAGAATTTAGGAGTACCTTAGTTTTGTCTTTAGATGTCCAGATTACTTCTTTCTTTTCAGTAGTGGATGAATAATTTTGATAAACTCTTGGTAAAATCTCCATCTGTAATGATGTGCCACATTTATGTATCTTGAGTTTTTAAAAAAAAAACTGCATCTTGTTTTTCTAGAAGTAGTAATCAGTTTCATCAAAGTAAAGTGGTCTATTTGAAGATCATTCTTCAACAATTTATTTTGCTTTACACATTTTTTCTTCTAGATCTTTACTCTAGCCCTTGTGTTTAATCTTTAGAGACCTTGTTCTGATGTCAATTGAAGTAGCAATGTCAATTTATAAGGAAGGGGGTTTGAATTGTAAATTCACCTATTTGAAATTTCCTATTAAAATCTTAAGAAAATAACTCAAAATTGATCTTGGTTATGAAAACAAAAAACGAAGAAAAATCTTAGTTCTGGAAACAGAAAACGAAGAATATTTTTAGTTAGTTAAAATCACAGTTTTAGCTTATCTATTTAAGTTCATAATTAAAATGATTGAAAGTGAATAAAGATAAGGAAGAGATATCACACAAAGATATATACTGGTTCACCCAACTCGGGCTACATCCATTCCTCACAATTGTGAGGTTTTCCATTAAGTGTTCAAACGGAGAACGTTCTTGGTTTTACACAGTTTTTGTTAAAATCAACCTTGATCTGTAACATCAATTCCTTTCCACCCATAAAAGATTCAATAAAGTCACCTATCAATCTTGAGAGGATTTTACAATTCACCTTTTAACCATAAAAGGATTTTTACAAAAACTACTCAAACTATAAACAATCCTTATTGTTTTGAGTTTACACAATAATAATTTAGAGAGATTGATAGAATCTGAGTATCCTGAACTCGTGTTTAAGAATAGATTCTTGATAAAAGAATTAAGTAATATGATCTGGATATATGAAACGTAAATGAAAACTGATTCTTTTGCAATTGAGAAGTTTTTAGGTATGTAAGCATATGTGATTGATGGATTTTCTTAACAGTTGAAGTTCTGCGTTTTCCTTGAGTTTAGGGTTCCTTTCATAGGCTTCAAGGAGGTTGATGACATCTATTTTGACCGTTGAAAATGTGTCTTGTTGTCACGTGTTAGGCTTGACCAAAGACTAGACTTTTAGAGTTTGAATGTTCTTGTTTTGAACATTTTGGGTTTTTGCTTTTGTGTTAATGATGTCTGATATGTAGCTGATCATCCTTTGTTTATTCACACAAACATATCAGACATGTGCTTAATCGATTCAAATTAAGATCATCTTTTGATTCATGCTAAACAAGCTGGAGAAATATGTAACAAGACTGCAAAATGATGGTCAGTAAGCTAGAGAATGTTTGTATTAATTTGGACTGATGTTATCATACTAGAGAATGATGTTGATCATTCTGGAGAAAATTGTTAATCATGTTGGAGAAAGATGTTTGTTGTTCAAAATTATGTGTAAGATGTTGGAGAATGTTTATCAACCTGGATACTGATGTTACACTACTAGAGATTGATCATTTGTCACTTTTGTTTTGAGTTGTACCTTTTAGTCTTTGATCATTTTGATTTATCCTTTTGCTCATGAGAGTTGTGTATTCCTAGTATATGAACTGGAAATTCATTCGCGATTTACAAGAATTTTTCTTGCATTAAAAACTGATTTGATCTTGCTTGCTGAAAATGATAGAAACGTGGAGAACTTTTTTTATTTTCCATATTATGTTAAGAGCATTCTTGTTTATTTTTAGCTCTTTCTTTAAACTGATTTCTTTTACTTTTGTTTTCTACCTAACTTGAATTATTACACTGAAAAACGCATGTTAAATTAACACATAATTTAAAATGATAATTAGAATCTTAAATTAACTTTTATTTGTTTACATCAAAATATTAATTTGAGATTTTGCTTCAACACTTCATATAATAGTTCACAAAAAGTAAATAAAATCAACAACAACAAAAAACACAATTTAAATAAAAAAAAAACCACAATTTTGTATTTCAAAGGTTTTTGTTTAATTCCACTTGTACTTAGAAGTCTTTGTCATTTCTTTTATAATCTACTCTTCATTTGATTTTCAATGAAAGGCTAAACTACTGTCTTAATATTTGTTAAAGATCACGCAAAATATCCAGAGACATTATTAGTAATTTAATCGTATACATTATTAATTTTCCTACAGTTCAATAAAATATTCCTTTTGACTTAAATTTTGTTGTACCAAAAATGTTTTAATGTCTATCCCACGTGCGAAATTACTGTGCCGAATAGACGCCGCAATTGAAAATTCTTAGAAGTAACCAAACCGGACTCAATGCCCGTACTCCCTTCGTCAATATTTACAAATAAAACTATAAACGGGTGTATTTTGATTCAAACTTCAAACTTCTATGATTTGATAATTACTTTGTACTTCGATCCAATTCTTAAACTATTTTCTTTTCTTTTTCGAGAACAAATTAGATCCAACAATTATATATAGAGGTAAAAAGATGGCAGGACGGTCTTTAACATATATGCTGGGAGACCAACAACACAAAGATTTAAAAAAAAAATTGTTGTTATTTTGAAAAGTATTATAGGATAAAAATAATGATAAGAAAGAAACATTCACTAGGTATTATAGGGTTAAAAAAAATTCAATATTTGAAAACATAATACAATTATAGGAAGAAAAAAAAAAGCAAAAATTTGTTGATGTTATTCACAAGTTTTTTCTTTTTATATGATATTGATGTTATTTAAAGATTTTTTATGTTAGGAGTTCAATTTATAAGATTAAAACATAAATATCAAAATATTTCAGAATAATTTAGATAGTGAAGAGAGACAAATGTAATGTGGTCTCACTTAAATATTTGGAATAATTTGAAGATATAGAGGCAATCTTTTCACTTAAATATTATATATATAAAAAGGCTTTATAACGTGGTCTCCTTATTTTTTATATTAATTTACAAAATTAGTCTT
>JBBPBT010000584.1:2629087-2648505 GCA_037974875.1 Cicer bijugum
AAATAAGATAAATATTAATTATAAATTGAGAAATCATGACATAAAAAGTGGGCACATGGATCATATGAAAAATATTAGTTATAAATTAAAAAATCATGAGACAAGTAGTAAACATATTGCAAACATGAATTAATAAAGTGGCACAAAATTTTATATGAATTCTTGATGTTGTCGAACAGTTAGAATATTTTATTTTATTATTATTTTTTAAATATAAAGAAAATTGATTTGAAAATGGAACGATTTTCGAATATAGAATGATTAACAAATATGAAATAACTAATACTGATTGTGGCTATTGAATATGGAACGAGTAATGGGTCATTGCCTCTTTAAAATAGGAAATAATATTTTTAATAAATAATAATAATAATAATAATAATAATAATAATAAAAAACAACATTAATAAAATATATATATGCCGACATGTCATGTCTAATAGGGAAAATTATATTATGCATCTCCACACCTAAACATGTCACCCCTCTCCAGACACGTGGAAATATAATTTTTTTTTTTTAAATCTTCAACTTTTTTAACTTCTCAATTTTTTAACTCTTTTTCCAAAATATTCGAAAGTTTTCAAAGTTTTGAAATGACAATTTCCAGAATGTTTGAAACTTTCGAACAATTGAAAACTTCCGAAATAGAAAATTTACCAAATAGGAAAATTTCGAAATTTTCTATATTTGCAAAATTTCGAAACTTTTCATATTTGAAAAATTTTGAAACTTTCCATATTTAAAAAATTTCAAAATTTCCAAATTTGCAAAACTTTCGAAACTTTCCAAATTTTTGAAATGTAATTCTTATTTAAAAAATTTACAGATTTAGAAACTTTCGAAACTTTTCATATTTTAAAACTTTCAAAACTTTTCAAATTTAGAAATATAATCTTATGTCTAGTCTATTCCTGACAAATGATCTAACCTATTATCATTCATAGTAATTATTGTCTCCAACAAATGTTCTTTAGATCGAGTAATTATTATCTCCAATAAATGTTCTTTAACTTTTCAGATTAGTAACGCTACTTGAGATCCTCTTAATTCTATTACTATGCCTACTGAACTTTATAAATAACATCACATTCCAAAACATTATCAATCAATTATCAATCAGTTCAAATAAATATCAGCACTGAAAACTAGTATTTCTATAGTTTGAGATGGCTAATTCATCGATTAAAATTCTCAAAATAGTTTTCTTTTTTGTTCTAGTTTCTCAAGGTAACTTTTTATTCCCATTGATAAAAAATAGCAATTTTTGAAAATAATTGTTGATAATATTTTGGATTTCAGGTTATAGCAAATGTTCATTGAAAGATATATCTATAAAACAAACAGAAGAAGGAAAAGTGGAAGGTAAGGCAGTATGGAGCGTAACGGTTGCAAACAAATGTGAATGTCCACAAAAGAATGTGAAGTTAAATTGCAATCATTTTGAAACCGTACTAGGCATACCCCCTTCTGTTTTGAGGGTGTCAGGAAATGAATGCATTTTGATGAATGGCGAACCTATCATTCAAAATACTGATTTTGCCTTCTTCTATGCTTCGGACTACCAATTCCCATTAAATCCTATTTCTTCTCAGATTCTTTGTTCTTAAATACCCATTACCCATTATTCTTTCTTTTTTTATATCTTTTAACAATTCCTTTTGTAGTTTCGTTTAATTATGAGTACATGAATTTCAGATAATTCTCCTGCATTCTACGCATTTATTTATATTTTATATGAAAAATTCTAATTTTGATCGCGTTTCAGGATCATGTTGTACTTAAAAAAATATTTAAAAACTACATTTCATTGTAAACTAATAATCTCTGAAGATGTTTGTGTTTTAAGATTTAAAAATATTTAAAACTTCCACCACAACAACAAAAATTGTATCTCTTAAAATTAGAAGGTAATGTTTATTTTAAATCACATTCCATCATGGACTACTAATGTCTAAAACTTTTTTGTTCCAATAATTTCTTACATGTGTGATGATAAACATGTGGTAATTATTAAGTTTTTTCATGTAGGTAACGAGGATGTCAAAAGACACCTATTATTTGATATGACTTATTTTTAATATTTGATCATTGAGTTGAGAATACTCCTTGCACCAAAAGATTGTGATCTCTAAATCCATTTATATAATTGCTATTAATGTAGCAAGTTTAGATCCTTGTGAGGATATTATTGACCTTTCACTCAATCAAGTTTAGAAAACTATTATTTATGAAAATCAAACTCAACATCATAAAGAACTAAATTGTCAATGTTGGAAAAGATACATTAATTCTATTTGGTATTCTTGAAAAACTATATTAGGATAATTAAAAGGTTCGTTGATCATTATAATTTTGGTGCTATATAAGATGAATGTCAATAAAGTATTTCTAAATGAAAACATTTAAAAAACAATATGCTACAAATATAGAAAACCTTATGTCAATAGACATAGGAAACTTTAAGTCTCATCAGTGATATTACAAAGTCTCATAAAATAATTATCTCATTTGATTTTGAGATTACTATTGTGAAGAATTGTGAGTATTACCGGGCTAATAGGATTATTATTATATTCCTATTATAATGTGTCGAATTTACTTTATTTAGTCAACGGTGATATATTTTTTATGTACAAAACCGAGATACCTCTAACATAAGTTTAGTGATGAAAGATCTTGGGATGTCTCTTTTGTATTTGGTATTGTGGTACTTAGAGATCACTCTCAAGGTATCCTTGAGATCTCACAAAAGAAATATATCAATAAAGGTAAAAGTAAATTGAATATGAAAAATAATAAATTAAGGTTCATCTCAATCATCAAAAGAGAATATCTTTAGTCTCGTTTATTTCCCAAAAGAAATTTAGAAAATATAGAAAAGTAAGTATTTCCCTCAACATCGGTTGTGGAGAGTCTAATGTATGATTTTATTTACACACACAACCGGAAATAATATGCATAATAAGATCAATTTGACATATACTTGAGCAATTCATGTTTGAATTGTTGACAAGGCAGGCTTAAGGAATGTTAAAGAGAACAATACACGTTATGCTCACAAATTAGATATTTAAAAATTTAGGAATCATCGTTATGTTCAACTCTAGTGTATCAGAAGTCTACATAAAGTGGACATATAAACTCAAGAAATAGTTGATTTATTTATGTCATTTGGTTGCATATAGTAAAAGGTTATAAAAGAACGCTCTAGTTATATTACCACATAAGTCAATCAGATAATATTTCAAGAAATTTTTATAATGTGTATTGATATACATGTTATTATTGTTGAAAAATAGAATATATTGAGATAGACTTTATACTAGCAAGCACACTATTAAAAAACTTGACACAAGGTATTTAATATGATTGTTGTCATTTATGATGTATTTGATTAGTAGGAGTATCTCTTCCCTAATGTTTTATACTTTTATTTTTTGATTTCACTAAATATTTCAGTTGGACTAGAAATAGACATGACATAGAGATCATATTGTATGAAATTTTCATGTCACTCTTCCATATCGATATATGTCATCAAGTGTATTAACGTGGTGGTCATGAGGGTTTAGTTATGTTATACCTTAGTGACGACATCTTCAGTGGTCCCATTATTGATGTATGATGTTGACCAAATTGTAAAAGAAAAATCTAAAGATAAATAACATTTACATGCACGCCTAAAGAATTATCATTTAATTATCAAGACATATTTCCTGTGTGGGAGATTGTTGAAATGTTTTATTAATATTTTAATTAATTATTATATTCCAATATTATTATGTGGGTATATATTTTTATTTAATTATATTAGTTATTTATCAAAGTATTAATTGATTAGTGATCAAATTAAGTGATAAGGTTAGTTATATTTCTAATAAGATGATTGTTTAAATTAATTAATTAATTGACATGGATGGATATCATATGGCCCTTTTAGGAATAATAGAATCCTAATTGGCCATCACCATACATAGACTATGGTCCCCCAATATATCAAACACATTGTATATTCTCTTTTCTCTTCATCTGAAGAGTGGTTAGGGCATAAATACTTTAGGTTGAAGAAGAACCACAAACAAACAAGTACTCCTTATTTTTCTCTCTTTTCAAGATCAAGACTTAGAGATTATTTAAGATTTCCGCCAAGAGACGATTATCTATGAATCCATGTATTCTTAAAAATGTTAGAAATATGGCTATTTGTTAGACATATGTTCTCTCGTTTTTGAAGTTCTTGACAAACATACAATTGTAAAAATAAACCTAACAGTGTGAATTGAGAAAATTTCAGGAAAAATCCGTTCAATCCTACAAGCTTGAAACATTGCTTGGAACTCAAGAAATCAACAAAACCTTGAAGATCTACAAGCAAATCGATTAGTAAAATCGATTCTGAAAAAGGGTTGATTGTTATTACACTGTCTGGAATTAATCAATCGATTGACACAATCGATTTGCACAACTTTATGAAAGTTCAAACATGCCATCAATCGACTTAGTAAATCGATTGATACACTTATCAGAAAATAAATTGTGCAAGTCAGAGAGCCAGTTTGCCACAAATCGATTTGGCAAATCGATTGTTTAATTCACTAAGACTGAACTGATAGTTTACATCGATTAGACAAATCGACTTGAACTCTTATTAAAAATGAAAATGTGCAAGTCAGTAGCTCACCTTGCAAACTAGTCGATTTGGCAAATCGATTATTCAATCATTTTCTTATGTTATGTTTTTGTCTACATCGATTGACTAAATCGAATGTGAATGTTCCAGAACCAAACCAATGCTAATAAATCGATTAGGCAAATCGACTTACCAAAATATATTTCAAAAAGAACTTGGTCTGGAACATCCATAATCGATTAGTTCAATCTACTTACTTACTTCTGTTATATTGGAGTTGGCATCAATCGACTTGGTAAATCGATTGCTTAAACCAACTTGTTGTAATGAGCTTCAGACTTAATTTTACAATCGGTTAGGCACATCGATTGGTGAAAATCACTGTGTCTCTGGAACCAGTGAAATCGATTGACTAAAGCGATTTGCACAAAAAGTTTTAGAAACAGAGACGACTGTAATGGTTGAATCGATTACATACATCGACTGTTTTGATCTCGTTGTTTGAACAAAACATCCCAAGTCGATTATGCACATCGATTCAGACATTCACTTTCATCATAGTCTGGAGAACTCATTTAAAAGAATCGATTAGTTAAATCGATTATGTTGTGCAGTTTCAAGATTCAAGAAAAACAAGATTCGCGAAATCGATTGCATAAATCGATTAGGGTGCTTTATAACTTTAATGAATGGATTGGCTAAATCGATTCATATGTTGTTTTTCCTGAAACTATATAAACTGCTTTGGTACTCTTATTCCATACGGATAATAGATTCATTGAACAATACAATAACTTTTGATAATTCATTTTCAGAGCTACAACACGTGAGATAACTCTTTCACAACCATTATCAATTGGAAATCCTTTCTCAATCATGGACAATCAACTTGTGATCATTGAAGATTGGAAAAGACTGATTTGAGAAAGATTACTTTTGGAAGAAGCAAGATCAAGATATTTGTATATTTGATTTGCTTCATGGTTTGTGATACTCTTTTGTAACAAATTACTTTGCGAAAATCCAGTTGCGACTGGTGGCGTTCTTCGGGGTTGAGGGCTGTCAACAAGAAGACGCTTGACTGAATTCTTGGTCAAGTTTATGGGACTTAAACTTGGGAATTCAGGGAAGGGATGATAGAACGAGTAGAATAGTTTAAGATTGGTGCGAGGCACTGTGTGAAAATCCGTAAACTGATTCTAAAAAGGTTCTATTGGAAAGGCTGAGATCTTGTTGGATCTTGGGACTGGATGTAGGCTGTCAAGGGACAGCTGAACCAGGATAAATCATTGCGTACACCTTTCTTCCCTTATCTTGTTTACATTTCAGCAATTATTTGTTTGGAACATTAATTAATTGTCTTGATAATAATTGCATGTAAACACGCATTCATAATAATCAAACTTGACAAATGCATTTCTCCATAGTGAACATGATCCATGTATTTTTGACATTCATTAGTATTGTTAATTAGGGACCGTAATTCAATTTGGTGTGAAATAATAATTGAATCTTGTAATCCGCTGTGCATTCATATTAGATTAGATTTCACTCTGCATAATTCTTAAGAGAATCAAAGGTCATAATCACCGACAATTGGCATCAAGAGCCTGCCTTTTTTTAAAAAAAAAATTTGTTTTTCAAAAAGGATCATGACTTCTGATTTCCTAGGAGAAGGTGCATCATTAGTTAGACCTCCTGCGTTTAATGGAGCCGCATACATGTATTGGAAACAACGTATGTTAATTTTTCTTGAAGCTAGTGGTATTGACATTCTAGATGCTGTAGAAAATGGACCGTTTGTGCCAACCATAGCAGGTACTGGTGAATCAGCAATCCTAAAGCCTAAAAGTGATTGGACTGAGGATGATAAAAAGAAAGTTGGGTACAACGCCAAAGCCAAGAACATTATCACTGCAGCCTTGAGTCATGATGAATTCTTCAGAGTCTCAAATTGCAAGACAGCAAAACAAATGTGGGACACTCTTCAGCAGACGCATGAAGGAACCACAGACGTAAAGAGAGCTCATATAAATACCCTCATGCACGAATACGAATTGTTTAGCATGAAGAAAGAAGAATCAGTGAACGACATGCAGACCCGGTTTACGCATATAGTCAACAACCTGAATGCCTTAGGCAAAGAGATAGACAATGATCAGCAAATTGGAAAGGTAATGAGGTGCTTGACTAGGGAGTGGCAACCAAAAGTCACTGCCATTGCAGAATCGAAAGATCTAGGTAGCATGACTATAGCTACATTGTTTGGAAAACTGAGGGAGCATGAAATGGAACTACATAGACTCAATGAAGCTGAACTAGGTGACAGAAAACGAAAAGGATTGTCGTTGAAAGCTCAAACAAATCAGTCCAAATCTGAACATGAGAGCAGCTCAGATGAATCTAGCAGTGAAGATGATGAGGAACCTGAACTTGGGCTACTTGTCAAAAAGTTTAAGAAATTTCTGAAAAAGAAAGACAGTAAATTCAGAAAACAATCCAGCTCAAAGAACAATGACAGTAAAACAATCACATGTTATGAGTGTGGAAAAACTGGTCATATCAAGGCTGATTGTTACAAGCTGCAGAACAAGAACAGAAATTCCAAAACTAAAGGCAAGGAACCAGTCCAGAAAAACAGAAAAGCATATGTTGCATGGAATGACAATGAAGAATCCTCTACATCTTCAGAAACTGAAGAAGCTAATCTGTGCCTCATGGCTAACACGGATTCTGAATCCGAAAGCGAGGTAAATTCCCAATATAATTCTTCTTTTGATGAACTGCAAGATGCATTTAATGAATTGCATGATGAATATGTTAAATCTGTTAAACAATTAATTAATACCAAGAAAATGCTTGAACGACAATGCATATTGCATGATCAAATGAAAACTGATTATAGGAATATTGAGGACTTGTGTGAACAATTGAAAAAGGACTCGCATGATAAATCTGCCAAATGCATTGAACTTGAGAATTCTGTTGCATTATTGAAGTCTAATTTATTGAAACTTTCTAGTAGCAAAGATAAATTGAATGATATTCTTAGCAACTAGAGAAGTGTCAATATAAAATATGGACTTGGATATAACAAGAATATGCATGCTAATTATAATAGAACTAAACATGGCATAGGATATGGTAATGTTAATCATAACCAAAAATTTGTGAAACCTAGCCACATGCATAATGCTTTTGTCAAACCAAAACAATATGTCTCCTCTGCTGTCACTTGTCACTTTTGTTGTAGAAAAGGACATTTTGTCTACAACTGCAAATTAAAAAGACTTGCAAATAGAGGATGCAAACATATTTGGAGAATTAAGACAAAAAATGTTAAAACTGACCCCCCAGGAATATGGCTATTTGTTAGACATATGGCTATTTGTTAGACATATGTTCTCTCGTTTTTGAAGTTCTTGACAAACATACACTTGTAAAAATAAACCTAACAGTGTGAATTGAGAAAATTTCAGGAAAAATCCGTTCAATCCTACAAGCTTGAAACATTGCTTAAAACTCAAGAAATCAACAAAACCTTGAAGATCTACAAGCAAATCGATTAGTAAAATCCATTCTGAAAAAGGGTTGATTGTTTTTACACTGTCTGGAATTAATCAATCGATTGGCACAATCGATTTGCACAACTTTATGAATGTTCAAACATGCCATCAATCGACTTGGTAATTCGATTGATACACTTATCAGAAAATAAATTATGCAAGTCAGAGAGCCAGTTTGCCACAAATCGATTTGGCAAATCGATTGTTTAATTCACTAAGACTGAACTGATAGTTTACATCGATTAGACAAATCGACTTGAACTCTTATTAAAAATGAAAATGTGCAAGTCAGTAGCTCACCTTGCAAACTAGTCGATTTGGCAAATCGATTATTCAATCATTTTCGTATGTTATGTTTTTGTCTACATCGATTGACCAAATCGAATGTGAATGTTCCAGAACCAAACCAATGCTAATAAATCGATTAGGCAAATCGACTTACCAAAATATATTTCAAAAAGAACTTGGTCTGGAACATCCATAATCGATTAGTTCAATCTACTTACTTACTTCTGTTATATTGAAGTTGGCATCAATCGACTTGGTAAATCGATTGCTTAAACCAACTTGTTGTAATGAGCTTCAGACTTAATTTTACAATCGGTTAGGCACATCGATTGGTGAAAATCACTGTGTCTCTGGAACCAGTGAAATCGATTGACTAAAGCGATTTGCACAAAAAGTTTTAGAAACAGAGACGACTGTAATGGTTGAATCGATTACATACATCGACTGTTTTGATCTCGTTGTTTGAACAAAACATCCCAAGTCGATTATGCACATCGATTCAGACATTCACTTTCATCATAGTCTGGAGAACTCATTTAAAAGAATCGATTTGTTAAATCGATTATGTTGTGCAGTTTCAAGATTCAAGAAAAACAAGATTCGCGAAATCGATTGCATAAATCGATTAGGGTGCTTTATAACTTTAATGAATGGATTGGCTAAATCGATTCATATGTTGTTTTTCCTGAAACTATATAAACTGCTTTGGTACTCTTATTCCATACGGATAATAGATTCATTGAACAATACAATAACTTTTGATAATTCATTTTCAGAGCTACAACACGTGAGATAACTCTTTCACAACCATTATCAATTGGAAATCCTTTCTCAATCATGGACAATCAACTTGTGATCATTGAAGATTGGAAAAGACTGATTTGAGAAAGATTACTTTTGGAAGAAGCAAGATCAAGATATTTGTATATTTGATTTGCTTCATGGTTTGTGATACTCTTTTGTAACAAATTACTTTGCGAAAATCCAGCTGCGACTGATGGCGTTCTTCGGGGTTGAGGGCTGTCAACAAGAAGACGTTTGACTGAATTCTTGGTCAAGTTTATGGGACTTAAACTTGGGAATTCAGGGAAGGGAAGATAGAACGACTAGAATAGTTTAAGATTGGTGCGAGGCACTGTGTAAAAATCTGTAAACTGATTCTAAAAAGGTTCTATTGGAAAGGCTGAGATCTTGTTGGATCTTAGGACTGGATGTAGGCTGTCAAGGGACAGCTGAACCAGGATAAATCTTGGTGCAATCTTTCATATCCCTCCTCTTTAATTTTCAGCATTGTTTAATTGATTGTTTTGCATGCTCCTTGAATAAATCTTGTATGTGATTTTAAGTTTCCGCTGTGTTTGTAAATTGTATGATTGGTGCATAATTAGAATTGGGAATTATGTCTAACTAGTTGGAGTTGATCTTAATTCTCTTGTTATTAATCAAAAAGAAGTCATAGTTTTCCAACAAAAAACTCATCTTTCATAAATCGAACATGTTGTAGATTCTAAAATATGCATGCTCATATATTTATTCGGTTTATGCACCAAAGTATGACTATATGTTTAATCTGAATATCAAGCATGTCTTCATGAATTAATAAATTAATTTCAAGAGTATGTATAACTCACCTTTGTTCACATTGTGGAAGAGAGGATGAGACAACTATTCACGTTATGTTTGACTGTGTACACACTACTCAAATATGGATCTCCATTGTTCTCTAATTTTATTACTAGTTTCATCTCTTTTGATTATAGGTACTGGATTTTCTATAATTTCAATCAAATTGAGATTGGCGAAACAAAGCTATCTTGAAGGCGATTTTAGTCCACCTCGAAACTCTTGAGCAAACATGGCATTTAATTGACACGTCATACAATGAAACTAAGTTAATGAATGGGCACGGACCGAATGAAAGACGAATGTGACTAACGTCACACAGTTAGGGACATATTTGCAATATTCATGATCTCATGGACGAATTTGGTGATTTACTCATCTTTTTATAATGATGTTGATGAGTTAAGATCTTCTCTATTTCTCCACTCCAATACTATAGTTTTACTCATTATTTTATATTGAGATTTATTTCAAATATTTGGACCCACCAAATGTCACGTTAATATATTATCTATAAATATTTTGAAATATAAATTTTAATTATTTTCTGTAAAATTTAAAGTAAAAAATTAACTTTTATATTCTACATATGAGTTTTGTAAGTTTTGTTTTATGTTTTATACCTTGGATGCTTGTATGAATTGTTATATGGTGATAATATTTTTATAATTTACACTAGCTAGTTTGATGATTTCTTGTTCTTATGCTATATTTGGCTGTAACAATTAATTATATGATACAAATTCGCTACATATAAAATCTGAACAACATTTAAGAGATTGCAATTCTGCACAAAATGGTAGTCACATATGGAAGAAAAAAAACTCATTGATCTTTATCCAAAGTAAAGAAAGGAAAATGAACTATACATAGAAAACTTGACCAACATTTAAGAGGCTCTCATGAGGAATATTAAATATCACACTATTTTCCCTACATATCTTCCTAAGAAATGCATATATATAATCAACAGCTATTTTCTTGTAGAATCTTGAATCTCTACTAGCCCTCACAACTGTGTTTCCAAGAATGTGGACAACACCAGCTTCTCTACAGTTGTTTAAGAATTCAAGTTCATCAACTTCAGTACACTGACTAGATGATTGAAAAGTAACATTCACATGTAATGGTGATTTAGCAGGAACTATTGAATCCACTGATGAAATTGATAAATCAACAATACTCAATGAACCTGTGTTTCCATTGTGATTAAACATGGCATCTCCTGATTGCTTGGTTTGTTGTTCGCATAAACTGTATTCCGAATCCGAACATCCTTCCATCATGGACTCAAGCCTAACAAACATGAAAAGGTTGTGAAAGAGCTTCTTCTCGAAATCGTCGTCTTTTTTATGCAGGTCTTTGTATCCGTACCGTGCCACGCACCGGAACATGTGGAAATTCTTCGGTCCGATACGCTTGACAAGGAACCGCTCTTCGTCTGTGACGGTGTAGACAGGAAGATATTTCACACAGACGAAAACAACAACGGAATGGATGGCAGGTAGGTTTGTAATGAAATGAGAAAATATGTGGGGAACTCCACTTGCGAGCTCGGTGTAGACTAGTCCGATTCCTGGGACTCGGACTAGTCCTAAACTAGGACCGAGCCCGAGAATCCATGCCATTGAGACTTTGCTATGCAATTCAAATTCGTAGCGCTTCACCGAACCATAATGCCAAACATACATTACAATCAGAAATACTCCGGCAACTGCTAGGGGAGCCCAACCACCTTGATCAACTTTGAAGAGTACGGCCGAAAAGTACGTGCATTCGATGATCAATGATAAGCCGGTGAACACGACAACAAGAATCCAATGGCAGTGCCAAACTAATATCATGACCAAAATCATGAGCAGTGTTGTAACCAGCATGACTAACACAACTGCGGTGCCTGTAGTTACAATGATAATTATGCATGTTAATAATCATAATATATAGTTCTTAAACTGATTTAAGAGCTAGTATAGCTCTACCTGGTTCACAAAAACTGTTCTGTTACTTATGTTAAGTTGTATAGTTAAGTTATTATGTTTTCAGTTTCTTTTTTGTTATGAGCATCATATATCCTAATTGTATAAAAAAGACATTTGATCATTCAATGAGAAAGTAAGAATTCATTTGCAGCTTCATAATAAATTGCATATTGATTTGACAAAAATGCATGCAAGCAATAACACTCAGCCCCTTTTTATAAGCTCTTATTGTCGTTTTCATCGTATATATTAAAAAAGGCACAATTGCTTTTGCGGTACTTTAACTTAATTTTATATAACACTTTAGTCTACTATCTTTTTTTTTTCGATTTGGTCATTTATGTAATTCTATTACAAAAATTCGAAAATATAAATAATAAAAATATGAATTTATTTGAAAATTTGAGTTATAAATTTAATGAAATTTGCATTATATTGAAGATGATAATTAATTTTATGAGTTTTGTTTGAAAATTTTGATGAATTTTTGTAAAAAAAAAAAGATAACATTGTTAACATTTTAAAACATAAAAGATCAAATTATTTAATTAAAATTAAAGAAATGACCAAATCAGAAAAAATAAATAAATAAATAAATAAAAGAATGAAGTGTTGACTGAAATTAAGTTAAGAGATTACATAAGCAATTATATCTAAAAAAAAGTAAATAGTATATTTAATATGTGAATTTTGTTTGAGAAAAAAAAAATGTTTATTTTAGGTATGAATCTTACTAAAATTCCCTTATGTGCATAGATGTGTCACACTCTGACTTTCCATCTATCTCCCAAGACTATTTAGTCGTATTAATAAAACGTATATTTGAAAGAAAAAAATAAAAGAAATGGAACTTATATTTAGAGACAAATTTTTTCTTTCTAAAAAGGACTTATAAATAGGGACTGAGATAGTAGTTCTTGGACTCTCTCATGTAGTAATGATTAGTTCCTAAGTTGCAAATTTTCAATGTTGCTTTTTCACTTACCATATGCATTTCCAATCTGGCTTTGATTTTTAAATCCAGCAGTACAAGCAATGCAAAGAACCATAAGTATCCAATTGATATCTGGAATATATATTTGGCCAAGGAACTTCTTTGATGTATGCACAACTTTGACTCTTGGGAAACATCCATGAGCAAGTGCTTGCTTAATGATTGAAAAGGTTGCAGTTATTGTTGCCTGGCTTGCTACTATTGCTGCTAGTGTTGCAATAACAAATACTGGCCAGTATATTTTGTCTGCATAACTAAGGTTAATTAATAACATCTAACAGATAAAAATCACTGCATGAAGAAACATATTACATCATTCTAAGAAAAAGAGAGTTTTTCCAATAGGTTTATGATATTCTGAAGAGCTGTGTTATTTTGACAACAAATTTCGATCATAATTTAGACGGTTAACCAATTCAAATACATGATTAATTTAGTTCGGCGAATAGTTAATTAATATAACAAGATATCATAACTCATTAACCATACACCGAACACAATTCTGAACGTTATTAACCACAACTTTTAAGTGTATATATAATCACAAATCGTAGTTAATTGAGTTCAAAATTGTGGTTAATTACGTTCACATGGTGATTAATGAGTTGTCACACCTTGTTATATTCATTAATCATCTACTAAACGTAATTAACTACATATTTTGAACTGTGTTAGCCATCAATATTGTTATTGAAACTGTTGTCAAATTTGTGTGTCAAAGTATCGTTTCTCAATTCTAAAATACATGTGCAATCATTCACAAATGGACATTTCAATGTAGAGTGTGTCATAGATATAACAAACCTGGAATAGAACGATAAAATACATCTTTCGAATGATCCAAGTTTTGCACTAAATAAGCTGCTTGACCAGAATATGCTAAAAGAAGGCAAGGAAACACAAGAAGTGTAAATGCAATTTGTACAGATGAGACAGGAAAATTGGCCAAGTCTGCGAAAAGAGCCTCAGTCCCTGAAACAAATCATCAGAAGTTTTCAACTATAAGTTAAACATTCTAAAACATGCTGAAAAGGCTCATGTTAGTTTGTGAAACATTCTAAAAGCAATCATCACAAGTTTTCGCCTTAATAGAAAATTATGAAACACAATAAGCAAAACAAAAGTTATGAAAATGGAACTTACCTGTTATGCTGAGCAAGATGCCACCAAGGGAAAGCCAACTATTTTTTTTTCCCTTTTGGAAATACCGATACACGTAGAAAGGCGAAAAGGCTCTTAGGACATTGCCACCAAATCTCCAGAGGTTGAATATACCTATACCTCCAATTAAGAGAAACCAAAGCAGAACAACTGGAGCAAAAAGCCAACCAACTCTATCTGTACCATAATGTTGCATGCTGAATAGTCCAATTAATATTACAACAGCAACAACCACAACTACTCCTGTAATATAAGGGAGAAAAAACAATGTTTTTCAAGACTAAACAAAAATGAACTTGAAACTATAATCTTATATACATAATGGAAGAGATAAAAGATTA
Organism: Cicer bijugum; assembly: GCA_037974875.1. Lineage (NCBI taxonomy): Eukaryota > Viridiplantae > Streptophyta > Magnoliopsida > Fabales > Fabaceae > Cicer > Cicer bijugum. The sequence continues at coordinate 2,643,673 of JBBPBT010000584.1, forward strand.
ATGCAATGTTAAAGGTGTAGTAGGAACATACGGTTATCGATTTCAGGGCGATTTACCCTGATACCACCAGCAGCAGATAAAACTGCATAAGAAGATATCATAATAAGTATATTGAATAAAATGGATAAGTATCTAAGTATATATACACAAGTAAAAACAGCCAAATGTTGTCAACTCATTTTTTCTTAAGCCATAAGCAATGAAGTATACATAATAGATAAATAAATGAAATTAAAGAACTACAATAAAATTAATATCTTAATATCATGCATAAAAGTACCACATTATTTACACCTTGCTTCCTGATTTCATATATTTTTATTGTTGCTTCCATTATTTCTGATACAAATACTTAAAAACAAGAAACAAAGTGAAAACATAAAATGTTTTCTTCAAATCAGACAGACCTTAAAGTTTTTATAATTTTTTTCTTTTATGAATGAACTATAAGATCATTCTAAATCCAACCAATTTCAAGTTATATTCTCACCACTGTTCCTTTGTTTCATCTCATAAATTGATTTTATGGTTTTTCTTCATAGTTTGATAAGTTCACAAAAATGTGACTCTTGAGTATGGATCATAGTTACTAATAAGTTGGTACGATTCAGATGTAATTTTTAATCTAAATAGTAGTATTTAAATATAAGTTATACATTGTAGATCCTAATCTTGAATCTTAAAAGAAAGGTAATGCAGTCACTATGCAATAGGAGACATAGGCACAATTATCCCGAACAACACATAGAAGAATATAACAAATAAATAGGAACAAAAAGATCATTCAGACAGAAAACATACCAGATATAGCTGGGGTAAGAATACCATCTCCAATCACCATGCAGGTACCAACAAGTACAAGAATAAGAATGGTATTTTTGATACATGATTGTCCCTCTAACCATCTTTGAGTTTTTGCAGCAAATGACTTTTCCTGAAATGTAGTTCGGCTATACGTTGTCAACTCTTCATCAGTACGATGCTGGTTCGGAATGATTTTTATATTCGCGTGTCGGCAGAGCAAGGAATAAAGAGCTAGTGTTCCACCTGATCCATGGATGTAAGCTTAGTTAAACTCTGTTGCATAACAGAAACATATTTCGAAGCATTTTGAATTACTTATTTACCGAATTTATCAATGTGTATCTTATGACATAACCAAATGTGTAGATGTTTCTTATGAAAATAGTTTATGATATGTTTGTAAGTTGTTTTTATAGCTTATTTCGATAAATTCTCCAAGACAGATAATGAAAACAACTTATTTAAAAATAATTTAACCACCTTCTCTCTTTAATAATAGACATAACATACAAAAGCAGTTATATGATAAGTCCTTATTCAATACAAGCTTAAATGAAGTTGTTTGACCAAAAACAAATCAACTTATAATATTTTTTTGAAGTACAATGGTGGCAAACCAGTTTGAACCTATGACCTCATACATACTATTGGAACACCTCATATAAGATGATATTTTCTAGTATGAAGACATCCCTTTCTCAGATTTGGATCTTAACATAAAGATGAAAATCATTATTACAAAGAAAGTATTCTGCAGGAACCTTACTTATAGAAAACAACATTAAAATTAAAGGAGTTCATTACCACAGCATAAAGTTACAATACATTATTACATATTACTTCCTTATTCCAATCATAGATATGCAAATTAACAAAAGGAATCAGAAAAATGCATACCTTGACCATTGTCATTTGCTCTTAATACAATAAAAACATATTTGAGGAGAGGCACAAGAGTAAGAGAGTATATGATCAAAGAAAGAGCTCCAATTACATCCTCTGGATCATTAACTCCATGAGGAAATGTGTTGTAGAAAACATACAAAGGGGAAGTTCCCAAATCTCCATAAACTACACCAAGACTCTGATACGCCAGCCGTATAAGCAACAATGCAGAAATTTTCTGAACAAATCAAAATAACATTAATAGGAATGAAAGAACTGAGAAATCCACATTGAAAGCTTTTCTAAAAATCACTTAGCAGTTTTATTTTATTTGATTTTATCTTTTGCTGAACAAATAGCTAGCAGATAAGCACTTATATGATAAGTGCTTAATTGAGTTGCTTATCCAGACATGTTATACAATCGATTTCTCAGTCAACTCAGCACTTTATATACACATTTGAAGCTCAAAGGGCTTTATGTGAGGAAGTTTGTCAAAGAGATTGAAATTTGAAGAGACTTGGTCTTTGACTACTGTTAACAACATAAGATATTCATTTTGTGCTGAAAAAGGGGTAAATTAAAATTTTATATTCATAATTCTAACCATCATTTTATATGGTGACGTATCACTAAATGCATGCCTTGTCATTCAAGATATAATATTATATGTATCTAATTTTGATTGGACTAAAATGGTTAACGAGTTTAAATAAGGTCAAATCAATCGGAAGTATTCAAATTTAAACTCTGAATCTTCAATTAGACTTTACTTAACTCTTAATGAAACTCTCAATTATTATGGTCTTTCTTGGAGAAACCGGAGGATTAATACAATAAAAATAATATGAATTTGCATTCAAGGAATAGTATTTTTGAAGAAGAGGTTAAGAAGAGCTAAACTTATTATATATATATGTTTTCAAAATTAGATGGAAATTGGCATATTGAATTATTTCAATGAATAAAGACATCGAACAATTATGCATAACAAATTGTTGTTTCCTAAATAAACAAAATGGAATTCAGCAAAAGCTAAGAATGTTTTAAAAGAAGTTAAAACATACTTTTTCTCTGTACATATTTCTGAGCCTTCCTGCTTCTTCATCCATTGGCTGGTCAAGTTTCTGATCCAAATCCCACATACTACCTTTGTTATCATTCTCTTCATCAATCTCCAATGGTGAAGCCATTTACAACTTGGTTCAATAGCTTCCAATTACTACGTTCTGTCTAATACACCTTATCCTCAGTGTAATCCTTCCCTTCACAAAAAGATACAAGAAAAAAAAACATTAGTAACAGAACAAGAACTTATGTTGTTACAAAAACACATAAAACATAAACAAAGTTCACTGCCAAGTCAAATTAACCTATAAGTTTGGATTGAAGTTTGAAAATTTCAATTTGAGTGAACTTGTTTTGCAAAAGCAATCCTTCCCTTATTTTTCATTTCAAAATGAGTTTCAAGGCAAAACTCATTTTACAAACAAACTCAATTGAAAATCTAACAAAAAGATGCTTTTCAATAATTTTATTATTAATTGTCAACCAAAAAGCACCAGCTAAAATTCGATTAGATGCTTCTCAACAAAGCTTATAAATTATTATTTCTTTAACTCTTTGGTTCCCAAAAGAAAAAAAGACTCACAGGAGATAAATAAAATCTGACTAAAATTTATTCAAGTCAAAATTCGAAGTCCAATTTACTAATCATATAAATTATAATGAAAAAAATATTATTGATTTAAAATGGTCAACCCAAACTTTTGGCTGGAAACATTTTTTTTGAATGCATAACAACATGAAGCAATATTAGAAGTAGTTCAATTCGCAAGTACACATATATAATAATCTCAAGTTCAAATATAATTCCACAAATGAAAATTAAAAACCTGAAATTAAAACCTCAACTCACCTATCACACAACCTGGTACTGTAAACAAAAAAAGAAGTAATTTGTTGTCAGTCACAGAACCAAAATTTCCATGTTGGATTGATAATAATAGGAATTCAATGATGAGTATTGAACATAACCATTGTTTTAGTTCGGTTATTTGAAGAAGAGAATATCAAGTAGGTAACGGAATTACTTAACATAGGAAGACAAAATGATATCTGACAAAGAAAATGAAATATAGAGAGACAAATTGGACCCACTGAACAAGTTGTTCTTGTATTATTTAATACAAGAATAAATGCTATCTTATTAATTGTCTATTTTTATTTCTATACTACTATTTTCTATTATTGAATTACACACTTATTTTGAATATTTCTTCGATTGAAAAGGACCATTATGGGATAAGTTCGATTGCAACCTATGCAGTATTTATTTATCTTCTTTTTTTTTTTTAATTATTTTTTACTCCGTGTTTAAAGCACTAGTTAGTTAGTGCTGCATGATGCTATTGTCAAAAATGTCAATGATATATTATAAGAATCATATGATTACTTAATATTAATTTTGTATTTTATAAGTAATTGATTGAATGATTACATTATATGATTGATACTTCTATCAATAATTAATTATATCATTTTATGTAAAATTATTTATTCCTACATCATTTTAAATAATTTATTATTATTATTTTATTAATTGTGGACTTGAAAAAACCAACAATGCAGAGGACTCACAATCACGATTGTCTGTGTACTATATAATGATGATGACGATATTTTGGAGTGATGTTTGTATCAACAAAAGACAAAATAGATAGAGAGAGAGAGAGAAGGCGTTAACTGACAAGTGTTTTTTTGGCAACTATATAAGACTTTTTTTTTCGTAAAAAACTTATGTAAAACTTTAACCTGTACTAACAATAGAAAGGGGTTATTTCATTGTGTCTAATTTCACAGCTTAATACCGATTCTTTTTTTTTTTTTCAATCATTTGTCGACAAATATTTTATTTGAATTTATTCTAACCGCTTTCATTTATTCAGATTTTCAATACAGTTTTGTTATGGGACAATACAGATTTATTGATTTAAATAAATTAGCCACAAATATCAAAAGGGTAATGTTTTTATTAAATAATAAATGGATAACAATTAATTTTTAATACAATAAAAATAATTTTATATTCTCTGAATTTATTAATTGTGTATTTTAAAAAATTAAATACCGCCAAAAATCAAT
>JBBPBT010000584.1:2663925-2675218 GCA_037974875.1 Cicer bijugum
TTCATCTTTTATAAATGATTAATGTTAGTCCTTTTCATTCTATTCATTTCAAATAACTATAAGATTATGGTCATAAACTATTAAGGTCTAATAATATTGGATCGGTTGTTAAGTTAAGTGTGCAACTTTAACAAAGACAAAATAAAAATACATAGAACTTTGATTAATATTATTCGTTTCAACGAGTTTATATATGGTTCAAAACATACAAAAAGTATGTGTTCAAGTAAAAACTTATTATTTCGCTAAATGAATGTTTTTTTAAAAGAATATTATAGTAGATACATATTGACAATTGTTAGAATAAATTCCAATTATCTAATGTTGTTATAATTTTTGTTGTGATTGTGACGATAACTAAAATATATAACATAAAAGTTAAAAGACGAAAATTAATTAACAAAATAAAATAAAGGGCCAATATGAATATTAGATAAAAGATCAAAACTATATTTAAGCCTTAATTTAAATACTCAAAAATCATAAAATTTCTATCATAACATATAATTCAATATTTAAAATATATCCACACACACAACAAAAAACTTAAATCAATTAAATTAACGACAAACTCAAAATATATTTTTTTTTTGAATAAGAGGGGACAAATCCTAAAAAAATAAGATAAAAACCCCTAAGAAAGACAACCAAATTCATATCGTACAACACAACAAGGGAGGATAAATAATTAATTTTATAAAAAAAACAGATCGATCTAAGAAGAAAAAAGACCGAATTTAGCAAAAGTATTGGCTACTTGATTGACTTCAGAGTGGACATGAGATAATTTAAAGTGGCCCATCTGTGTAAACATCTCCTTTATACGAATGTCAGAATCATAGCATAAATGACTATTAGAACAAATTTGTAGAATTAAGGACACTACTAGTTGAGAATCTTATATAATATCAATGTTACTGAAACCTCTAAAAATGTCAGGCAAGCTTAGGTGATGTCGAACCACGCCTCCATAAACTATCATTCCATCCAAGTTTTGGACTACACCATCTCCCTTGAGAGCCACTTAGTCATGGATAATGTCAAACAAACCAACGTTCAAGAGGAGATGACAACTTTAAGACGAACATAAATTAGTTGAGTATTCGATGTAGCCATCCCTTAGTACTTGGTTTTGGTGGGGATGCTACTTGTAATGAGGACAAGATTAGAGAATATCAAATAGTTCATAATTTTTTACACATTATAACTATACATAAAAATATATATGTAACATAAATGAGTTGAATTCATGTGTTTAAAATATTAAATCTGCCATTCAAACTGAACATAATTATATTTAAATACATTTTTTTGAGTTAGTTTCAAACTTAAATAAATTAAATCAAAATACATATTAAGTTCATTTGAGCGAAGAGATTAATGAATTTACCATATTTATGAGCACTCTTATTCAAATTTATTTGAAATTTAAAATAAATTATCAATTATCAATATCTAAAATAAATTGAGATAAGGAAGGCTGCAGAAAAATTGAGAATATTATTATTTTAATTTAAAATAATTTGTTTATAGTTGCATTTAAGAAAAATATACGATTTATCATTAAAAAGATAAAAAAGAAAGATTTGTCACGAAAAAAAAAAAAGATAAAAATATAAAAAGCACTATTTATTTAGCAATTTAGCAACAATATTATTACATTATTTGCTCTCCACGTACCGTGTTAGCTTTTTAATACTTTTCTAGGGCACAAAAACGAGCCTCTCTAAATTTGAAACCCAACCTTCACCTTCTATCTCCTATCATCACTAATCTCTTTTATATTTCGGCGGCGATGGCGGCAACTTCGGTGGTTCCGGCGAATCGTCGGAGAACAGTTAGCGCCCCTGAGGATATGGATTTCGAGACGACGGAAGGTGTGACGCCGATTGGAAGCTTCGAGGAGATGGGAATAAAAGACGATTTGCTTCGTGGAATCTACCAATACGGCTTCGAGAAACCCTCCGCGATTCAACAGCGTGCCGTTGCGCCTATCATTCAGGGACGTGATGTTATCGCTCAGGCTCAATCTGGAACCGGCAAGACTTCCATGATTGCGCTTACGGTTTGCCAGGTTGTTGATACATCCGTCAGAGAGTAAGTTTTTTTCTTCTTTGTCATTTTTGTTGTGTTGATTTGATTGGATATGTATTTAGAAGGGGAGATTAGAAGTAGAGAGTAATTTTAGGTTGAATTTTTTAGATTAGGGTTTTTCTATGGTTGGGATTTTTTGAAGTATAATTAGGGGTTTTGAGTTTTGTTTGGTGTTTGTGTGATAATGTGGGTTTATGAAATTAAAAGACAAAAGAGAAAGTTTAACCAGGGGTAGATGAACCCCTAAGGATGAACAAAGGATATTATATGTTTTTTATGGGGGTTTTCAAGGGTGAAATTTTTGAATTTGGTTCGTTTAGACTGAGTAGAGATCAAAGTGAGGAAATCAATGGATGATATTCCTAGACACTCATGATTTGTTATAGGTGCATATAATACCCACCTTTGGTTTGTTAATGAATTGATTAATATTTAATAATGCTCACTTTATTACACTACATAGTGAGGTTCTTGCTTTAGAGAAACTGGATCCATAGTTTTTTTTTTAATTTCTGAGTGAATATTCTAATGAATTGATAGAGTGAAAGTAATAGTATGATTATTGTTCATTGTTATATAGACTGTATACCAATAGATCTTCTGATATAGTTCTTTTAATTGGGAAATAAAGTTTTAATGTTTCTGGCCTTAACTTCCTGTTATAAAATACTTTTGTTTTTTTTAATCTTTTGGTTTGAACATAATCATAAAGATGTGTGGTCTTCTTGAACATAGAACATCGATTTATTAATTACTTGAGTCCAATTTTGTAATTTCTAAACAGGGTGCAGGCTTTAATTGTGTCTCCAACGAGGGAGCTGGCCTCACAGACTGAAAAAGTTATATTGGCTATTGGGGATTTCATAAATATACAAGCGCATGCTTGCGTTGGAGGCAAAAGTGTAGGAGAAGATATAAGGAAACTTGAGCATGGAGTTCATGTGGTGTCTGGAACTCCTGGTCGAGTCTGTGACATGATTAAAAGGAGAACATTGCGCACAAGAGCTATCAAGTTGCTAGTTTTGGTAATTCACTACTACATGCCAATGCTAGATTGTATTATTTTTCTTCTTTTTGTCGTTGTGTGTCAAGAATTTTCTTATATTTTTCTTTTCGATTACAGGATGAATCTGATGAAATGTTGAGCAGAGGGTTTAAAGATCAAATTTATGATGTGTATAGATATCTCCCACCGGATCTTCAGGTTATCCTCCCCTTGATGCCCTTATCTCTGTCATTGTGTTTGGAATGGAATTTCTCCAATATGAAATCTTATTTTATATGCTTAAAACAAACTAAAATCCACAGGGATAGTAAGTTTTTGCTAAGTAAATTTCACAACAGCTTAAGGTGTGATACTGAATATGAACAAAAATTGAATTTTAGATATACCAATTTCCAATTCAGATTAATTTCGTTAGCAAATAGGGATGAAATGCGTGCCTGTTTGATAATTGGATTTAGGACTTGACCACACATCATAACACATCATATGAAAGAGTGGCAATGAGCCTGAAGGGAAAAGACACTGGCGACAAATTCAGAAAATCTCTTCTTTTGAAATACTTATTTTGATTTGATTCGTTCAAATATTGAATTCATTGAAACTAAATACCTATTATCAGTGACATGAGAAGTCAATTTAATGGTTTGACCGAAAAATGAAGCTTCTTTCTCTCTCTCTCTCTCTTCATAGTATAAGTTTCTAGCAGTAATCATTTAATTTTTGCACTGTTTTTGAATGAAGAACCTAGGTGATGAAATTCTGATGCAGATTTTTAAAAATATGTTGCCTTTATTTGGATTTCAAACTTAGGTTGGCCCAATTACCTGAAATCTTACTTCACTCAATTTATAATTTAACTGAGTGCATCTTTAAGGTCCTTGGTCCCCGTTACTGGATTGATGTGTGTTTTGTTGTAAACTTGTGGAGCATTCTTGTTTGTATTCTTTCCAAACCTATGTAGACTCTGAATTGTTTAGTTTTTAATGTGTAGGTTTGCTTGATTTCTGCTACACTACCTCATGAAATTCTGGAGATGACAAATAAGTTTATGACAGATCCCGTGAGGATCCTTGTAAAACGTGATGAATTGACATTGGAGGTAAGCAATTGCTTTTATTGTCTTTGTGCTTTCGAGTATTTCACTGTATATTGATGAAATTACCCTGCCCCTAATTACAGGGCATCAAGCAATTTTTTGTTGCCGTTGAAAGGGAGGAATGGAAGTTTGATACTCTGTGTGATCTTTATGATACACTTACCGTCACTCAAGCTGTGATATTCTGTAACACCAAGCGAAAGGTAAATGAATATTATCATGGTTTCGTAGGTTCTATAATATATGGCAGATTATTAGCTTCTGTACTCTATATTTGCACATGGTTATCAGTTTACATTTCCTATCTTATTATTATAACCATATATATATCCCTGTGTAACAGGTGGACTGGTTAACTGAAAAAATGCGTAACAATAATTTTACTGTCTCATCAATGCATGGTGACATGCCTCAAAGAGAAAGAGACGCAATAATGGGAGAATTCCGTTCTGGAACAACCCGAGTATTGATAACAACTGATGTTTGGGCTCGTGGCCTTGATGTACAGCAGGCAAGTTGTTTGACCAGTCTGTGCTTTTATTATTATTATTATTATTATTATTATTATTATTATTATTCTCAGTTGCTTAGTTTGTCTCTGTTTCTTTGTATGTGTTTGGATTCATGATCAAGGGTGTCAGTTTATCTTGTCTCCTGTCAAACTCTTTGGTTTATTTGAAATTCTAGATGTTTGATTACTGTGAATAATAATTAATTTTCTCATCAAATATCTAGTTAGAGTAGAAGGGATACAAACTAGCTTTCAAACATAAATAACTTTACTTAATACTCAAATTTACGAAATCAAGGTTGTTAAAAACCACCTTTGTCTAATGCTCACCCAAAACATAGTTGAAAGTATAGAAAATAATTACTTACCTGAAGAGAAGTAGAGAAATTTTCTCAATACAGCAAGGAATATCACAACTGCTTAGACTAACAATCATAAATAGTATTCAGTGATGGTTGATGGGCACAAGCATTCCTAATGGGAATTGTGATTCTAACTCTGCAACCATGATTCTTTGTTGAATATTTGTTGGTTGATATTGGTAATAATTTTGCGCCCTGTTTGTTTTTTGTCTTTTGGGTGGGGTGAAGGTATGTGCTAATATATCACCTTGACTTTATTCATTGTTCTTATGAAATGCAGACAATGAAAATATTTATTCATCCATTAGACTTGTAACATTTAAAGTTCTTGAGATATTCTTGTATGGGTTCTTTAGAATTGTACATGGAGGAATTAATTGTTGATACTGATCATGAACTTATATCTGTTATCAGGTTTCGCTAGTTGTTAATTATGATCTTCCAAATAATCGAGAGCTGTACATTCATCGGATTGGTCGCTCTGGACGTTTTGGACGCAAGGTATTGGGAATGTTAAAATTAGATGAATTATTATTTGTTTACTTAAATAGTAGTTAGTCTGATTTTCACATCTGAAACTTTATTTACTCTTTGGAGGATTTTGAGAAATTATCTATTTATTAATACTCCCACAATCTGATTTGGTTTTGTTACTTATTGTTGGACCTAATTATGTATTGCAGGGTGTTGCAATAAATTTTGTTAAAAGCGATGATATCAAGATCTTGAGAGATATTGAGCAATATTACAGTACTCAGATTGATGAGATGCCAATGAATGTTGCTGATCTTATATAAAAAGTAATGCAGTATGCTGGGTGGAGTATGTTTGCCAAATCCGTCGGAGTAATTAGCATTTGATTGTGGTTTTGGTTTGATACTTTTTTGTGATGTTCTTATGAAACTTTTAACATTGTTCTATTAGATTTTTTTAGTGTGCTCGACTGTACCACAAAGATAACATTTTTCTTTGCTGATCTGGTTGAGATCAATATGTAAATTGGGTTCTCAGTTGCTTTGTCTATTGTCTTACATTCGATAATGAATGTCTAATTTTATGATTCAAATGACAGATGATGATGTTTTGACTTGGTTGATTATTTAGCTATTTTATGAGCATTGTTTACATTATATATTGTGATAAGTGGGTTAAGTTTGAATGCTTGTAAATTGAACGCTTTCCTTCTCTATGATATTTAATACTGATTCGCCTGAACACTTAGTTTTCATTTTTGGATTATTTCGCTTGCATGGATAATGCAACCATTAGAAACGTTGCCCTGCTTGGACTTTTGAACTGTCCTATGTTCTGGCAAACAAAGACCACATATACTCAAAATCAGTGAAAACCAGTTGAATGGAGTCAGGATTATAGAAACAGGGCATAACCTCTAATTTTTGCAACTTTGGCGACCTCCACTCCCGGAGAGTTTGTGGCAGACGGAAGAGGGAGTAAGTTACTATAAAATGTCATTTTTGTTGTCTTTGAAAAAACTTATTGTTGTGTCTTCACGGTGTGTAGAGTAAAAAAAAAAAAAGAAGAGGGGGAATCTGTAGGTGATAAGTATGCATAAAGAAGACGAGCTGTGCAAGATATGAGGCGAGGGAAAGAGGGAGGATATGATACATGCGTTGGCCGAATGAAGCGGGAAGTTAGGGTTCTCATCCATGTAAATTTTTTTTGCTTTTTATCGGATTTTAGGTTCTGATAGTGTATCGATAGTATAAAAATATATCATTAACTTTTAGCTTTTATTTAAGGTGGAAAAGCAAAATCAGAGAGCGGATTAATATTCATCCATTTTTTATCTTTTGTTTATTCAGTTTAATTTTTTATTTTTATTTTAGTTATTTTGCAAATGAATCAATTATTTCATAACGTAAATAATATTTTATAAGGGTTCAATACGTAAAATTTACACATTAATCCTAGAGAAATGAAATATAAGTTCAAATTTGAGACACATTTTAATACATTTTTTTAACACTACGTAGAAATTATATAATTTATGGGACTTCGTAATCTAATTTAATTGATCATGATCAATTGTTAGATTGCTCCATGAGAAATCACACTTAGAAGTTAGAGTTCTTCTAGGAGGTTTTTTATTTGTTCTCTTTTTTGGTTCCAGCCAAACTTGGAGGGAACCTTCAAATAAATCTTCTTGTGCTAGTATATACTTTGAACTGTGCTTATATAAATAACATATGATTAAGAGATTATACAGGTTAATGGGCCAAACCCAATTAAAAGGTAATCTCAATTAATTAAATTTGATTCAATTAATTTCCAATATCATACTTTATTAATAAATCATATGATTTAAATTTTATTTAAATAATATATAAATTTTATTTATATACATAATTTAAAAAAAATGAAATATACTAATTATTTAATTAATTCCTTTGCTCATACACTTGAATTGACCAAACTATAATATAAAATATGACAAATAGTGGAGGCATTTATGAATGCATAACTGTTCACAATCTATAGAAATCGGTGATCCGATATGACTATCACTATCACATAATTGTGAAGCTCTTGTTCACTCGCTCTATGTACCAATTGAACACGAGATGTAAATTTATGATCCTCACTTATGTTCAATTATTTGTTTCCACATCTCACTCTATTGAGTGGTTGAAAGACAAGTTCCTGGTAAATAGGAGAGACAAATATACTCTACACCACTCATTTATTTTCCTTTCATGCCTTATTGTTGTTCTGAATAATGTCTTTATAATTATCCAGGTAAAGACAACGTTTAACACTATTCAAAATATTTTGTCCAAAAAAAAACTGATACAAAGATAAAAATTTAACATGTGAGCTTAGTAGAGATATCGAGTCAAAGAAATTATACTATTTTTTTAACTCAATTTTTTTGAGAATATAGTCTATTAATTTATAGTTCGGTTGAAAATTAAGTATAATTTAATTATAAATTATTTTAGTTAAGATTTAAATTCAAATTTTTAAAACAATTGATAATTAACTGATATTCTAATAACAACATAGTTATATAGTAGACATTAGAGCCTATCTGCCCTCTAGAAAAGAGATAAATACACATTTGTATAACTTTTTATATAATGAGTTGTAATGATCTCCATCCGTCTCTATTGAATTATGCACTTTGTTTTAATTGTTCTCCAAGCTAACTCGATCTCCTTTTAAATATACTGGAACTTAATTTGATATGTAGAACATCCAGTTTGTTTTAATTATGGATGAGATAAGATTTAAAGAATCACTTGAAAAAATTTCAAGGTTGAGTAGAGACCAACTTATCTTCATTTGTTTCTTGATCACCTCTATCGATAGAAACTATAAAAATTAAGTAATTAAGATTACATATAAGATATTAAATATCAGTAAAAAAAAATTTTAATTATTAAATATAAATATTATAGTTTGACTACATATTAATTAATTATTCTTTAATATTTATTTTCTATGATATTAAATATAAATAATAAATGCTCAAATTTAGTGAAATTTAAAACAAATATATCTAACTATTTACTGTCAATTAATATAATTTTATTTTTCTAATAGCTCATTTATTTCTATTAAATAGAATTCCTTAAAAGATTGTTTAGAAATTAGATTATTTGTATAGAATATATTTAATTGTAGTACAGTTACTTTTGATTTAAATACTAATATTTTCTTTTGAAATATACTAAATACTAAGTATAGTAACCTCAAATTAGAATGACTTTTTTCTTCAAAATTTAAACTACATTAAGTATTTATTTATCATATTCTTTTATATAATCTTTAATAAATATAATATATATACAAAATCACAAATCAATGATTTGCTATGAAGAATAAATTTGCAAAATAATATAAATTATCCACAAACTCAATACAACTATCATATATATATTTTCTTAATTTGTATAGTTTGATCAATTGATTTTATATTTAAAGACGATGAAAGTATTAAAAAGATGAATATATTTGATGGTAAATTTTAGTGGACTTGTTGAAATGAAAATTCAAAATTAGAGTAAAGAGAATCTTTTCCAAGTCTGAGTTTTACTTTGTAGAGATATCCATTTGGCACATCTTACTCAGATAAACACTTTTGATATTTCAAACTTGATTATGATATCTATATTCAGATGTCACTCTCAACGCATGCATTGAACCCGTTCAACATAGGTCAACGCTAGTCACTCGTTATGAGCTGGAACACACATTCATTTCCACGTCATCAAAACATGCAACTTTCTATTACACTGTACAAGCTTCCTTTCTGTTCGTACCTAGTACCATATGCCTCGTTACAATATGTTCATGTTCCAACCAATTGAATCTCACCAAATTCAATCACGTTCTAATACTATCACACAATATTCACAATTATACATTTCAAAATATGTTCCAAGGTCATTCACAAATTATATTAACTAGTTCATAAGATTATTTTATTATCAAACACATCTATAATGATTTATCACACATATCGTACAATAGTAGTATTTGAATACTACTAATTTTTTTAATATTTATTTAACACTATTCTCACTGAAAAATAATTTGTTATGATTTCACTGGGTCCTATGAGTACACCTCTCACGATAAAAAGTATGATAATTCAGATAAAAATAATATTTCTCCTTTTTCCTTCTTTTCCCTTTGTGTCCCATACTGAAATTCCATGGCCACTTGGAAGACTCCCCTAAGCCATAACAAGAACAAATTTAACAACACATTGAGAGGACATCTCATACCCTAAAACTATTCAATTTACAAACTTATTTTAAAAAATAATGGACAATTGTACTTACGATTAATATAACATATATTCAAAAACAATACATAACCACATAATTCCATAAAATATCTTAGCTTTTGCATGAACATACCATAAGTTTATTCATTAATCATTATAAAGCTAATTAAGCAAGCAACCCCTCAATCCCATACACATATAGATTATATATATGAAATAAATAATAACTAAAAGTGATGAAATTCTTATTTAGACATAAATTTATACTAAGTAATTATTAAATAATAATTTTGATAAAAAAAAAATAAAAATGAATAGTATTAGGAGAGAGGGGCCCTTTGAGGAGCACCCTTTCTTCTACTGCCAAGAGAGAGGACAATCCCAGGAAGGAATCTATTGGATTTGTTGTTGTTGTTGTTGTGGGGTTGGTGTGAAATAACGTTATTACTAGTGGCCTCTTGATGAGTGATAGAGTAAGAACAAGTTGGACCAATGTTATTGTTTTCTTCATCGATTACCTCAGATCCATCCACTCTTAGTCCCTCGAATTGAGATATTGCAAAGTCAGATTCATCAAATCGATGTAAAATGTTCGACAACCTTTCACCCACGTACACCATGTAATCTACCTGCACTTACCCATAATCATTTCATCTTAATATTACTCATTTCATCACATTTTTAAATACTAATCATCTAATCAATACTTCATTTTTTTTTCTTATAAATTAATATGTAGGAACCACTTTTATAATCCCTTCTCCGAACTTATTTATAAAAATTCTAATTTTTTGCCACAAATGTAAGTCAAAGTCAATAAATTCAACTTAATTTAATATTATTATTAGTATTATCGTTTCGAAAATGCTTTTTATTAATTCTGTTTTTTTTCCAAGATGAATGTATTGTTCCAACGCAACTTTAATGTGATAATTGGAAGTATCTTTGAATGTTTTAATTCTCTTTCCTTCGTAATTGTAAGTATTGAAAATATCTAAGATGTAGTTAAGGTTTTTTCAACAGTGCCCTTAACTTCATTTTCAGACAATTGAGTGAGATAGCTATATTTCCTACTCCTTCATTCCAAAACTTTAGTTGTTTAAATACTTTAGTGTTATATCAAATGATTACTTAAATTGTACGTATTTCTTTAATAAAATATTATATAGATTAATTTTTAATGCAAAGTAATATGTTAAGATTAAATATCCTTATATTTTATTTATTATTTGTTCATCATATATTTCTAACTATTTTAATAAATAAAAATAATATTGAAAAAATGTAATAAATACTTTATTAGTATTATAAAATCATTACAAATAATTTGAAACAATTAAATATTTAAAATGACACATAGTGAGATTTCATTTGTCTAAATGTTGTTGCTTTCAATGTAAAAATTACTATTTTTTTTATTTTTCAATAAATGTATTCAAAACATTTATTAGCAAGATTTTTTTTAATAATG
>JBBPBT010000584.1:2689042-2717024 GCA_037974875.1 Cicer bijugum
TCATATATCGCATAATTTAAAATATATCATATAATTATTTTTAGTTAAAAAAATTGAGAGAAAACTGTAAAATTTTAAAATAAGCGAACTAATTTTAAAAATTAGTAAAAATACAAAGATAAAAAATACAATTAAACATTTTTTTCTCTAAATAAAACCAGTGTCTAAACTCACACACCTTAAATGTGAAGAAGTTGAAAGTTCTAAATTCAAACTCAAACTTTTATATATAACTATCAATTGAGTTTCACTTACGAAACAAAATGAATTTTAATTAAATTGATAAAAATTATACGGTAACATAATTTAGTTATCGTGTCATATGAACTAACTAAACAATCTCATGTGAAAGTGATGTTCAGACAATTAATTTCCAATTAATTAATGCTCCAAATTTGATAGAGGTCATAGAAGAGAAAAAAATATGCACAAATTATTAACGAGAAAGTGAGTTATGAAGGAATTAGATCAGTTTATATGGAGAGCAAGTGAGTAAATAATCTCTAAGAAACAACTAATTAACTAATTACATCTCTAAGAGACCCTTGCAAGATGGAGAGTGTTATAAATTATAATATTTCCAGCTTGGAATGAACAAATACGTACAAAGACTTGTCAAAACAAAAGACAATCTAGAGAAAAATGTGTCAGAAATACATCAGTTAAAAAGACATAAACAATGATCATTAAAGGCAAAACATAACAAAAACTTAATCATTAAGCGTTACTCACAACTCAATCAAGAGAAGTTGCAATGCTTAACAACCATAAGAAGAAGCTTGAATCAACAAAGCTAAAGTATCACAACTTAACAACCATGGATAAAAGCTACAATCTAACCAATGTGGTGTAACAATTCTTACTATTGCTAACTTGATTGTTTATATTTTGGTGTTCTTGTATGTTTCTTATTTGTTCTTAGGAGTTTATCGGTGAAATTAACACATGTTAAATACGAAGGATAATATAGGCTCAATTTGCAATATTTTAATATATGAAATGCACTTACGAGATTCAATGTATGTTTATTCGAATATCCCCAAGTTGGAGTCCACAGAGTGTAGCTTGGTGAAGTTAAACCATATACAATTATATGCTGATGATATTGCCTGAATCTTTTCAGACCCATTCTGGTGCTTTTCTTTTGGGGGGTGTGGGGGGGGGGGGACCGGGGTCAATGGGTCAGCTCTGAGCAGATCTGGCCCGCTTCATCAGTCCAACAAACACGGCCCACCTCAACCAAATCATCTATAATAATTCATAGGGTTAAAATAGATTTGTGTTCTTTATCAAAGTACTATGTTTCATAATTCATTTAGTTACTACACCCTTTACGACACTGCTTTTGTATCAATCATTATTTTGTACCAAACTTTTATCTTAGTCATTTATTATGGGGACATCCATCCGTTGATCAAATAAATATACTTTGCCAAGCATAATAAGTAACTCCCATTTTCATCAAGTGCGTCAAAATTTTGATTTTATTTTCTCACAACTTAATGAATAACTTTGATTTTATTTTATGTACCACAACTAAATATACTTTGCCGCCATAATTTTGCAAACTCCGCCAAAAATTCAAACATACACTAACACTTTTGAAGACTTTGTCTAATCAACAAAATGGTATTTCATTTTCTTTATTGATAATCATAGTACAGAACACGTTAGTGTATTTTCTGTAGGAAAAATAAGAAGCACACAAGAAATTCAAGGAATTGGTAGATAATCGACGTGGTACTCTGTCAAAAGGCTCAAACTCTTAATTTAAATAATTATGTATAATCTATTTATATTAACACAAATAAAATAAAGTTAAATTTTTGTTAAATAACTTATGAACATGTAATAGGTTCTCTAAAACAAACTCAATGCGTTTCTGTTACTACATAAACTCAAATAAATTAATTTAAACATATCTTTAAGTATTTTAGAGTTAAGTTTTGAAGAAAATGACTATTGAGAGTTGTCTTTAATTTGATATATATTTGAGATATTTAAAAAATAATAATAAAATAACATAATAAATTGTCATATGACATCCCAATGACACTTAATTTATTTTTGAAAGTATTTTATAGTTTTATCCCTTCTCCTCCAACATCCTCCATTCAAACATACCTTATCGTGCTATTCTTTTATTTTTTTTTTAAATATATATATTACAATATAGAGTTAACTCTACAAAAATCAACTCGCATACATACACTTAAGAGTGTTAGGAGTGTTGGTGGAAAAAAAATACACCTTTTAAGTGTTTGTGAAAATTTTGAAGAAAAAAAAAAGCATTCATGAAAATCAGTGAAGAATGTTTAGAGTGATAGGTGACTAATGGGTATGCATTGTTGTAAAATAGATTCTCAATGAAAAAACAAAAAACCATCAAGGAGTTAAAAGATTAATTTTAAAGGTTAATAAGTTGTCAAATAGAATTTGGTCAAAAGTTTTATTCAGAGTTTTATAAATGCTTAAATTATTGCCCTACCAAAGAAGTTCAAGATGTGACTCTTATTGAGAAAAGGAGTGATAAAAGACAATCAACAAATCATGTAATGATGTCTGGTTGTAAATGTTCGATAAGCAAATTTGAAGAGAAATTTTTGTATGATACAATAACGAATTAAAGGCTACCGAATGTAATGAATAAAGGACTAAAAAGCTAATCGTCAATTGAAATGTGGAGTTTCAAAAGAATGGTACATCAATTTGAGAAGAAACTATGGAGCATAATATACTATTAGCATATTGTAAGATAAGAAGACAATATCCAAAACACAATTAGCATCCACAATTCCTCATAAACTCCTAAGGCATCTAAAACAATGTGTGTTTCAATAATCTCCATAGAAAATAAGTTGTATAGAGGCTAGAGCCCTTACCATGTTTTTTTAAATGGTTATGGAATATGTATTCTTTCTCCCAAATATGTAAAATTACATAAAGTCTTATTAGTAATCTTCTCTTATGACTTCGAAGCATAGACTTTTGTTATTGAAGAATGCTTTTCTTATTTGTTTATTTTTACTTTGGACCCCTAGAAGTCAAATTCTTATGCCCATATTCCCGTTGAAATTCTCTCTAATTGAACATTTACTTCTAGATACTTCTATTTTTATATGTTTATACAACCATTCCCATAAAACACTAGAGATATTACATTAAGACCATCTTTATCACTAATTCTCAAGGAGACTCTTAGCCCTAAGAACAATTCTAAGCATCAAGCACCATCAAAGAAAGCCGAGATGGAACCAATTTTGGCAGTGTTCTTGTGTTTCTCATTCTTGTAGTATTGGACCAAAATATTGCCAATGCTCTTAAACATGACATGGCATTACTAAGCTCACCAAAAACCTCTTAGAGCATCTCCAATACAAAGAACTATAAGCTTTTCGCACCATTGGAGGGTGCCTATGTGGCAATTGAGATTGCATGGATTTAAAGGATGGAACTTCAGCAAACAGCAGAAATTTCAGATAACTTAATCGTTAAAAACAACTTTTTATTACTAAATCTCAACTAAAAAACGTGGAAAACATGAGTTAGTGGAGTAAGTAGGTTGCTTATAGATTGGCAATTTGGACTCACAAAATGTAACTCTAGAAACCCGAAAAAATCATCCCATTGGAAATGCACTTAACTCTTAAGAACCCACATTTCTATGGCAAAAAAAATTGTTTTAAGAACCAATCAAATAATGCAAAAGTTCAGATTTTTAGGTTTATATATAATAGTCCTCGTTGAAATTTATCCCTATATTAATTTTATTTATTATGAATCCACACACACATAAATATATATATATATATAAATATTTAATGTACTACATTGGACCATTCTATATTTCTATACTCTCCTAAGTCCAACGAGCCTTCCTTGTTGATAATAATACTTCAAATAAGCAAAACACAAAATTAACATTTTTGATAGATTATTTTAATCATACAATTTGTAGTAAGCTGACTATCAATATTAGGATATGCATCCAGTAAAAACAAATTTAAGATATGCATACCTAATTTATTTTTGTAAATTATTTATATTTATATGAACCCTGCCTAATGCATGACGTTTTCAGCAATTAACAAGTCAAAAGAAGCTTAAATTTCAACATAAGCTTGAAATTGCAACCCTCCTCCTTTGTCCGGGCTGGGGACCGGCTGTGTGTATATTATATAAGTTTAAATGCACTTTTAGTCTCCTTAATTTTAAGTAAAACAAAATTTTGTTCTTCCATTTCTAAATGAGATTTTAGTCCCATAGACATACAAATTTCAAGATTTTGTCTACAACCCAGTTTGGGACTGGGGTTTTTACGTTTCATTATGATGTGGAATTAATTTGACAAATGATACTGTTGAATTGGACTAGAAACCATGTTACAATCTTTTTTCAATTTCATTGATCAAATATAAATATATTCTTCTCAAATTCATTGTTTCTAGTCCAATTCAACAAAGACACATCAATAAATGTAATTGTCCATCATTAATAAATGAGGCTAAAATCTCGGATTTAGAAACAGGAAGACTAAAATCTTATTTCAATTAAAATAGAGGAACCAAATGTAAGATTAAACCTAACATATACGAAACACAGGCAGAGTTAATTGCCAAAACTACACGAGATCTCCTTCATGCGTATAAGCATTGTCTATCTGAGTGAAGAGAGAAACAAGTACCAATCACTTAAATTGATGGGCATGCACATTTTATAGACCATAGTAATTGCAAAACATGAACTTTCGTAATCCCAACAGGACCAACATATGCGTCAATACTCTAGGATGTGTTTTTTGAACTATACCGGTCTCTCTCTATATATTTGTTTAATGAGATTAATCTCTGTATAGGACATAAAAAAAACTAATTTATATAAACTAATTTGTTTAATGAGATTAATCTCTGTATAGGACATACTTTTTTAGTCATTTATTTTTAACCTAAGATTTTTTTTGGTCTTTATTTTATCTTAAAACTCACTTAGTCTTTTATCTCTTTGAAATGAGTAAACATTAATCCTTTACTCATAGTATGGTAAATATGAAATAGAAAATTTTGACTTAGCAATAGTGTCCAAGGAGGCATAATTATTGTCCAAATCGGCATCCAAAATCTTCAAATTGTTTTTTAATCATTGATAGTTATCATTCAATTGTTGTCTTTGTTTTGGGATTTTATTGAAGACAACAATTTAAAGAAGATAACAATTTAAAGACTACTACTATCAATTATCTGAGGATTTTGGATATCACTTGGGGCAGTAATTATGTCACACCTCATACAACCATTGGTTGTTTTTCAAAGGCAAAAGTAACACTGCATTCTCAATAAACCTTGCCACAAGTTGTTCCCACATGTAAGAGTAACAATTGTTAAGTTGGCATTTTCCCATTTCATATTTAATGTAATGTGAGAAAAGAAATAACATTCACCCGTTTCATAAAGATAAAAGACTAAAATGAATTTTAAAAAATATAAAAGATGAAAACCAATATTTGATAAAAATAATGTACAAAAAGAATTGCCACAAACATCCAATATATATTTACTTAATTAGACATACAGGTAAAAAAGAGTTTCCACATTCAACGTCTTGCAATAACCAAAACTTAAACCTTTATTGATTTTCATTTCAAAAATAATAAATATATAAAAATTAGTTTAATTATAAGAGTAAAAAAATTTACAATGTCAGTACAATACAACCATTTATGTGTATGATTTTAAAGTTAATTCTGTTAAAACTCAAACATTTATAATTTATGTAACAAGTGTGATTGACCGATATGATTAAATCCTACAATTTATAAAACCAATGTTTTCCTCACTATTTTATTTTACAATTTTTTAAATGATACTAACATTTTTTTAGAAATTTTAAAAATGTCAAAACATTTTATTTTTTCTCAAAAGGCATTTTTGCTAGCTTGTCCAATTGTCTTTCATTGCACTTTTTTGTCGTTGCAATTTTGTTATCACATTTGTTGACTAAACAAGTCTTTAATCTCCTAATTAGGATTTTTGGGACTAATTGATGCAATATCATGAATGGAAATGTGGACCATGTGAGCCGACTACATTAGCAAGCTTGGCCCTTATTTAATAGTTGTCATTTCAAAAGTATGCTATTTGCCAGTGCTACGGAAAATAAACACACCAAGAAAACAAATAATTATATTTGGTTGAATTTGAAAGATAAAAAAACTGATGATAGCATTACACAGTTTAATATATGTACAAAATAGAGTGAGATTGTATTACTAATTTTAAACGTTCTAAACACCCACTTTTCCATTTACGAACTTGTCTTTTCAAGCAAAATTCTCAGAAACGTTGTTAACATCACAATTTATCTCTACACTTTTTTCCTTTAGAAAAATTAGAATGCAAGAAAACATGTAAAATAGCAATGTTTGTTAATCTCGCCGGTACATACTCCACAGGATATATTTACGGAAAATTTATTAGAGTAAATAATTTAAATTAAAAAAATGATTTGATTAATTAGTATAAAACAATTTGAAATGAGTTCGTTGTAGTAATTGTGAGCATGAGAATTTCTAAGATAAGTATCATAAGGAACCAACCAACAAAATAACGTGAAAGCCACTGCTCCTAACCCTTTTTAACATTTCTCTGATCCAAAATGGTAATGGTATTGGCCAGGAATTCATTTTTCATTACCTTTAGCGGCTGCTCTATGATCACTTTATTTGCTGAGGAGTTGATGGATGGAACCGAGAATCACTAGAGAACAAATAAAAAGAACTGACCAGAAATGAGTATAACAGGGGGCAGAAAGAGAAACATACCAGTAGCATAAATCCAATTCAGCAACCTAACAGTTTTTCCTACTTGAGCTACTCCTGCAACCACAGGAATTGAAGGAGGGAAGCCAAATAAACGAATTGAAATCATGGAAAACAAATTAAGTATGCTCACTCCTTGACAAACAAACCAACATGGTATCTACCTTTTAATTTTAAAATGGGTCAACTTACTAACCACAATTTCTTATTTTTAGAGTAATTATTATAGAGTAAACAATAAAAAACAATTTATTCCATAATTATTTAAACTGCATGACTCTTACCAATCATCATTAACATAGCGAAATTAAACTCCCTGATTACAAACCATTTCACTTGAAATCTTACCAATTTCCCAACGTTGATAAATGGGAGATTTGACACCAGGCATGAGTACCAGTTTTTAAGGCATAGGTTTCCAGACCAAAAAAACCATTGCAAGTTTATGCTATACACAAGTAATTTCACCAATGGCTAAAAACATCCTGCAATATTTAACGGCAAATTCTACAGTGAACCACCTATACTTTGACAGGTGATCCATTGTGGACTAGTGCTTGAAAGTCACTCGAAACTCTAGCCACGATTGACGACATTATTTGAAAATATACAGTAAGTGTTTTCCTCGTCTTTATGGCCGATGACCTGATTGGTGTCGGTTCGACGCGTTAGATTTTGAAAAACACATTTATTTTCCCTTACTTATATTGAACTGACATTGATCTAGTCATTGTTACAGCTGTAAACACCACAATGACTAACAACTTCAACTTCTGAATAGTGTCGCCGATCGCGGTAAGAGTTTCGAGAACTTTTAGATACTGGTCTATGGTGATTTAGATACTGGTCTATGGTGATCCACCGTAGCATCCACTAAGATTTAACAATTAACGGTTCAAAAGGTTGATACAGACGTCTGATAATTTTGCAGCCCACTTGTCAACAGGAATGCCAATATTATTATACTGTTGGCCTGTTGAAAAATCCAGTAGTTGCCATCAATTCAGCCGCAGCTACTAATACAATTCAACCAAATCTTTCTCATAGAAACATGGAGGGTGGGACAAAAAAAAGAGAAGGAACTGGGGAGGGAGAAGGGGGATTTGAGATTTGCAATGTTGTAATTGAGTAACATGCACTAATGTTCCAATGATTTTTACTCCTTAAAAGAATTAGAATCTTTTGCACCAAATCATTCTTTCACTAAATTATATATAAACATGGAAAAACAATTATTTACAGCTTCTAAGAGGAGAAACTCAACTGCCACAACTGTCTACAAGAATGCCCAAGTTAGTTATTCCATCACCAAACAAGTTGGCAACGCCAGTCACCAATAGCATTCTCAGTTCAGCATATCGTCTACGTTGGTGATCCATAAATACCTGAAAAACCATATTATTTAAATCAATACCCAGAAATCATGCACTAGATGGCATGTCTTCGTATAATTTCCACTATCATTATCATCAAAACAGCATGAAGTTCTTGGCATAAAAGGCTCGAGAGAAATCACAAAAATAATTTTTTAGACCTACATTTCTTATTTTTGTTTCTCACAGCAGATAATCAGTTTAATAAACAAGGTACAAGAAGTATGTGGAATCATACAAGGTATGTGTAAACAAGCACAGCCGCAACTCATCCAATTTGACGCCAACTGTCAAGTGTAATATGCAGTAATAGTCTTCAAATCTTCAGCATGCAACATGTATCTTGAGAGTATAATCCTGCAAGGAGGACAAGAACAATAAGACTACGTTCCAATTGAAGAATAACTTTCTGACCAATTGTTCCAATCGAGGCAGAATAGTTCTCTCTGATCATTGCATCCACTTAATATTCACAGTTAAGGAAGGTACGCAAATTTCCAAAACATTCTTTAACATATGTTTCATAAAATTGAAGCCAAATAGACATGTTTAAAGAGCCAAATGCATGCATTGAATAAAACCATAGGTAAAGAAGTCAGGAAAATGAGAACGTGTAAAGGTAAAGTAGGATTAGCTATCAACAAAGAGAAGAATAAATTATAATCATCTATCAACTATCAGATGCCAAAAGGGGGGGAAATGTCAACATTTGAATCTAAGAAACATAAAGATGAGATATAAGAAGAATTAAATAAAACATACATGAACACTATATAGCCTGAGGGAGCACATAATAAAATGAACAGCAGTTGTTCACAATACCAATTAAACACAAAATTTAGGACAAGTGCATACCTAAGGCAAGAATTGTCCACTCTCAGTGGTGAGTGCATACGAGGATTAGTCTCAATAACTGCCTAATTCATTGATCCGCGACACCTGCATAACAAGTACATAAATGTTAAAATTAGAAAGGAAAACAAAAAGGTGACTTTCACATTCTATTTCATCCTAAAAGTTTTGATAGAATGTTGATCCGATTCAAATGTTTATCAAACAAACCAATAGATGTTAAAGGGTTATAAGACAACAACCAACCTATATCCCAAGGGTCCAAATCATGAATTTAACACCATTGTACATCATTAAAAACTAAGTTTTAAGAAAATCCATTCCTATTGAACCTTATTGATTTTTCCGCAAGTTATTTGCTGCTTTTCTCCACCACGTGTAATCAGGCCAACTTTCATTCGACCCATTTAATTCATTTATCCATTTTTCTCACAGGACAATCATTTGGTCTTTTCTTCGCATGACCAAACCCTTATCCACGGGAATTTTATCTACTCATCAAAAGGTGCTGCTACAACCATCATCAAATTACATTGGTTTGTGATCCCATCATTTCTAATATATCCACTCATGACGCATCCAATGAAAAACTCATCTCCCCTACTTGTACTTGAGTGATATCAATCAATTACCATGCTTGAATAATAATATGTACATAAATGTATTAGTGAAATAAAAATTAGGAACATATGATACCCATGTGTACCCAACAAGTACGGGGACCAAATATTTATTTGACTATTACTAATACAACCACCTTTTAAGAGTACACATGGATCAAGACAAACATAGTACTTTTTAATTAAATCGATGCAATTCAAAGATCTAACAACAGCACCTAGAAGATTGTGGGACAACTATGGTAAGAAATTGAGTGCCATAATCTTACTTTTTGGAACCACAGTTGCAGGGAATCTTTTTCTCCTCCAAGGGAAACTTATAATTGTATGTAATCTCTTCACCAGCTTTTATATGCCGTTTCGCATATATAAAAATCTTCTTTTGACCCTCAACAGATATAACCTTTGTGTAACAGTTGGGCTGCCAAAAGTTCAGTTCAAATTAGGAAGAACGTGAAAACAAGAGTTGAAGTAACACAAGCTTACACCCATACCAAAAAACAAATAAGCACACACACACACACATGCATTTTGATATATAATAATACTGCATAAGTACCTCACAAGAATGATTAATAAATCTTGCAATCCCACCTCTCTTGGTAGCATCAACCTGCACAAACAGATAGGAAAAGCAAATATCACTTTAAATGTTATCACTGGATTAGAATTTACCAACATCAGAATACTAGTTAGAGGACATGAAAAACTGCATTTAACTTAATATTCCATTTTGATAAGCTTTTATAGATTATATATTATTCAAGCTTATCTGGTGGAAAAATCAATCATGTGTCGGGAATGGATTGCCTTATAATGTGTCTAGTGCATTACAAGCTACAATAACATGGAGCTTAAATTCTCAAGGTTGGGTGCTTATAATGGTGTCATGAATCTCCCAATTATCAGAATAAGAAAGGCACAACTAACAATAAAGCTAACCATCCCACAATTTGTATGCATACCACTTTACCAAACTCTTGAATTCAAACCATAGTTGCACAAAACATGAATCATATTCTTGGTCAAGTAACATCCGAGGCTTTAGTTACAAGCTTCAACTTCTACCTTGTAATTTCTAACCATATTAGACACCTGATCAAGCCTACGTGAATTCTCGTCGACTTCCAAACAAAATTTCTAGACTAAACACAATCATAAGGTTTAACTCCTACAATTTTTTGATCCTTTGGTATCTTTATGTTTTAATTACAGAAAAGTAGAAGTAACAATATCATTTAATATTAATATAGGGTAGACAAGGATAACAAAATATCAGATTCATCAGACAAAATGAGTCCAGCCATTTAGAAAAGCAACAATAATGAAACTGCCAACATAAATTTTATAAAAATACTATACTACATACTAACCACGTAACCATCATCAAGTCTAAAAAGGTAACTGCTTCCAATTCCCATCTTCTCATATTGTCGCTCACGTATATCGGATATCTGTGAGGGACAAAATCACATCAGCCATTATATCACATAAAAAGTTAAATTTAAAATAAAAATAAAAAAACAAATTGCATTACGACAACAATGACTATGCCACTTGTCAAACCAGAAGCAAATTGTAAGACCTGGTAAGCTTAATGATCAATTGTTATATAGAATAAAAATAAGTACAGAAATAAATTATTTCCTTTTCTATGCATATTGATTTCCATATATACTCAGTTCCTTAGTTTTTGTTCACCTTGATTATTATATTCTGAACAAGTTACGGATTCTACAGACATCAGCAATAAAGTATTCATTCTTCAGGAAAGCAACCATTAAATAAAAAACTTTCAAACAAAACATATACCGAGAATAAAGTTTCAAGTTACTTGCAATGAAATACACACAATGTTATACATCTGCCTATTTACTTGCAATGAAATACACACAAAGTTACACATCTGCTTAATTTGATTGACTTTATGTTTATCGTTATATATTGTTATATGATTATGAACATAAAAGTCAGAGTTCACTTTGTAAAACAGACCAACATGATATGCATTGAAATATGCATCTTTAGAACAATTAATTTGTTTATACCCGAGAACGAATTAATTCTCCAATATATTCGATCACAAAGTCCTCTGCTTCTATTGGCTCCAAGGCAACAAGACCCCAGTCATGTATCTTGCTCCTTTGAAAACGTAATTGCTTTTTCCGTGCCTGAAAAATGCAAAATATATACTTTGAATCTGATTTATCCCAATGCTCTAGATAAGTATGACAAAAAACACATTCATATTCTACAACCACCTTCAATTGAGGCACTTTCAGAAGATCTGCACCCTCAGCTGCAGCAAGAAGGTTGCGCAATTTCACCCTATTTGTTCTTGCAGAAAGGCCCTTACCATTTGACAACTGAGATGAATTATTTTCAGAACCTATGCACTTGTTTTGTACACGCAGAAGACCCCTGACACGTGCTCTACTTGCAGGACTAGCACTTTGAGACCATTTATGCCATTCCCACCCATTAATAGAAGTCCTAGCACATCCATTAGATCGAGGACATAAATCCAATGACTTGGACTCAGCAGAATCCCTCCGTGCCGCAGTTACTTTTTTGCTAGCTCCCAGACTTGCACCCTTATTTGAAATTTTCAAAACCTTAGCAGGATGTGATGATGTCACATCATCTGTTTGATGCTTCTTTTTTGATTTTGATGCTTTATTTGTTGCTGCAAATGGAAATAACAAACCAAAAGCAAATAAATCTTCCGTGAAAACTAGTAAAGACATTTTACAACAATCAGGTAAGCTTCAACAACGAATAACAAGCTGAGAAACAAGAATCCAACAAGAATATGCCATAAACCTACCATTTTGTTTCTCTCTGGAGATATGACCAGTGGTTTTTCTGTGAACGGTGCTATCAGAATTATTGCTTTTAACTACCTTCATGCTAACTCTATTATCTGTTGACACTGAAAGCTTCTTTTCATTAGACTTCACAACATCTGTAACATCATCTGAATAACGGAAAATGACAGCTGTTATTCCTAAAAAAAGTATAATCATAAAACCAATGACAACTTAACAAGGAAAACTAATAAAGATATTTTACAACAATCAGGTAAGTTTCAACAACGAACAAGAAGCTGAGAAACAAGAATCCAATAAGAATATGCCATAAACCAACCATTTAGTTTCTCTCTAGATATATGACCAACAGTTTTCCTGTGAATGGTGCCATCAGAGTTATTGCTTTTAACCACCTTCATGCTAAAACTAGTATTATTTGACGCTGAAAGCCTCTTTTCATTAGACTTCATAATATCCTTAACATCATCTGCAGAACGGAAAATGACAGATGTTATTCCTGAAAAAAGTAAACTAGTAAAACCAATGACAGCTTAACAAGAAAATTAATGAAGACAACTTACAACAATCAGGTAAGTTTCAACAACGAACAAGAAGCTGAGAAACAAGAATCCAATAAGAATATGTCATAAACCTACCATTTAGTTTCTCTCTGGGAATATGACCAGTGCTCTTCCTGTGAATGGAGCCATCAGAGTTATTGCTTTTTACCACCTTCATGTTAACACTATTATCAGTTGACATAGAAAGCCTCTTTTTATTAGACTTCACAACATCCATAACATCATCTGAATAACAGAAAATGACAGCTGTTATTCCTAAAAGAAAGTATAATCATAAAACCAATGACAACCTAACAAGAAAAATTATATACTTTGAACTGTACGCGCCAACTTCAATACTTTCTGGCTAGTTTTATTTGTCAAGGATAACTGATAACTGGGTGAGCTATTATTGACAATGACAGAAGACCTGCTTTTAGAAGCTGTATCCTTCTTCCCTTTAAACATCTTAGCCTTTCCATATTTAATAGCAGCTATTTTGACTTCTGCAGTCTCATGCACATCTCCAGAAACAATTTTCCTTAACTTAGCCAGAGGCTGCTTCCCTGGCCCTGAATCATCTTCTACGACAGACTGAGAGGAGCCAAACTCTTTCCTTGGCAGCTTCTTGCGATAATATGCATACTTTCCACTCACCGGAGGAGCTCCAGAACTTTTTGCACCTTCCTTCAATTTTCCCAGTCCAGAAGTAGCATCGTCCAATAGTTTCTTGCTTACACTGACTGATTTCCCCTTCTTTAAGAATTACAAAATTAAGAAAATAAATCAAGTTACAAGAATTTGATGTATAAAACAAAATAACAAACACACACATTGAGAGAAACCAACATGAAATGCAATATTTAAACTCTCTTAAGTATTAGACAAAGTTCTTACCTCATGACCACGACACTGAAAATGTTTCTTTATGGTACATGATGACATAAAAACTTGATTAAATGCAGAATCAAGAAATGACAACTTCCACTCTTCTAGAACTTCATCATGCAGCTTCTGTCTGCACAGTGCAGATGCAACATATTCTGTAATCTTCGGATTACATTCAACTATTCTTGAAGGTCGAAATTTTGATTTGTAGTGTGGGACAATTATCTGAGAGTTCTTTTCGAATCCAGGTGGAAGGTCACCAATCTCCTCTTCATCAACCACATCATTTAAATGTCCACACAATTCTTGAAATGCTTTTGAGAATACATTAGACATACGGTTTTCAGATGAAGGCACACTAATTGAGTCTACGCTTCTCACAGGATCAATAGACTCGTCATTTAGAATTTCATTAACAGATGTTTTACCAGTATGCATCTCCAAGAAATGGCAGTCACTAACGTCAACCTGCAACTATTAAAGGAGTCTTCAACAAATAGTGTCTAAGTAGATAAGAGAATA
The DNA here is from genome assembly GCA_037974875.1 of Cicer bijugum. Taxonomy (NCBI): domain Eukaryota; kingdom Viridiplantae; phylum Streptophyta; class Magnoliopsida; order Fabales; family Fabaceae; genus Cicer; species Cicer bijugum. Next base: position 2,703,482 of record JBBPBT010000584.1, read on the forward strand.
TGAACACTTCTATTCAAGTTACCTCACTAGATCTGTCTTTCTCTAAGGAAGGAATTAATTTGTTTACTTCCTTGTCTACAACACTTCGAACGTAATCACCTAAAGATTCCTTCAAAGAGATGTGAAGCTCATTCTCCACAATTCCAATAATGCGTGTCAAATCTTTAGAATTATGATCACTGCATGAAACTGTTTGACCTAGTAAATTTCTGCTTTTGAGGCTATTAGGAGATGAAAATAACTCAGTACGACAATCTCTTTCTGTCTTCATCACTCCAGACTGGATATCACCATCAACATTGCATACAGAGGAACCTGGCCTGAGAATCAACTGTACAATAACTGTGATTATTATAGATACAATTAAAGCAAAAACTTCAATTAAGCAAGCCACTCAGTACTCACAGCTTCTGATTTAATCATATTAACATAATCTTTAGAATCATTAACAGATGATTGAGGCATAGGATGAGACCAACGTTTCCTCTTCCTCCAGGAAAATACATACTCAGTTACAGTGTCAGAAAAAATTGCATTCCACATGACTTGCAAGCAATGTTCAAAAAGTACTTTACGAACAGCAGCATATGACCACCAAAAATTTTCAATGCTTCCAACTGATTTAACACTTGTTGAAGATGGTCTGGAAATTTCATGACAAGCCTGACTGTCCAAAATATGGGAAGGTGCAGGCTCACTTGAAAGGGAAGTACTTTTATTCATCTACACAGAAAACATAGGCTGTTAAAGCAAATATTCAATGACTTAGTGCAATGAACAAAGTTTCAAGTTATTCAAAAACTGCAAAGCAATTAAACGTACCATTTTACTGTCCAACATGCAAGTTTCAGAAGTTTGATCAGCAGACTCAAGCTTATGCCTATTGCATTTCTTTTCAGTAACAAATTCTGCAATGATATCACCAATAATTCCATCTAGCACAACTCTACGGGCAGCTTTCATTATACCCATGTGCAATTGGGAAGAAATGTTTTCAGATATTTCACAAACTAAATTCACCACATTACCAACTCCATTGCTTTTGGAATCTGATCCATAGATGGTTGTTCCAGATATATCTTCTTTCAATACATTTACAGCAGACAGCAACATAAAGGTTCCATACTTATTGTCAAAATGAGAGATCTGTAAATTAATATAAATCAGTCAAAAGAATGAAAGTTCTTTCTTTATATAACAAAATGGCAAGCACAGGCAATAAAATAATGTTCCAATAAATTGGTTTATATTTTTTCCAAGATAAGCACCAATTGACAAAATTAATTATAAATGTCCAGTTTAAAAAATAGAGGTCACACCACTATAAGAAGAAAGGACAAGAACAGAAGATTCTATTCAAGCATATTCATGAAACTCCACTAAAACGTGCAGTCACCTCCAAAACCCTTACATTAAAAGAAAATTTAATCCTAGCTCCATAAATTAAATTGTTAAAAAAATGAGGTGCAATATACATAGGGTAAAGGAAACTGATAATAATCATAAACTGCTTTAAGAAAATTTATCAACTCATCATATCCTCTCCTGCACCAGATCTGCAGCTTATAAATTATTTCAATGAATGAATTCTTGTATCTTACCACTGTTGAATCTTCAAGATATCCATGGTGGTACCAGGAAATCAATTCTGAAATGGAATGCGGCCCATGTTTGATACCCTTTTTGTCCTCATAAAGCCAGCAGCATTCTCCTCCAACCTAAAATCAAAAACAAGAGACACACACAAACATCGAAATGAGCAACAGCTATGTCAAACTGTTATATTTAACAAAACAGCGAGCAGATATTGCAATACCATCTGACAAGAAATTATCCTGCAAAATTCCTCTGAATTTAAATTCAAGTGATTGGATTCCTTAATGCAGTCATTGACATGTGACGGCGAAACAGACATTGAATCTGGGTTAACAGCCAGAAGAGAAGAAGAGGAGCAATTTGTTGGCATCCTTGTACCTGAGAAGTCCATACTCAGAAATGCAAACCCGGTGGAAACATGGTCAGGAAACTGTTTGAAATAATTCAATGGCACAGGGTTCATTATTGTGCCATTAATCACAGGATACACAGGAAGCTCAAATGGCAAGAAACCAGTAGTTAGGCCCTCATATAACTGCTCCTTAATATAGGGACCACACATTTGTCCCTGTTCATTCACATACATCCATCCACTCACAAAAGTAGGCTGTTGCACAAAGCCACAGAAACTCTGGTGTGAGTGTGAAATATTAACTGTGCTAGTAGAGCACAAGGGAACATCGGTATTACGATCCATTTCGGAATTTGGATCAACTTTATCATCAATATTGCCACAAAAGAGAAAATCACCAGTACTCCTGCACCAAGAGAAGCATTCAATAATGTATGAGAATTTAATATGGAAAAGGGGCGCGAAGTATGGTTTATTCACATTCATTAGCTAACAACTGATTTAATTCCATCCAATTATCAGTAGCATCTTTCTGTGTCTTTCACTTTTTATTGAAGAAAATATTTGATAGGAGAAAGGGACAAAAGCATTGAGGAATAAGAAGCATCCTACTTACGTAAAGGACAACAAAAAAATTAAAAAGAAATAACTCCAAAATACCAAAGAATTTTACAATCGACCCACATGTTTTCCATCTAGACTCTCTTAAAAAAAACATGCACAAAGTACCAAAGAGAGGCCATAAATACAACCCAGTCTATTAATTTATCCATAAGAAACCACAACGGCTCAGCCTTCCACAAACTCAAACTAATTAACAAATAAAACATTTAAACACTGCCTAAACACGTTGTATTTCTTGTTCCTTCCAGAACCCCTAAATTTAGGGGTTGTTCGGGGTGCTTCAGAGTTTCCGATTTGTTGTTTTAAAAGTTATATTTGAAAACAAATTTACACCCCAAGATCCATTCCCCACATTTGGACATAGTAAATTGCTGCTGTAGCAATCACAATTATTAAAAAAAAAAAATCTAACATGAAGGATCATTGTAATTCTGAAATATGTTGATCGCAATTTGCATGTCACTACTAATGAAACGGAAGCATGGTATGTTACAAAAATATAAAAATAATCATCCACCCCATGATGACAAATAGATAATGGTTAATTGACTGAAAATAGGGAAATTGAGATTTTATTAGAGGTTTCCAACTAAGAAATGAGGAAGGATGGTCATTCGGCGGAGATGATAGAGGAGATAGCAGAGAAGAGCCATTCATTAAGATGGTAGAGGAGATAAGTTTGAGCCTTTTTTTAGGTGAGAAAAAAGACACAAAATGGAAGCATAGATTTGTGGAACTTAATTAGGGTTTGAAAAGGTTATTTTCGGTCATTGTGGGCTCAATTTGTCCTTGGGGTTGAAAACAAGCAAATAAAATTTGTCCTTGGGTTATTTAGCTACTAATTGTGCGATACTCTCCGTTGACACAACGGGCCACCTCTTGAGAGACACCACGCCATGACAGGCAAATGGCATTTTTCAAAAGTCTCCATGCAATACCTCTATGGAACTACCAATACCAGTACTACTGTTTGATAATATTGATCCAATGAAAGTAGTAGCTATGCAAATTTTCCTCAGTTCAGTTTGCAACATGATATGGCATTTATTGCAAATGATTTCTCTTCACTATACAACACGTGATTGAATACATGAAGTAGATGCAAAACAGTGTTGTCAAATTGCGGCGCAAAGTCCCAATTTAGTAAAAAAATATTGTCAAATAGCCGCAAACTGCTATTTAGTATAAAATATTGTCAAATAGCCGCTATTGCAGCGCTATAGCATAGCGGAATTTGAATAAACCGCTATTTTCCGCAATTGGCAACACTAATGCAAAGAACCACCCAACCAGAACACACATAGAAAATACCAAATAAAATCATATGAAACATTAATAGAAACATGTTGAAACATTAATCGAAACAATCTGCAAGAAATTATATAAAATTGTTGTCTACCTTATACTTCTATCATCACTTATCAATATAAGTCAAATCAATTCCAATGCCGCCTTCAAAGCAGGAAGCCCAACTGAAAAATGAAAATTAGCTACGACAACTCGATGGCACAGTTGACCTCTTATCTAAGTTACTCCTTTCCTTTCACACTTCTTGCTTGCTCCAGTTGATAGCTGCAAAATCAACAAACTATATTAACATCTCATGGATCAGCTACATTTCATTACTAATGAATAATATCCGTGAAACATAAGTTCGCAAGATGACATAATGGAATTGAGAGCACAAAAATACACCCTCAGAATGCTGAACACAAAAACCAACTAAACATCTATAATTCGATAAAATATTCCTTGTGTTGTGCCAAACAAATCATGCAAATGAACAACTCACATCATATTAACTAAGAGGCTGAAAAATGGAATAAACGTAATAAGAATTTTGAGCTAAAAAAAAATATCTAAATACAAAAAAAAAAAAAATCATCATGTTTGGGGAGGTTAAATTAAACAAAAAAATTGGCCTAATTTGAATTGAATCAAGGTTATAACTTATAAACGTTGTAAAAAAGCATTAAGAAGAATTTAACTAGGGTTTCAGATTAAAAAAAAAAGTGATACATAGAATTGGAAGAAAAAAACAATAGGTAAGAAAACTAGAATCGGATCAAATTTGACGAAAGAAAAATGAAAATAATGAATTGAAGAGTGATGTTATTACATTGAAGGCGTCACAATGTGGTTATGGTTTATTCGTAAATAATCTAGGTATAAGAAAGAAGATAGAGATGGAGAATGAACGGAATGATTTGAATCGAAGGAGAAAGCTAAGGATCTCTATATGTTGATAATTCTATGGTTTGATGTGAAGCTAATAGGGTTTTGGTGGATCTGGTTTGGTTTGGTGTATATCTATTGAGGCATGTGATAATAATCGATATAGAGAAAAAACCAGACTATTTATGCTCTGCCCTCAACTTCACAGCTACACTCCTATTTTATTTCTTCTCGCATTCTTTTTATTTTGTAAATATTTTGACATCTTTTTACTAAAAAATATATACATTTATGTATTTATTTAAGTCGATAAAATATATCATAAACAAAATAAATTTAATATCATTAAAATTAAGAATTGAATGTCACTTCTCAATAAAATAAAAATAGAAGAAACTTTTCAAGTATAATTATATTTTACTTTTCAATAAAGTCGTCATATTGAATACCAAAAATAAGTTGCTGCTTTAATGATGGAATTTTAAACTCATGTCTTTGTATACCGTATGAGTTAAATTATTACTAATTACAGAAAGATTAATCTTGGTTTGCAAATATTTATAATACTATCTTGTATTAATTGCAACAAACACTTGTTAGTCAATTTTATTAGTTTCTATTTGTATTGTATGTTTTTCTTCTTTAGTTTTCTTTTCCTTTTTTAACATTCTCGGAAATAGAATTATGATTTCTCTTCTAAGTTGTAAATAATAAATACTAAAAGTTACGATTTAACATTATTATAATACAAAATTAATTAAATAAATGATAAAATTATAATGTAAAATAACTTTATAAACTTTTATATCTTTTTTATATATATAAAAATTATTTTATTATTAATGCGTAATTAACATGTGCTTATATGAAATTGTGTTGATATTGTGAATACAATGTGAATTTTTTTATTTTGATATGTTTGTGATATAAAAAAAAAGGCAAAATGAGAAATAATAAGAAAGATTAATGATTTTCTTTTTTGTTAACTACAAAACAATGATTTGGTTGGTTTATATTCAATGTGATGTAATTTTATTTAAAGAATCTTAAGATTGTATTTGAAGATACGTCACTAAGGAGGTCACTAAGGAGGATGTCAATATATGAATAAGTATCAATTTAATGTAGGATATTCATTTGCATATGATACAATTTTACTTTTAGTTGGTCTTTTTTACACTAGAGATACCATCGAGGTATTGATAATATTTCACCAGAGACCAAAATTTTGGCTAGTATTTATGATATGGTGTATTATTAGTAGGTTAGTGTAACATCCCACTTTAGCATAAATAATTTGTAGTAATTTTTATGTTTTACATGTTAGTATATAATAATAATAATAATAATAATAATAATAATAATAATAATAATAATAATAATAATTGTAAGGCCGAGTGTCTCTCCCTGGAGTGCTCCAATTTTGTTAGTTAAGAAGAAATATGGAGGAATGAGACTTTACATAGATTATAGGCAACTCAACAAAGTAACCATCAAGAACAAGTACCCTATCTCTAGGATAGATGACTTGTTAGACCAACTTGGAGGAGCCATTGTCTTTTCAAAGATCAACCTTAGATCAGGATACCATCAAATTCAAATAAAGTCTGAAGATGTTCAAAAAATAGCTTTTAGAACATGGTGTGGACACTATGAATTTTTAGTTATGCCATTTGGTGTAACCAATGCTCCGGCTGTATTCATGGATTATATGAACCGTATCTTCAGACCTTATTTGGATAAGTTTGTAGTCATCTTTATTGATGATATCCTCATTTATTCTCGAAATTTTGAAGAACACGAATTACACCTCAAGATAATGTTGCAGATCCTCAGAGATAAGAAATTGTTCGCGAAATTAAGCAAGTGTGAGTTTTGGTTAAGTGAAGTAAAGTTCTTGGGTCATGTGATTTCTCAAGGAGGTGTAACTGTTGATCCTTCTAAGGTTGAAACTATTTTGAATTGGACTCAACCTAAGAATGTTACGGAAGTTATAAGCTTCCTAGGGATGGTCGGTTATTATCGTAGGTTTATTAGGAAATTTTCCCAAATAGCCTTACCTTTTCACTCGAAAGGATAACCCTTTTGTATGGGATGAAGATTGTGAGAAGAGTTTTCAAGAGTTAAAAACTCGCCTAACCACTGCACCTATCCTTGTGATTCTCGATTCAACTTTAGGGTTTGAAGTATATTGTGATGCATTCTTAAAAGAATTAGGATGTGTGTTGATGCAGAACAATAAAGTTGTAGCGTATGCCTCTAGACAACTAAGACCCCATGAGGAAAACTGCCCTACCCATGACCTTGAGTTAGCATTCATAGTTTTTGCCTTGAAGATATGGAGACATTATTTATATGGAGCTAAATTTGAAGTTTTCAGTGACCATAAGAGCTTGAAATACTTGTTTGACCAAAAGGAATTGAACATGAGGCAGAGGAGGTGGATGAAGTTTTTGAAAGACTATGATTTTGAGTTAAAGTATCCAAGTAAAGCAAATGTGGTCGTTGATGCCTTAAGTCGAAAATCACTCCAGGTAGCCTACATGATGGTTAATGAGATGAGCTTATTAGAAGACTTTAGAAACCTTAACCTAAACATGATACCATTATATGAAGGAATCCTATTATGCCCTATAAAAATCTCTTATGATCTCCGTGATAGGATAAGGGAAGCTCAAGAGTATGATGAAGAGTTACAGTCTAAGATAACTCAACCAAACTTTTCCATCACTTCAGATGGGATCATCATATTTAGAGGAAGAATTGGTGTACCTAATGCTGAAAACTTGAGAAGAATGATCTTAGAAGAAGCCCATAGAAGTGTGTTATCAATTCACTCAGGTGCCATCAAGATGTATCAAGACCTTAAGAAGAACTATTGGTGGTTTGGGATGAAAAGTGACATATCAATGTATGTTGCACGATGCTTAGTATGTCAAAGGGTTAAAAGTGAACACCAAGACCTGCATATTTACTTCAGTCGTTAGAGATTTCAAAGTGGAAATGGGATAAGATATCCATGGACTTTGTAATAGGGTTACCTCGTATCCAAGCAGGGTACGATTCTATATGGGTCATAGTGGATCAATTAACTAAGTCGACCCAATTTATTCCAGTGAAAACTATCTTCAATACCCTCAAGTTGGCTAAGATATTTATTAAGGAGATAGTAAGATTGCATGGAGTGCCAACCAGCATTGTGTCAGACAGGGATCCTAAGTTTACATCACAATTTTGGAAAGCATTCCATAGAGCTTTTGGAACTTGTTTGAATCTTAGTACCACTTACCACCCTCAAACCGATGGTCAAACTGATAGGACCATTCAAACATTAGAAGATATGCTTAGAGCTTGTATCTTAGAAGATGGGGGAAATTGGGATGCACATTTACCTTTAGTGGAGTTTTCCTACAATAATAGTTACCATTCAAGTATAGGTATGGCACCTTATGAAGCCTTGCATGGACGTAAGTGTAGGACCCCTTTGTGTTGGTCAGATGTTGGAGATAAAGGAATCTTAGGATCAGATGTCATCAGGGAAACTACATAAAATATTAGATTGATAAAAGATAAAATAAAAATAGCCCAAAGTCGACAAAAGAGTTATACTGACAACAGAAGAAGACCTCTAGAATTTGAAGAAGGTGATCACGTTTTTCTTAAAGTCACTCCCACAGTAGGTATTGAAAGATCTATAAGAGTAAAGAAATTGAGTCCTCGTTTAATAGGTCCTTACCAAATCCTTCGTTGTGTAGGTCCAATGGCATACCAATTAGCTTTACCTCCTTCTTTGTCTGGATTACACGATGTCTTCCATGTGTCTCAACTCAAAAAGTACATTCATGACCCGTCACAAACTTTACACCATGATTCAATCCAATTGAAGCCAAACCTTACTTTTAAACCGGTACCAAGTCAAATTGTGGACCGCAGCTTGAAAACATTAAGAAAAAAGGAAATTTCATTGGTGAAGGTTGTTTGGGAAGGTATGTCGCCTGAAGATGCCACTTGGGAACTTGAGTCTGAAATCTTGGAGAAGTATACTCACTTGTTTTATTAGGTAAGTTAATAAATTTTGAGGACAATATTTATTTAATAGGGGAATGATGTAACATCCTCTTTAGCATAAATAATTTGTAGTAATTTTTGTGTTTTACATGTTAGGATATAATAATAATAATAATAATAATAATAATAATAATAATAATAATAATAATAATAGAAAGGGATAAATAGTAAAAAGAGGAAGGGGAGGAGAGAACGGAAAACAGAAAAGAAAGGGAGAGAAGAGGAAAGAGTGAGAGAAAGAACAAGAGAAGGAGAAAAGAGAAGAAGAGAGAAAACAAAAAAAAAAACATTGACAATCCAATAAAAGAGAAAGGAAAAGTGGAATTTTGCTAGAAGTCAATGTAGAAAGAATTGAGGGTGCCATCATTTTCTCCATTCTTTTGGAAATCAAGAGGTGGGTTTCCCTTTTTCTTTCTCTCATTCATGCATGTAAGAAATGTTGGGTTCCATAGGTTAGGGATTTGGGGTTCAAGAGTTTGAAATGAAGAAAGGTTTTTTATTTTATTCTTGCTTGGATTTAGGGATTTTGAAATAGATTATTGTAGAATTGAGTCAATTGAAATTTTTGATGTTGTTTTGATGTGTTCACTACTGATTTACTCATGATTTGTAGCATTATTGTTGCAAAGAATTGTTAGGAAATTAGTATGATAAAAGGAATGTTATTAACTTGAATTTCGCATCACATATGTATGATGTTTTGGTCATAACTTTTTCTATAAACATCCATTTTGAATGAGTTTTAGCTTTCTGGAAACTAGACTCAAATACCTTCAAATTGAGTACAAAATTAGTGATGATTGATTGAGTATTGATGTAGAAACATGGGTTACAAGTTGGACCAGAGTTGTTGTTCTATTTGTTTTATGTCATTGTGTTTTATTTTGATAAACTTCAAGAATTGGGACTTAATAAAAATAAAATAAAATTTTATCTATAAAGTAGACATCATAAGCTTTCCAAAGAGTACTCATTCACTCAATTCTGATACTTGTAAGTTTCCGTCAGTTGACTTTGAAGTTAAACTCAGTTTTGAGTTGTTATAACATAAATTTGGGACTGTTTTGGGAAAAATCTACCTTAAACATATTCTCTGGAATTTTATTTTACATTGTGTGATTTGTATGATATAATTGAATTAATAGTTTATGTTATCATAACAATTTTCAAGGTTGAGTGTATGGTAGTCTTTAATATATGTATTAATAGATGATATTATATTTGTGTATATGTGTGTGGATTGTTATATATAATTCTTATATATTTGATTAAAGTGAGAAGTATAAGATGCATCCTAGCTAGATGAATTCTCCGTATATATACGACGAAAGCGAGGGTAAGTGGGGCACCACTTATGGACGTAATTATGTCCAATCTTACCAAAATAAAGTTACTAACAAGAAGAGGGCATTAGTAAAACTAATGTAATCTTTATGACATGCTTATTAGGTAGAGTTTAAGTCGTTAGATTACTCACGTCTAACAACTTGAATATTCAGAAAAGAGTCAAAACTTTACATTTGAAGAGAAACTCCGAAAATAAATATAGTCCTGAATTAGGATGCTAATTGATTTAATTTCATTTATTGGGACCCACTGAGATGTAATCTCATCCAATTTTATTCAAATGTGTTACAGATAAAAAGACTTAGATTACATGTTGGAGAAATGAAGCGTATCAGTTTACACTATAGTCTGCTTATTTTAGGGGGAATTGTTTTGAACCATGGATACGTTATGTACTCCATATTTCTATGCTTTTTCTTTGAAGGATTAATGTGTGTATTAATATAATTTCATGACTTTGTGCCGAGATTGTACTAATAATCTCATTTGTCGAATTATGCTAATGCTTAAGTTATATTCTAGACAGTTAACTTATGATATTACAGTTAGTCCATACCATAATTTTGGAAATGCACCTTTAGGACTATTCCAACTAACGATTAGGACATCTTTAGGATGATTCCAACTAACGACTAGGACATTTGCTTAGAAAATGGAAGACTTGTATCCTTATTGATCAAAGTGACTATATATTTTTGGAAAGTGACTTGTTTCTTTGGTATGATGTGTATGATGGCTTAGTTCGTCCCTTGGCTTTTGTGAGTTGTGACCCTTTATGTATGATGTGATAGCATCATATACATTTGTACATGGATGTTTATATTAGGATGACTTGAGATATGTACGTTAAAACGCTTGTGTGCCCTTAAATGTTTATATTCATCTACTTTTTCATTTTTTTATGTTCACGTTCTTGTTTCCATTTTCTATTTTTTTACCTTTATGTTACATTGGAATCTTGAGTAGACGACGAGACAAGTACCAAGACCTATGGTCACGACATAACAATTTTTGTATGTTGTAGAAGACGTATGATACACATCGAGATATGTCCATGTCTTTTTGTGTTTGGTATCACAACCACTCAATTTTGTCTTTAGGTCTCTTAACTCGATATAGCAAAGACTCAACTTTCTGCCAAACAATGGTAGTTGTATATAGTGATGTAGCTAAATATCACTATAAGGGGGTTGAATAAGGATTTTGCTGTTAAAAATAATTTTCAAGTGTTTTTAAAACTATTTAAAAATAATGTTCAAACAGATCAACCTCTCACTGAGGATGATTACAAATTGTGTATTCTTTAACTTCACCAAGCTTACAATCAAGTTTCAAATATTTACAAGTGTATCTCACGTGGAAATTACAGAGTGATATGAGATTGATTGATTCTAAATACTTTCTCAAAGGATTTTCAAAAATCTAATGTAGGATTATATAAAATATGAAGAGATGATGGATATTGCTCTTGATAGCTTTAAGTTGTTTGATCTTTTTTATGCAATATTGTTTATATTTGATGATGGAGAGCTTGGTACCTTTTATAGAAGTCTTATGATGTTCCCTTCATGTGCCAAACTCTTTACCACCGTTGGAAAGTCATTTCAAAAAGCCCAAGGTCTTTCTTTATAATTACGAAACTGTCATTCAGCTGTCTTTGGACAAATATGTTCAGCATTGAGTCACATTCCAACAATAACTCGCACCACTCCTTTTGATGAGCTTGCACAATTGACAACACTTTGACATATAATTCTACATGCTGAGTCAATTTATTATTAATGTTAGAAGAAAAACAATCGACGAGATCACCACTAAACATGTATTTAGATCCATCCATTAAAAATAGGATGCTAAAACACATATTCAATAGAGAGATTAGAGGGCTGACGTGTCCTAAAGAAGGATTCTAAACATGTATTTAGATTATCATTTGCAAATGTCCTTTTAAAAAAGCCTCATTTTGTAAATGCACTTTTACATAAAAATTAGTTTTCTCTAAAGTAATTTATATTTGGATATTTTTTCTACAAATATCGTTTTATAAAATGAAATTTGTTTGAATTATATAATCAAATGTACTTTTAAATGTGCATTTTCTATAATTTTTTTTTAAAAGTTATATTTGTAATTGTAACGAACAATAAATGGTAAATGAAGAACTAATCATGTAAATGAAAAATGAAAAAAGCAAAAGCATCATTCATGATACTTTTGTTCAAGCGTACTTTTGAAGCAAAATTAAGTTTGTCCATGTAATTCTAATGTAATCCAAATAAAAAGTTAAAATATGTTTACTGTTTAAAAATTATATTTAGGTTGAGAATAAAAATCAGACATACTCTAAAATGTTGATATCATTAATAGAGACAACATTACGAGTTGTAGAAGAAAAAAATTCCAAATAAGGAGGCAATTGTGAACAACAATTTAAAAAATCAATGAAAAAAAATTTAAAACCCAAACTCCTAACTTTATTCACACTGATCTTGATAACATTGTCATAGTTTTGTTTGGTGAGATTTTGATCCTGGTTGTACAAGAATAATGTTTGACAACCAAAATATGGATGAATTTACTTTGAGAGATGTGATATATCATTCTTAATATGACAATTGTTGTCGTTACCAATACATCTTTATCCTCACCCATACACCTTTTATATGGAGTTCTACATTTTTTCAAATGAAAAAAAAAAGTTTATTATCCTCTAATTCTCATTTAAAATCGCTTCTCTCTCATATACTCCCGATCTCTTTAGTCTTATTTTCTCACTTTCTCGAAACTTTGCAACCACATCCCCACTCCATTCATTTTCTCTTGGACAATACTTGTTATTTTATCATTTTTTTATCACATCTATTATTACTAATTATTTTATTTGTCATATATTATTTATGGTTGATCTATTTTTGGACCTATGAACTAAACAACTTGTTGTAACATAACATTTCCACTATACTATTTGTTTATTGTATACTTTTATTATAATATTGTTTTAGAAAAAAAATAACACTAAATAATATTTTTTAGCAAATAAGAAGAAATGAGGCCAGTGAGTAGAGAATAGTAGATGTGTAAGATAAGAAAAGAAAAACGATATTTGTTAAATTAAAAATTGTTTTAGCGGAATAAAAATATTGAAGAAGTTTAATTGAATATTGTATGTGTAAAAGTTTACGAGTGAGTTTTTACACGAAAAAACATAAACTCAAGTATTCTTGGATGGTCTATTGTGAAATAAGTTTAATGCAAACAAAATTTAACACCTTTATTTAGAAGGGAATACAATAAAATTCTTTAATTAACTATCCAAAAAAAGATTGAACAAAACTCATTCAAATAACTAATACAACAACAAAATAAAAACAAAAAGATCTA
>JBBPBT010000584.1:2717289-2739907 GCA_037974875.1 Cicer bijugum
GGGATAAAAAAAAACAGTATACTATGTATAATTAATTACAATATTACATCTAATGTTGTGGCTAATTCAAAATTATAAAGATCATTATAAGTTAGAACAAAGTTATATATGTCACACTCCAAATTTTAGAGGATTACTAGTGAAGTTCTAAACTCTAATTTAGAAAGTACTTTGAGATAATTGTTCTTTTTGTCCTATACAAAAAATCTAAGTAATTTTTTTTAAATAAATAAATCTTACTTCAAAAATAACATTGAGAGTAGTACACAACATTTTTAAATTTGATGTACGATTTATAAAATAGAAGAGTTCCACTATATATCCTTACACACAACTTAAGCATGTATATAATTACAATTTTCAAAAGTCACATTATAATATTTAAATATGTCCAAAAGGAAGACTAAGTTGATCAACAAAAGTCCTCCAAAATAACTTTGAGATAATAAGTTGTTCTTGGAACTAGCACCTAACATAAAGAGCTTGAATACTAATTACCATCAAGCACTTCCAACAGCACTTTCATCTAATCAAATGTGGCGTTCAGTCCAAACAAAAAACATGGTATAAGGGTCACCAAAATAAAAATAACATATAGAATACCAAAAACATAAATAAAATATAAAATACCAAAAACATAAATAACATATAAAATAATAAAGTCTATGAGAATCGAATTTGATACCTAGAGGATAAATACCATAATAAAGTATGTGAAAATCAAATTTGATACCTAGAGGTTAAATACCACCACTCATTCATTCTCACTGTCATTCTCAAAATTTAAGCACTAATTTAAACTGGTAATTGTGAAAAGACATGAAAACTTATCCTCCCCACAAATGGTAGGCTCACAACTTAGTTCCTTATTTGTAGAGATGTCAAAAAAGCCCCCGACTATAAGGTCCTCTCAATTTTTTTTTATTAAACCTCTATTATTAGGTTCCCTATCAAAATAATTTTTTTTTAAATTTTCGGCCCATTATTTCATGGGACTTAATGGAGGGGGCTATGGGGGCTTATAGGCCCAAAATATTTTCTTTATTTTGAGATTTTTTTCTTGAAAAATTTTCAAAATTTATTTTATTAAAAAAAATTAAAATTTTTTTCTCAAAAAATTTTGAGTAAAATAAAAAAAAATTATAAATAATTTTTTATAAAAAAAAACAAAAATTTTTATCGAAAAAAATCAAAAATTTTTTATCGAAAGAAATCGGATATTTTTTATTGAAAAAAATTAAAAATTTTTTATCGGTGAAAAAATTAAAAAACTTTATTTCTAAAAAAAGTCGATTCTTTTTTTAAAAAAGGTAGCCCTATAGACCCACAAAATTTTAGGAGACTTTTAGTTTTGAGAGCTTTTTAAATTTTTAATTTTTTTTGGCCCCTTCAAGATGTGAGCTAAGGCCAAAAATTAGGAAGCTTGTCAAATTGACAGCTCTACTTATTTGGACATATATTTTTTTCAAAGTTCTCCAACACATATTACACTCACCTCTAAAGAAATCTTAACCACACACCTTATATTTCAAGAATAGAAATCATCTTACAACATTTATGAAATTATAAGCAAGAAAATATGTAGACTTTCAAATTGCATCATTTCTCATATTGTTCTACATCTTAGCACAAAGTTCACCAATTTTATTAAAATAGAAAATAATGCAGGAGTTAAACAAAAGACCACTCCCTAGAAAGATTATGATGTCTATTTTTTATAAAATAATTTTTAATTTAACAAACAGTTGACCGTGATTTTTAGTTTTCACCTTTAAACTTCGGGTGTATAGAAAGAGCAATTTATGTTTTGCCTACTAATAGTCTATATTAAAATATCAACACTCCTTTAAAATTTATAAAGTTTGTGCTTAAATTATAGAAAAATGAGTATTAGCGTCTATTCCACCAACAATCATTCAAAAATATGAACATAATCCTTCAAAAAGAATGAATACATAAAAAGATGATGAAAATATCAAATATAGTCAACACTAAGATTCAAATTTTCAACACCAAAATACATAAAATGCCATGGATCCATAAATTTTTTTATTAGTTCATTTTCCAATAATTTAAAAAGTAAAAAGGGGACATTCTCAAACTTAATATCCTCTTGCTTTTAAACGTAAAAGTCATAAATTGGTCCCAACATATTTTGGAATATAAAATTTGAAGCTTAGAAAAATATAAACTTTATAAAAATCAACTTTAACACAAGCTTGAACTTTGAACTTTGAACTTTGAATCTAATTCTTGAACATAAAGAATAAAGCTTGGTTTCTTTAAGGGATTGTACATAAACAAAGTGATGTGAATTTTCATCAACTTGATTATAAACTTAGAGTTTAAAACTTTTATAAACATAAATTTAAACAAAAGTGTTTGAAACTTTTATGAATATAAACTAAACAACATCAAAATAGTAGCAAGAAAATAGTAACAACAATAAAATGAAATGACAATTAGAATATATTGAAATTCAATCCACATCGATTAAGAATGAAGAAATGTTGGATATATAAGAATGGTGATCCATATAATTAATGACTTAAGGTTTTGAGTTGAAATGATGTATCAATGTCTCTAAGAGATCTTGAACGTTGAGACCATTATTGTTGTCGCGCTCCCCATGGGTGAGAGAGGAGAGGTGAGAAGTTGTTGGAATTCAAATGTGAATGATTAGTTTCACATTGAATAGGAATAAAAGAAATGTTAAATATATAAAAGTGATGATCTTTGTTGTTCTCGCGCTCCTATGAACTCCTCAAAATAATATTATGAACAATAAATAAAGTGAGCGAAAGAAATTAATGTTCTATACCACACAAATACACCCATTTTTTGCCATGAACTAAGAAAAAGAAAAAAAACTCACAATCAAACCTCTCAAATACAATAAGTTTATAACATGAGGAAAGATGAAAGAATATAGTATTTATAGATGATAAATAAGAGGGAGGGGCGAGATGTAAAAACCCATAGGGGATATGTTCTTGGTTTTTTGTTGCAATATGGGTCCTTAGTAAAGATTTATTAATTATTTCTCCATTTTGATTAGGGATATGTTGGTCATTTAGCATTTATTTCTTTACGAGTAACAAATATCGCTTTTAACTTTTCTTACCATACTCTTTTTATGTTTCCTTTCTCGTATTGTTGATATTGACTATTTAACTCACTAACAGTAAATATTCTATTAATATATTTCACCAAACAGAATCTTGAGGATAAATATTTTAACATAAAAGTTTATATAAGCTAAAAAATATTCTTGTAAATATTTCTTTATCCAATTCTAACTAGGAATATTACTCCAATCTAAAATTTGAGCAAACGAGAAAATATTCTTGTAAATATTCCTACACACTTTTTTCCCTTTAAAAAGGGTGATCCTAATTCTTCATACTCACTTCCAAATCGTGCCTTTTCTATTTTGAATGCGTTGCTCTCCTTTTGTGGCTTCTTCACATTGCTGATCATCTACGAAACCTACCTCTACTCTCACAAGTGCTTGTTTTCCATCATCTTTCTTTCTCTCCTATCTTTTTTGATCAAGCTCTTATTTATTTTCTTTTACCAAATTCATTTTGATATTAATCTTGTCACACACCCCAACTTTGCTCAATGCTAATATGTGCCCAGTCCTTTGCACCGCCAATATTTGCTCAACGTTAATCCATGTACGACGAAGTTCTACTCGACACGTTGATTTCCATTATGGTCGAGCTTTGATCCGCGTTGAGTCTCCACATGAGCTTTGCTCGACATTATTTTCTTCTATTAGGGTCAAACTCTACTCGAATTTGATCATGTTCAAGCTCTACTCAACGTTGACTCTCTATGATCGAGCTCTGCTTGGTTTTCCCCATTCTAGAAGAGCTTTACTCAATGTTGACTCTCCATGATTGAGCTCTACTCGACGTTGTTCCTTCTCTCATGGTCGAACTCACTTCAATCGTGGACTTGAGATGGTGCCTCCACAAGGCTTAGCTCGTTCTTCTTTAACCACCTAGGTCATATTTTGGTCTATCTCATTCTACTAAAGCACGCTAAGTGTTCTACCGATTGCCTATAATAATGCTTGTTCTTGCAATTTGTTTGGTACACCTTATTTGTTAATTTTCAATGAGATTCATTTTCTTTTGTTCTTATTTTTGTAGATTTCCCACCAAGTCCAATAATAAAACTTTTTATGTTGTGCTAGGATCGTTGTCCATGCGTCATAAAGGGAAAGAGAAACTCGATTTTCCACTCATATCCATGTATGATTCCTTTACTAAGTAAAGGGGGAGGAAATTGATTGGGCCATTGAAGAAGTTCAGATAACCACCTCCATTTACTCTACTTTCCAAGTTGACTTAACGTGTTACCAATATTTGGCCATCTCGAGCACCAGAGCTTCTTTGATATTCTTCCTTTGTTATGCTTTTGATGTATTGTATTTGTGTTGTTTGTAAGGTCAACCCATGACCATAACTATGAGTCTTTGTGGTCACTCTTGGGCCTTAATTATGTTGTTTTGTAAGTGAGTCAAGCTCAACTACTTATCCATGAAGTTATATGCAATGCTCTTGTTTTCAATGGTATTTTATATTTGCATATGTTATCATCTCTGCCTCGTAGGTCTTGAAGATGTAGCTCTGGTGGACCACCCTTATTATAACGTCAAAGAAAGTCTATAACAAATATTTCCTTATAACCTAAATTTTTCTAAGGGTCGGCCCTATATCGATACTCACTTAGGTCTTGAAGGTATGGCTCTGCTCGACCACCTTTATTATGACGTCAAAGAAAGTCTTTAATAGATCTTTGCCTAAGATGTAAATTTTCCTAAGGGTCAGGTCTATACCAATAATCACTTAGGTCTTTAAGGCGTAGCTCTACTTGACCACCCTTAATACGACATCAAGAAAAGTCTCTAACATATCTTTCCCTATAATGTAAATTTGCCTAAGAGTTGGATTTATACTGATACTCAATTATGTCTTGAAGGTGTGGCCCTGCTTGACCACTCTTGTTATGCCATCAAGTAAAATCTCTAACATATCTTTTTCGATAAATTAAATTTTCTTAAGGGTCGTGTCTTTATCAAAACTCGCTTTTAGGTGGTGCCTCATGGTCTGACCGACCTATCTATTTTAGCTAAATATTCCTCAACACTATTTGTCCTCTATGCATTTTTAGCACATATCTTTGATCCTTATTTGCTCAATCCCTGTTTCGTGTTTATCTAGATCATTTCTCTCGAGCAATTTTCTTAGCCTCAGTGTGCTTCTTGACCTTCAATTGGATTTCATTCATGGAGTTTGTCTTTTGTAGAGTTAGGGCTTCTCTAAAAGTCCTCAAGATCAAATGTTTCTCCATGATAAAGATATCTTCCTTTGACTCTTCCAAAAGGGCATCACAATTGAATCGTGTCACGTTACTCTTCAAATACTTGATTGAGCGTTGCTGGACATTAAACAAGTCTAGGAGGCAGCTATGCAATCCACTTATAAGCTAAATCTTTTAGAGTCCCAACAAGTATTTTGCATTTTGCAACTCAGGACATTATCAATTCCACTTATGAACATCTTCATTTGAAACATCAAGATGTGCCTCTAATGGTCTCTACTCCATGACATTTTTTCTTAGGAGCTCGATCTATTGCCTTAGCTCCCTTTTTCTTACCCCCATTTGGTTTCTTGAGCTCGTGCTTTCACACATTCTATTATTATCTCAAACCCGACATCACATACTTGAGCTTATTCTCATTGGCATTGTTGCTTATTGTTACTCCACATTTTGATCTTAAAGCTCACGTATTGCCTCTAGTAGGTGATCTAATTGTCGATTGGAGTCCACGTTTTGCACAAAACATAATGAGGTATAGGTTGGTCTATGTTATACCATAATGGTGAATTGGTTGAAAATGTAGCTAAGTCGCAGAAAAGTTTTATCGTAGCTGCCTATAGAGAGCTAAGACACAAATAGTGAACTAAGATACAAATAGTGAACTATCCTATGGAGCTGCCTATAGAGCTCCAAAAATTATCTGAAACAACTAAGGTGAATGTACATTTTTAGAAATAAAATGAATCTTCATATTTTTCCTCCTAAATGTCTCATTTTATAGACATTTTTAAAAAAAAAACCTAATAGGCACTTCTTTGGACGTCTAAACCCATTAGGTTAAATCTTCGAGATCCACACTACTTGTTCGTACGAGAACTATAACACATGGAGTTGGTTGCTCCTTCTTCGGGCAACTTGTTCATACAAGATGCGTGGAGCTGAAGCACACGTAGCTCACACTATCACATGTGCAAGACGCGTGACATGTCATGGAGTGCTTCTTAGAAGGGCCACAACATTCACTTACATAATAACTTGAAGTTGAACTGACTTATGCAGTTAAGATAAGGGTGGAACTCAACATAACCTGAATGGTGGAGGTGAGTTATGTTTTGTTAAATGGTAAAGCTGTGTTAAGCTGAGCTGAATGGTAAAGTTGAGCTAGATTGAGCTTTATGGTTGAGCTGAGCTAAGCTGAGTTAGACTAAGCTGAATGGTTTGACATAACTGAATGGTTAAGTTGAGCTGCATGGTTAAGCTAGGCTAAGATGAGCTAAATGGTAGAGCTGAACTAGGTTGAGCTACAAAGTGGAGTTGAGTTGGATGGTGGAATTAAGCTAGGTTGAACCTACACAATTGAGTTGTTGAACTCAACATGGCATAAACAATTGACCTGAGCTTGGTTGGATCTGAATAGCTGAACTTAATTAGATTGGATTTAAACAGTTGAATTAAGCTTATTTATCGTGGAATGATATCGTGGAATGATAAGGGCACATGGTATAATTATCCGTACCCATTCAGAGCTTATTAGATACTAACAAAAAATATAAATGTGTGATGTAAACGTGTGAGGTTCACTTATCCTATACAAGCAGAACTCCATTGCTCCATAGTGACCTCAACAAATTTGCAATCATAATTAAGAAAAGATAAAAAACATAAAGAAACGAATGACTAAATGTGAGAGAATGATAAATGACTAAATGTAAGAAGACAATTATCAACTTAGAAAACACGTACTTTCATTACATGCATGACTGTTTTACTCTTCCTCGCATCTATACGTGACACTTCGAATTTGGAGAACTAACAAATCAGAGTGTTCTTTTTACAGAAGCCACAAATCAGAATTTGAAGTGAATTTTCCACACTTCGTGTATCATTTCAAAGGGACTGTTGAATTTTTCTCACTTGAAGTGTATTTAGTTGATTTCAAATGAATTAATTTCAGTAAAAATTAAGTTGATCGTAAAATGATAATATTTAAATATACTAAAAAAAATAATGAGGTGAACAATAAACTTTAGTGTAAAAATCACAAGATTGAACTTAAAAACTATTAGAATCTAATTCAATTACTCTTAAAATTACGCTAGCATGTCAAAAGAATTTATCGAGACTCATTGCATGAATTTAATATTTGACGATGATACTGGCAGTTTGGCAACTTTGACAATTCATTTGCACAAATAATTTGACGAGACTTATTGCATGAATTTATTATTTTACTCGAGTTAGCCAATTCAGCTGAAGACATATCAAACAAACATTTGCATACTATCAAAAGTTTATTTACTTAAAAGAAATAATTTCAATACTGATTCAACATTCTTAAAGACGGATTCTGTTTACTTATTACCTTTCAATATTGATCAAAAACCTATAAGTAAACAGATTTATTACAAAAACCTATATTTGTAATGTACAGCGTTGTATTTTTCATAAATTGAGGTCAAATCTTAATTCTTCCGCCAAGTTAATGTCTTTTCGTCATCACCAGAGTGTCATTTTACACACAAGTTTCGCATTCTATCACATTGTGTTGGTAAAAGTATGACAAACCCTGTATGAACCTATTAGAGACTGAAGACACCTTTTTACTTGATCACTCAAATTCTTTAAAACCAGTTCACCAAAATTGATAAAAAGCAGTTAAATAATCCTAACAAAGGGATTCTCTTTCCTCCAAATAATGCAAGATCCAACAGTTAGTCTCCAAACACATATAAAACTTCACTCAAACCAAAGAGTACCACAAAGTAACATTATGTCATCAAATAAACATAAAACAAAGCTAAATAAAAAGAGCACCAAAATTGAAAACCAGTTAATCATATGTCTAAACCCCAAAATAAGGTTTCTACTTACCTCCAATCCAACCCTTTAAACAGATAAATAAAAGAATTGCTTCAAACAAGTTAATTAATCCAATTCACTACAACAAAATACAAATGTTGAAACCAAGTGTATGTTTATCAAAGTTTCCTTCTACCTCAAACTACTAAAAAACCGAATTGACAAATCCCCTCAGAACAAGTTAATAAATCCCATCTTAGAGACTCAAATCAAACAGATAACCAACACAAATTAATTGCACAACGCAAAATATTATATAAAATCCTCAAATTCATTATCATATTTTATCAAATAACAGATGATGTCAAATCCAACTGTGAGACTCCAAAATATATCCAAACTTCATAGTTGTACTCCAAATCACACATAGTACAACTGTTTGAATCCTAAATATATCAAAACTTCATTTCAACTAGAGAATATCCACAAAGTACCCTCATTATCAACAAAAGCAACTAAACAACAAAAATAAAAAGATAGATTCACCAAAATGAATAACTTACTAAGCAAGAGTCAAAACCCTGAATGATTACATTGGAGACAAATGTATCTCTTTAATTTAAGGTGTCCATTAACCAAATAAATACATTCTATCGCAGGGAATCAAATTATTAATCACACAAACATCCTACACCTAAAAAATTCACTACAACAAAAGAGGCTTATGAACATAGCATTACTATCAATTAACAGTAACCACAACAAGTGAGTCCACTGGTGATTAGACATGACAAAACCCAATACGATTTAATGAGATACTATTCTCCAGTTACTTTCAAAAACCAAATCACCAAATTCAATGAAAACAAGTTAATTAAACGTATGTTACCGATTCAAATAACTGAAAATCGTACAATATAAACAACACATAAATAAAAAATCCACTCCAGAAAATAAATTAAAACACAATATAGAATCCTCAATGTAGTAGCATTACCAAATGATCCAATTATCAAATACCAGCAACAACAATTCGAAAATCCATAACCAGTTCAAAAACATAAGAAAATACTAAAATCACGATACAAAAAAACAGTTTCCAACAACAAACTAACTCAAAACCTGAGTTTAGTGAAGAACCACCTATTCTTCCCAGTTTTGAAACGATCCTCGAACCTCTTCTTAGCCTCCTTCAAAGCAGTAACCTTCTTATCCTTAGACTGAAGAGAATCAAGAGTAACAACCTCTTTAAGATCAACATCAAGAGTGTAACGAGTAGGCATCAGATGTTGATAGTTAACAAGTTTAACGAAAGCCTTAACGCGCGATTTCTTAGCGGTTTTCTTTGCTGAATCCTTCTTGATAACCTTGCTTGGATATTTCTTGATACCTGCAACTAAACAGTGACCGTAAGCACGTTCACGTGTTCCGTCGTCGAAGTTTCGAACTATAACGGCCTTTTTACCGGCGTATCGTCCTTGAAGGACGATTACGGCTTTGTTTGGCTTCAGAAATTTCACCATTTTCGCGCCTCTGGATGTTGTGTCGCCGTTTCAGAATGGATCAGAAAAACCCTAATTTTGTAAAGTATATAAGATTGAGAAACCCTACAATATATTGTGATGGGTTTGGGTTGGGCCGAACTGGCATGTTCTGTTTTTCGTGTTTCATTGGTTGGCCCGCTGTTAAAATTAGATTTGGGTAGTGTTATTAGCACCCTTGCTTTTGCTAATGTACCACTTATATGAAGGTTAAAATGTTTTCACTGCTAGTGTCCAATTTTATTTGGAGATTTATTTTGACAAACAAGTTGGTGATTTTTTTTATAAATATATCCCTTTTTTTTAAAAAAATTGACACTAAATTGCCATACATTCAAAAAAATAATACTATGATATTACATCATAAATAATATTTATAATATGAGCTGAAGAAAAAAACACTACTTTTTAAACCCTTATTATTGTTTATTTATAATATTTTATTACATCATAAATAACAATACTATGATATCTAGGTTAAAAGAAAAAAACAATTGCATGTTATATTAGCGATTGTGATTAATTTATCTGCACAATTTGTTTGTTGGAGTATTTTAAAAAAATTATTCTAATGTCATGTGAAATTTTTTGTTTATATTTTTTTTTCAAAATGTGTCGTTTATTCTTTAAATACAATGAAAAATATATTAAAACTAAATATATTAATTACATTAGTATTATACAAAAACATAGTATGCATACTTACGTTAAAAAACTAATTAGTAAAAGATAAATTCATTAAAAATAATTGCTTAAAGATAAAAGAAAAAAAAAAAAAAAACAGATGTCAAATGCAAGATTGTGACTTTTGTTGTCTTCTATGATAAGTGAAAGTCCTACGCGCCTCAACTAACACTTATTTCAATCTCTCATTTGCGTAGCATGTGTTCGTATAATGTTCGAATAAAAAAACTTATTTGGCGTCCATTTTACACTTTAAATTGAATTGCTTACCAACGACATTAATGAAATTGATGATTCTTCCTATTAACCCTGTGCAATCACAAACGTGCAGTCGGTGACTGTCCGATCTTGAACGGACGATCCAAAAATAGGTATATTTTGATTTTTTTTTTAAATTAAAACTACCGACTTTGAACTCTGCATTATCTAATCTCAATCAAACAGTCAGATATCTCTAATTGCGTGAAAAAACACATTCTATGACGCAATGAAACCTGACCCAAAAATGATACATATTATAAATATCAAATATTATAAGAACATCTCCTTTATATACAAGCATTTTTTTTCCATATATGAAAATTGAAAGTCTAGAATAAAAAGATTATACACTTGGTAGAAACTGCAAAAAGGGAAATTTTTACATGACATCGAACAAAAAGCAAAATCATGAATACAGCTAGAAACTGCAAAATGGCAATTTGTACATGACATTGAACAAACTGCAATGATAAATACAGCCGGACTTGCCTAAAAGCATTATCACCATTATCAAAACCTTAGCAGTATGTGATGCCGTCACACCATGTGTTTTGTGCTTCCTTTTTTATTTTGATACTTTATCTGTTGCTGCAAATGGGAATGTAGGGATAATAATGAGCTTGTTAGTAGTTGTCTTCCTAGGTTGTTAGTAGTTATAAAAGTCTAACTGTTTTTGTGTTTCTGTTATTAATCTGGAACTCATTAAATAGAGGCTCCCACCCCATTAGAAAGAATCTTTTGCAAAATCTTAGTTTGATTGGTTTTATAACCAGTGTAGCCCATTAGAAAGAATCTTTTGCAAAATCTTAGTTTGATTGGTTTTATAACCAGTGTAGGAGAGCTAGCTCTCGTTATTTCATATAGTTTAAATAAAAAGTGTTACAATATTTCTTTGGAATCCATTTCTTGGGTTTCTAACAGAACGACAAACCAAAAACAAAATAGACGAATCTATCCTGAAAACTAATAAAGACATTTTACAACAATCAGGTAGTTTGAACAAGGAACAAGAAGCTAAGAAACAACAAGAGTCCAATAAGAACACGCCATAAACCTACCAATTAGTTTCTCTATGGAGATATGACCAGTGTTCTTCCTTTCAGTGGTGCCATCAGAGTTATTGCTTTTTACCACCTTCTTGCTAACACTATTATCAGTTGACGCAGAAAGCCTCTTCTCATTGGACTTCAAAACAATTGTAACATCATCTGAATAACTGGAAAGTGACAACTTGTATTCCTAAATAAAAGTATATAATCATAAAAACAATGACAAGTTAACATGAAAAATTATTTACTTTGAACTGTATGCGCAAACTTCAATACTTTCTGGCTAGTTTTAGAAGATGTATCCTTCTTCTAGCCTTTCCATGTATAATAGCAACTATTTTGACTTCTGCAGTCTCATCCACATCTCCAGAAAAACAAGTTTCCTTAACTTAGCCAGAGACTGCTTCACTGGCCCTGATTCATCTTTTACAACAGACTGACAGGAGCCAAACTCTTTCCGTGGCAGCTTCTTGCAATAATATGTATACTTTCCACTCGCTAGAGGAACTCCAGAACTTTTTGCACCTTCTTTAACTTTTTCCTGAAATCATGGTACAAGAATTTGATGTAATAAAACCATGTAACAAAGACAGACATTCAGAGAAACCAACATGAAGTGCAGTATTTAATTTTCATAAGTATTAAACAAAGCTCTAACCTCATGATCACGAGACTGAAAATATTTCTTTATGGTACACACGATGACATAAAAACTTGAACAAGTGAAGAATCGAGAAACAACAACTCCCACTCTTCAAGAACTTCATCATGCAGCTGCAACATATTCTGTAATCTTAGGATTACATTCAGCTATTTTCGAAGGTCTAAATTTTGAGGTGGTAGGTCATCAATCTCCTCTTCATCAACTCACATTCTAGAAACAGAAAAAACCGTCCTGCGATTAGCCATATTTTCTTCTTGTTTTGTAACTCATATGAATTAATTCTTTCCTTGCAATCATCAATAATTCATTAAGTCTTTCAGTGCATCCATACAAATCTAAAGACATCAATTCTCTGGTCTGTAAATCTCTCAACAGCTTTTCACTCTCAATATGATAATTTCCAGCACAAAATGAATCAATAAGAACCATGTATATAGAGGTATTAGGCCAAAGATCACTTTGTTTCATTTCTTCATAAAGTTTAAAAGCAGTTTGAATATCACCATCGGCACAAAGACCAGATATAAGAACGCTGTATGCAGCAACATCAAGCTTCACATGACATTGTTCCATCAAACCCCTCAACTCCAATGCCTTAGCAACATTAGCTTCTTTGCAATAGGTGTGCATTAATGCAGTGAAAGTAGCAACAGTTGGAATGATTTGCATCTCAAGCACGATATCAAGAATGCGAATAGCGTTGTCAGTCTTCCTTGAACGTGCAAGCCCTCTAATGATAGCGCTCATAGCAACACTTTCGGAGCTGACCCCAAGTGTTTTCATTTCATCTTGCAGCTTCATTGCTCCTTTAATATTTCCTATTCTACACATGCCAGTAATTAAAGTGATAAATTGTTTACATGTAGGAGCATAACCATTTTCCAACAATGCTTGCAGAATACAACGGGCTTCATCAAACGCAGAAGTTCTAATGAATCCGTTAAAAAGGGCATTGTATGTATCTACATCAGGAGTGACTCCTAACACATTCATTTGTTTTACCAAATCAAAGGCCACTTTTATCTCGTTCCGTTCACATAACTTACTAACAAGCATGTTAAACGTAAAACAATCAGCTTTGAAACCTTCAATCGTCATCCTTCTTAACATTTTTACAGCAACATCCAATGATCCGGACTTACAATATCCAAGAATAAGAGAGTGCCATGTCAACCTATCAGGAACAAAACCATATCGGATCATGTCATTGTATAACACAGAACATCTTGACATGTCATTCCTCTTTGAATATCCATGCAGGAGAATGTTGTAAGTAGACAAGTTGAAGCATAAATTTCTACTCCTCATTGTTGATAGGATATCATTTACCTTCGACATTTTCCCCTTCCGTGAGTATCGATCCATAAGAACATTGAATGCAATGGTATCTGGGTGAACACCTTCATTCAGCATATCTTCAAAAATATATAAAGCAGCTTTTGTATGTCCTTCCTTAAGAAGACCATCAACTAAACTAGTGTAAACAGCAAGATTTGGAGATAATAATCCTTTTTCAGTTGCCCTCCCCGACAAAAGGAGAGCGGCAACCATTTTACCCTTCCTGCATAGTCCTGCAATAAGACTAGTGTATGTATAGCTGTCAGGCACAAAATTATTCACAACCATCTCATTAACAAGGGCAACGGCATTTGATAAATTTCCTGATCTTGAAGCCAAAGTAATCATTGTGTTGTAGAAAATATTACCGATGGCATAAGGAATACCATTAAGTCTATTCAGAAGTATTTTGGCTTCATTAATATGTCCGCCAACGAGAAGTCCTCTCAATAGACCCTCGTATGTGTACTGACTTGGTAAATGACCTAAATTATTCATTCTATCAAACATAGATAATGCTTTTAACGTGTCACCAGAATTTCCATAACTATTTATAATGCAATCAAAAGTAACAGAGCTAGGATCATGACCTATCCTGCGCATGTGGTCCATAAAATACTCAGCTTCTTCAAGTCTCCCGCGTCTACAAAAAGTTGCAACCAATAGATTACATGTAAAGAGATTTGAAACATGATCACCGCGGTTCATAACTGCATAAACATTTAATGCCTCTTTAAGGTTTCCCATCTTGCAGTAGTTGTAGATTAATGTTGAATACAAAATGCTGTTTGGCACAAGTCCGGCCTTGTACATTTTACACATTATCTCCTTTGCATTGTTTATCTTCCCCACCCTGAGAAATCCATTAATGAGTACTGAAAACGTAACAATATCAGGATTGACAGAAACTTTTAACATATCATCCATCAACTGTACAGCTTCTTCAAGCAGGCCGTTCTTACACAATCCATCTAGCATTGCCGTATAACTTATATGACCAACTCTCGTGCCATCCATCCTCATTCTCTCAAGAACACTAGAAACCAATCCAAATTCAGCGTGCCTCGATAGCCCATTTAAAAGAGCTCCATATGTCACTTCATTAGGTCTCAAACCATGCACAATCATCACGTCAAAAAGTCTCAATGCTTCCTCAATGTTGCCATTGCTACAGTTCCCAACAATCAAAGTGTTGTAAGTAATACTGTTCGGCAACAAGTTACACAATGACATCTCCTCAAAAACTTTTGTAGCAACACCAATCTTCCCCTCCTTAACAAATCCGTTAATAAGAGTATTATATGTTATCTCACTAGGATTCACCTTATTCTTCTTCATCCTTTTCAATATTAAATAAGCTTTCGCACTCCTGCTTTTTCTGCACAAATTATCTATCAACACATTATATGTACAAACATCTGCCGCAATACCCTTAGATACCATTGAGTCAATAAGCTCAGACGCTTCCTTATACCTTCCTTCCTTGCAATACCAATTAAGCAAAGTATTGTAAGTGACTGTAGTTGGAAAATGACCGCTTCCTTCCATTTTCCTCAACAGAAAGCCAGCACTTTTAAACTTCCCACGTTCGCACAAAGCATTCAACAGTATATTGAATGTAGCAACATTCGGACAAATCTTTTTTTCAAGCATTCCTTTGAAAAATGACCAAAACAAATCAACCTTATGGTCCTTTACCAACGAACCGAGCACCATATTACAAGTATACACCGACGGCTTCAACCCTCGAAAACCCATCAAGTGAAAAGTTTGTACAGCATCTCCAACCATCTTTTCCCTCAAACAAACCCTAATGAGTAGGTCAAAAACAGCAGGGTTTGAATTACAAAAAGGGTATGTCTCCATCAAAGCACCAAAAACATTGTTGAAACCAATAGGCATATGTAACATATGTTTCAATGTTGTTTTGGCAAAATTGTACATTCTAGCTCTAACAAGTACATGGGTGGTAGTGGAAATGATATGAGTTAGATGTTTCATCTCCAAATTAGGTTGCTTGATGACCCAATTGAGGAATTTCAAAGCTAACATTCCATGAACAGGCCTAAGAGAACCCAACCTATAATTCATGTGATTCAGAGACTCCCAACGGTGTAGAGTTAAAAAGGTATAAATACTTTTCTCCATATCCAAAACCATAGATTGATTACAAAGATACAAACTTTATACTGAAAATGAGAAACAAAAGGAGAACAAAAAGATGGGTTTAGAGAGGGATAGTGTAAGAAAGAGATATAATACAAAGAAGGTAGAAAGAATAAAGAGGGGCTTACCTTGAATGATAGTGGAAACTGTTGAAAAAGTGAAAAATGATTGATTCATTTGTTTGAGAATAAAGCCATTGTAGCTATTATCATTTCTGCCAAACAAAAATAATGCATATTGATATTCTGCAAATTCAAGATTTTGAGTGAGGTCGTTAACCAGTAGCTCAACTACTTCAAGTTCATATTTTGAGGAAATGAAAAATTATAATGGATAATTGTCTAATAATTTGATGGCTTAAATACATGATTGGTTCATGCAAATACGCGTTTTTTTGGTTTTAGTCCCGTAAGTTTTTTGTTTGATTTTTGTCTTTCTAAATATTTTTGTTTTGTTTTTGGTACTTTTTTGTTTTAGTCTTCGTAAAATTATTTTTCATTGAAATTAGTCTTTGCAATTCCTTATATTGCTAATAATTGAGGAAGTAACATCAGATATTATATATATTGTAGGGACTCATTCTAATAAAAATCAATTATATATATTTTAGGGACTCATTCTAATAAAAATCAATTTTATGGGGACTAAAACAAAAGAGCAATGATTAAAAACAAACAAAATATTTACAAGGACAAATCATATTTTTACATGGACTAAAACCAAAGAAGCGTGTAATTGCATGGACCAATAATATATTTAAGCCTTATTTGGACAAAAGGTGAAATGAGAGGCAAAATTTCAGAAAGAAACTTTTAGTGTAATCCACATAGCAAGGCTAAATGGAACCACATAAAACTCACACGTAACAAACTCTCATTACAGCAAGGCCAAAAACATTAGAAGAACAAACTCTCATTACAGTAAGGCCACAAAATTGTGAAATGCTATAACCCCAAATAAGCACTACCAAGTTATAATATATAAAGTTGAATTTTGGGGGGAAACAAAGGCACGCAGCTGGTAATAAATTAGTCAAACCCTTTCTTCATGAAATTCTAAGTCTGTAGTGCTTAAGTTAATGAAAAAATTGAATTGACAGTACCAAACCCTAACAATGAAGTTTTTTGCATTAACACAAATTCAAGCTCAACGAAGTCTAATAAAACAAATAAATAATAAATGGTTAAGATAGAAAATAAAAAATTAGTGTAAGTGTGGGTTTACTTACCTCTAGTGGCGGAGCATGACTGAAAAGCTTGGGGTGGCTAACATAAAAATATACTATATAAATTAAATATATAAATAATATTATATAGCAAAAAATTAAGTTGTAATAAACATGAAGTGAAGTATCAAATAATTTAACTACATGACATAAAAATATCTTAAAGTAATGCTTTACGCTCTTTAATTAACTTGAAATCATCAATAATAGACTCAAAACTGATATTTGCAACAATTTTCCTTTCAATATAAATTGTCATGCTATCTACTAAAAAGTCAGCTTCCATCTTGTTTTTTAACCTTGATTTAATAATTTTCATTGCTGAAAAAGATTTTTCAGTTGTGGCAGTAGAAACCAGAAGAGTCATGATAAGACAAAGTAGTCTATCAATCAAGTAGAAATTTTGCGTCTTTTACTCTTCTTCATTCTCACAAACTTATCTAAATCAATCAATTTAAGAAACATAAAACATCTTATATGCAACAAAAAATCTAAAACACTTTATATGGACAGAAAAACTCAAACAAAAATGCAACAAAATTCAAACACCTTATATGCAACAAAAACTTTATATGTACATAAAATCAAACACGATAACAAAACTCAAACACATTATATTGACATAAAATCAAACACTTTATGTGCAACACAAAAACTCTAAAGAAAAATCAGCACTAATGTCTAATTGAAACTCTAAATCAAAGCTCCAAACTCAACACTAACAATATAAGCTTTAAATTTCATGCTAACAAAAATCAAACCTAACAAAAATCAGCAATAACAAAATAACCTTTTGAACAAAGTGGGGACAGGAAGAGGCGGCGAACAGAGAGGTGAGAGCGACGAACGTCCACGGAGGCAGTCAGGCAGAGGCGGTCGCAGGCTTAACTTGTAAGCAAGAGGGAGAGAGGAAGGCTGGATGGAAGAGAGAGGAAGAAAGAGAAAATTGAATTAGGTTTAGTCATTTCACTTATAACTTTTTTTTTTTGGTTGGCCGCGGTCCCCCTGTCTCTATGAAGCTCCGCCCCTGGTTACCTCTTAGAAGAAGAACGGAGATAGCTAGTTTTGGGGCTTTTGACATAAATAAAAAAGCCTATCCGGCTTGGCTTGGCTATCGCTCATGACTTGTATTGTAGTCTGCCTGGAATGCCTTTGTAGTCTTTTTAATGCTAATGCCTTCTTCCTTCATTCATTTTTTTTTAGTTGCGGCAGCTTCGGCGCCAGCAAGATATGGACGGCTAAGCCAAAGCAATACTAAACAAGCGAGAAAAGCCCTGTATATTATATTAGTCAAGCCTAAACTTATTGAGGTGAGGAGATGAGATGGAGGAAGAAGATAACTGAAAGTGTGAGTGAAACTTTGGTTTCAAGTTCATATTTTGAGTGTACAGAATCTATTTTAAGTAAGTAGTAAAAGTATTCATTTTAGGAAACATTCATATTTCATAAATTAATACAAAGTTCATCCGACATTATATGTTATATATAATTATTTAGCAAGGATTCAAAGTTCGATTCTCACAACAATCAGAATTTACAATAACATTCATATCCAAGAGAAGATCATCAAAAAAATTGTCTTAGGTTAATTTTTTTTTTATTCTACTATTTTAAAAACTAAAATTAATAAAATTTTATGTAAGATTAATATTTTTAACAAAATTAAATCAATTAAATTTATTATTATTTGAAAAAAAAATATCACATAAAAATATAAAATATTTTATATTATCAAAATATTACAATTATTTATCTCATTAACATAAAAATTAAACATTTTTATTGATTTAACTATTATAATTGATTTAATGTATATATCAATTAAATCTTTTACAAAAAAGTTAATAATTTTATTAAAATATTCTTACAAATTTTATATGAATTGGAATTCAAGCCAGAAGTCGTCATAACTACCTAGGAAGATATATATATTTTAAAACAATTTATTTGTAAAAATAAAATTACATTATGTGTATGAGAAAGAGAAATTCAAATATCACGTTACAACAAATAAAATAATGTCGGACGAAGAGTACAATTTTCCTGTAAAAAAAAATATATGAGTACAATTTTACCATGAAGTGTATTGACTTAACAATCCTAGACAACCTGAAAACTAAACAATTCATAAAGACACGTTTTTTTTTCATTATTGTGCACCCAGATTTTGTAAAGAAGCTATAAGATTGAAGCCTACATGTAAAGACTAAAATTTGAAAACTGAAAATGGATTCTCTGCCATAACCATAACCGTGCACCCAATTACTATCTTCAATTGTCATATATAAATCAATGGTCGAAATTGTTTAAAATTAATTTATTGAATATGTAAACTTAGTTGTGTGATCTCAAATCAATGGACGAAATTGATTACTATGTGTAGCTGTATACATTTATTAATGGAGAGAATCCGGATTCAAGACTCAAGAGAACTAAAAAAATTATCTCTGGTACCCTTGTAACAAAATAGTAAACAAACTTCTAGACAATTGCATATCTGCTTGCTTTCTTGTGATCCATAACCTAAAATTACAACATTTTCTTATTTACACCCTTTTGACAGTCAACAACACTTATAATGTCAATCATCATCACTATCACATATAGAAAATATTGAACCACGAATTTGAGATTTTTCCTCTAGTAGTTTTTTATCTTTGAATTTACTAAAAGAAAGTGCAGGATTATGCTTAGTAATAGAAACCCCAAGACTCTTCGAAGCTGAAAGAAGACGTTTCCCCACTATGGATTTTCTAGTCTTGCTACATTTCCCAACTTTGGATCTTCTAGTTTTTCTACCTGATTTCTTGGAAATCAAGTCAACATGCAATGGACCATGCAACACATGTGGAGGTGTTTTGGGAGTGAACTGTGGTAATGAAACATTTTTTTTCTTCGAGCAACTTTGTGATCTGGTGTTTGATTGAACTTCAATCTCACTATGAACAACTCTTGATGTAACAGCTGAGTTTGAAGAGGTGCTAAAATTGTTAATGCCATTGAAACCTGAAAAATATTTGTTGATTATACCGCTGACTGATACGACTTGTGTTGACATCTTACTCGGACTTTCTTGCATTGAATTAGCACACAACTCAAGCCGATTTTCAACTTTATTCTCTAGCATTACACATCGACTCTTACTTGTAGTGCTTGTAGGTTTGTCTACAGATCTGCAGGAGTATCTTTCTGACATTCCACTGGCTTCATGCTGCTTGTAATTTTCATGAGAATTACGCTTTTTGTTTGGAACGTGACTAATAGCTTCATTCTCTTCTGATAGATATGCACACGGATGCAACCCTTCCTCTTTCTTTTCCTCACTGTTGTATCTTGTCTTATTTTCATTTTCGCAGTCATATGTCGTTAAGTCTCGGTGTTTTGAAACAACAGCCGCATCATCATGGGGTAAACATGGAACTTGCAAACATTTTAAATGACTCGCTTCCACACGAAGAAACCACATTTCTCTCATCCTTGGGAAAACATACTTTATAGGCAGGGAATCAGGCAGGGAGTAGAAGCATGATTTTCGCTGCACCTAGCAAAATATGCAGTAATAAGATCATCACAAACTCATTGTAGCAGAAACTAAAAAAAGACACATACTAAAACATAAAGTGCATACCATTAATCCATGAACTTGGATCTCTCCTATGTCTGGTAAACAAGTGAAGTGCACTTTCTCAAAATCTCCTGCACACCAATAATTGCATTGATTAATTTTCTTGTCAGAACCTGATATACTCAAGGTTGAACAGCAATATCATCAATGCATGTTCTTTTGTAAACAATAACAAGCCATTTATTACAAATTACGATTTCCTTAAGTCACTGAGAAAACATCCATTTTACTACATGTTTTCATAGAAAATATGTTTATCACAGTACTCTTCATTCCGTACTAAAGCACCACAACCAACAACTACATAGATACATCCAAGATACGGCAAACATTTGTCTATAAATCAGCAAAATTTGCATCTTACTTAAACTCTATGCTATTAGCCAATACTACATTGATCTAAATTTCATATATCTATGATATCTCTACAAAAAATAGTAGAAGAAGGCATCATTTATAAAATCCACAAAAGTCTGTATTCACCCTGAAAATCTGAAATAATTAGAGGGGGCTAGTCAGTAGTCAGTAGTCAACAGTGCCATCTAAATTCAACAAGATCGTCTCCCCTTAAACAATATATTGAAAATTGATTAAAATAAAACTCTGGCACTGTTGACTAGTATGAGTTGAGACTATCATAGATTGCAAATACATTGTCATGCAGTGCTAATCTCCAAAACACATCAAACTTCCATATAAAATCTTATTGATCCAAATACAGTGCATTTTCCATTAAAATAATATTAATCATTAAACAACACACTAGATTTCATCATTTTTTTTTTTAAAACTCAAATATAGCTACAGCTTCACTGTACTTGAAAGTACAGTAATGGCAGTATATATTTTATAATCTTTCAAACCTGCTAGATAATAGAGTTATAATTAAGGCTAGTCCATGTTGATTGAGAGCCAGGATTTGATTGGAGTTAAAAAGGAAATTTATAGAAAATGAAAGAAGCTGATTAATGCTTAATGTGAGGAAAAATAGTATAATATCTGAACCAATGAATAAATGCTTAAGAGCTAAAACTGTATCTATATAAGCCAGTGCAAAAGATTCTCATTCCTATCATAAACGTGTAGAGGCAAAAATACACATAACCTATGAAACACTGACAGAGACACAACGCCAACAATGACACTAGACACCGATAATAATTTGAAAACGAAAGTGATTGAATATAACCACATGTATCGACCAATGCGTGTCACACACTCGACGCAATTTTGTGCTAAACTAATTCAATCCTCAAAGTCATATTGTCAAACATTAGTAAGACATTATTCTATAATGTACTAAAATGACACAGACGAGGACAAAACTACTTAGAATAACAAAACACATGAAACATAATCATCAATTTTACTTATTTTTGAGTGACCTAGTTGAAACGAAGAGAATAAAACTGAAAGGTTGTTCTTACTTTTGAATGCTCCGGCTGTAATGTGGGAAGGAACATTGAAAGCAATGCGAGTGCCCAAATCTGTGTCGGCAAACACTGCAACTTCCGCCGTCGCTCCTTTCATCCTCCGCCTCGGCGGTGCAGTTCCGGAATCAGCGTGTTGTTATTTTTCTTAAAGAACCGGTGTTTTTTTTCTTCTTAATCTAGCAAATATTAAACGTCAAATAAAAAATCTCATTTTATTTATTGACAGATACTTATGTTATATTTTATTTATTTATAACAGAAATTTATCTTATATTTTTTAATATATATTAATAAAAAAATATTTATTATATATGTTTTTTATATTTATTAATAATAAATATTTGTTTAATATTTTATTAAAATTTATTAATAATAAATATTTATTCTATATTTTTTATTTATTAAAGTTAAATATCTGTCAATCATACATTTATATATATATATATATATATATATATATCATAGATGAATATTTACCACATTTTTTCTATTCAGCAAT